>CM074980.1:25820712-25891844 GCA_037576825.1 Pangasius krempfi
GCGGCTGCTTCTGCAAGATGCTCAGTAACACTTCCAGCTCATTTCCTTATCAAACTGCACACTGCACCTGAGACTGCAATTTTTTTAAAGCGAAGGATCGTCACACAATATTGACTGTGCTTCACTTATTACTGTTTACTGCTCTTTATAGTATTTTTTTTAATGTAGTAACATTTAGTTTCATTATTTTTAAAGGTTTCTTTGCTCTACAGCACTTCTTTGCATTTGCCTAAGACTTTTGCATATATATATATATATATATATATATATATATATATATCTTCCTGTTTTCTGTCTTATATCTCATCTTTAATTCTCACTTATCCCTTCTTTCTTTGCTTTTTTTAAAATTGTCTTTTCAGTTTCTTCTCTTTTTAAATCTTTCTTTTGCTTCTTAGTTTAAACAAAGCTCAAGCAAAGCCCTGACACACCATACCAGTCACTTTTCTACAAAAGAGCAATAAAGAACACTGCCTTAGGCTGGCCTTAAATATCCTGTCTTGCAGGTGCAGGCAATCCAGGTTAATCAGCCTGGAGGATTCTGGGTAACTGAGTTCTCTCTGCTGCTCTCTGCTGGATGCAAGTGGTGTAGCACGGCCTCTTCCCATGATAAATGGATTCAAACATTAATGGGAATAAATAATAGATTTATACTTGAAGGTAAATTGCCTGGTTTTAGGTTTTGTAGGTGTAATTAATTTTTAACTAGATGTCTATTAGCTTTACTTTACGCACACATTTGGAATATATCCGCAACACAAATGGCACCCCCATCACAGAATCCCCCGAATAGTAAACAAAGATAAATGATGGAGTCAGCTCGTATTTTGTTACAGATACATCAGCAGTAAGGCTCAGGGTACATGTCATGGCACACAGGAGCCCTTATTTCTCAGTCTTGAGCTTGAATGCGAATAAAGACGTATTGCAAGACCACCACTTTGTTTTCATTTCACATTTCCATGACCTCACCTCTCCAGTGTGTCAGAGAAACACTGATTTATAGCTGTTGTTTCCTCTTCCCTCAGGGCATCACGACAGCTGTTGCTCTGATTTCATATCAAATGTTACGGGAGCCGGACGGAAAGTTGGTCATCGGCGTGTAACAGGAAAAGAAAAAGCGACGCTGAGAAACTTTCTCGTGAATGATGAAAGACGTGAAAGAGCTCTCATGTGAAACTATGGCTGTAGATCTAGTGTAGATGGCTGTAGTCATGTGTTTATATCAGAAGGTGTAATATGAAGGGCTGTGTGCTGTGAGGACGGTGTGCGGTGTGAGAGACAGCCTCGGGGAACAGTGTGTATCGCATGATGGAGGCTGGTGGCTGCAACTAGAGAAACTACTGTGTTGAATTTGACACATAGCCCAAAAAGGTGTGCTCTAATTCACTATCTGTCAGCACCAGGTGTTTATTCCCTCTCAACTGAATCATATCACAATGGAAACGGATGAATAACATTTTTAGAAGAACGTCTCTGTCTTTCCACAGCTGGCAGGAAAATCTTAATGAAAGGAAATTCCTCTGAAATATGTATTGAACTGCACTTGTTGTGGTAGGATTCTGTGTAATGAAGCTCTAATAAAATGTGTGTGTGTGTGTGTGTGTGTGTGTGTGTGTGTGTGTGTGTGTGTGTGATTGTTTCTGCTCTGATTTCTCAGCTACTGTGACATGTAGACTAACAGGCAAATCCATAAATATTGGCACCCTACAAATTCATATGTCATAAAAATTCATAGTTACCCATAAAGAATATTTCAATTTAAACAAGTTGATTTAAACCCTGCTCCTTGGTGGTGAAGCAGGAGCTCCGATTGTGGACAAAGTTCTCTGTTTTCCAGTCAGTCGACATCCCTGTCCTCATCTACAGACATGAGGTTCCAGTAGAGTGAGGAGCTTGTCAATCTGAGAGAGGATTGGAGCAGATCTGCTGCTACTCTGAAATGAGAGGAGCCATTTTATGTGGTTTTGGGTACTTCATGAGGATGACCCCTGATTGGAACTGTATCAGGCATGTCCTACTGGACAGAGACGCAGAGGTAAACCTGGAGAGGCTGGAGAGACTCACAAAGATTAATCAAGCTGGAATCTGTGGATGAGGTTGAAAGAAGTCTGGACTGGTCTTATCAGTCTGCTGCCGCCACGACCCCCCGCCAGGAAAAATGGAAGGAAAATGACAGATTGAAAGACTGTCATCATTTCTCATAGTCTCCAGGAGCTACTATTGTTGCAGTCGACCATTTCCTGCTTCCCCTGGGGTATAAATATGACATTACACACATGTGAAGTATCTTCGTGATTGCACACTGTTAGGAAAACAGAAAACTTTTTAACACAAGTGAGCCAGATGGCTGACCAAATGAAGTACTGGATATAAAAATACATGAGCAGCGAAATAAAGAAAAAAAAAAACCAGATATCAGAAAGCCCCTAAAATAATTGTAAAATAAGTTAGTGGATCACTGATGCTTTGGTATTTTGCAGCTGGTTCAGAGTTTCAAGAATTCTGCATATAAACATTTTAGAAAAAAAAAAAAAACCTTAACTCTGCCAGGAGGTTAAGGCTTGGATGACAAAGTCGGTTTTTCAAAGGCCATTTTAGTGAATGGATTCAAAGCCCCTTGTAAATACAGTATGTGGTCTGAATTTCGAATAGACATCCACCTGCGCAAATCTGAGAATATCTGTGAGCTTTAAAAGGAGCTCAGAGGCTCAGCATATTAACTTTACATTTGGAAAAGTTTGGTTTGTTTTGCAGTTAAATTATACAACATCCTGATATAGTGATGTACAGGTTTAATAATATCACTAATTTCCCATGTTAGTAATTTTATAGATTAATTTTTCGCTCATTTTCATGAAGATGCCAGTATGTACTTGTGTACACAGTGATTCATTTCTGATTTTCATTTTCATGTAATAAAAAAACAATGCTGTAGAGGTTTTAGCACTTAACATTTAACAAGACTAAAATGTATTGACCTCAAAATAAAAAAAAAAAGAAATCACACGTTCAATCCTCTGTCTGCTTTAAGATTCGTCCGGGAGACATAAAGATAAACATACCTCTCTCAGGTTTTTAAGTCATTTATATCATAACTACTTGACTGGAAATGATGCACTGAACCTTAAGTTTGTAAAAACGTGGTTGCCAAATCATGTACGAATCCTTAAAACATGCCGTTGTAGAGGACTAAAGCAAATATTATGTCAAATGGGATCAGCAAATTACATCTCAAACTGAAGATGTTCACTATATAGTGCACTCTTCTGTAGTCATGAGTTGAACCTCTAGTGCATTCCCATAATGCACTGCAGTGGGCTGGTATGCATAATGCACTTTGTCGTTTAAAGGTATAGTGAGCAGGACACTGTATCATACACAAGGCAGGTATTAACTACACCAAGTATCTTAATTTAAAAAAAAAAATTGTGATCATGATTTTTAGTTTCCTCAAATACATAAGGCACGTGACATGCTGTTAGAGGAAAATAATCAACGACAGGGTGGTGTGATGAAGTTACTGCTACCACCCCTGTGTTCTTCCTTTTCCTGTAACAGCATGTCCTGAAGTGTCCTCTTTGCCACAGCAATTTCCCAAAGATTACCATTTTTATTAATGAAAGAGTGACTTGTCATACTTTTTATCTGTTTATAGTTACAGTTAATGTTATAGAACATCCATGATGCCAGTTATTTCCTGTTCTCACTTACGTTATAGCAGCTATAAACAGTCGTTCCCTCACCAGCCTCTATTTTTTCTGTCTCTTGAAGTTAATAAGACAAAAAAAATGCAGCTTGTCATGTCACAGAAAAAAAAAACAACAACCACAAAGCGTAAACTCTTCTGTCCTGAAGATGTCAGAAAACCGAAATTTACAGCTTTACGTCCGACTTGTACTGGAGACTCCTTTAATAAATGTTAAATAAACATCTCTTTATGGAAAACTTCACTGTTTCAGCACCCATTTTTAAATCTGTTTCAATTCAATTCAATTTTATTTGTATAGCGCTTTTAACAATGGACATTGTCACAAAGCAGCTTTACAGAATTAAATACATTCAAATTAAACCAAAATAAATTGTAAATATGTGAATTTAGCCATATCCTGTTTATGTGGAACGATGCCAGTGAGCTTAGCTAAAATTAGCTAAGCTATTGCTTAGCATTAGGTACATTAGGTAAGCTATTGCTTAGCATTAGGTACATTAGGTAAGCTATTGCTGCCTCACAGCTCCAGCGTTCCCGGGTTCGATCCTGAGCTTGGGTCAGCGTCCGTGTCAGAGTTTCTCATCTTCTCGCCGTGTACAGTTTGTATGCGCTTACTCCGGGTTCCCTGGTTTTTGTCAGTGTACAAGAGTTTGAATGCTGATGCTGATGGACAGCTCCTGCGCGTCAACTGCCAATCTGAATAACTGTAAGAAACCAAATCTTTAACGATATTATTGACTGCGGAAGTGGAGAGCTAAATCACTGCCGTGCTGCTGGACAGAGGAGGTACGTGTGTCCCCTGAGTGAACCTGTAATAATTCAACCATCAATTCGAGTTTACAGTAGCAGCACGGCCTGGTCAGCAGTTACCCTGCGCTCTATTGACCTCGAGGTCATAAATAAAACCGGACAATAAGTTTGTCCGACTTGATGGATGGTTTATCTCTTAAATGCAGGACGATGTGCTGCGTGGTCTTCTTTCTAATTATCATTATGAGCACAAAATAGAGAAAACAAAGAAATTTAATTTGCAGATAATATATTTAGTGTGTTTGGTTGCACAGATATTTGTTTATTATCTCATATATATATATATATATGTGTGTGTGTGTGTGTATAGGCTTATTTTAAAAAATGTTCACATAGTGTGTTACTGGGAAGAAATGAAAATGATATCCATCTTCGTTTCTGAACATTCTATGAATTCTATGAATAATATGTACAGTATGCTCCTTCTGTGCCTTTATAAACATCTCAGTTTTAATATTCAACCCCTTTCATCCTGACACATCTGTTCTTCCTTTTTTTTTTGTTTTTTTTTTGGCGTTGACCTGAAGGACAGCTTTACGTTAATGTTCTGCTTGTTTCGGTGAATTTAAAGAAAGCCGTTTTAATAGTAAGAGACGTTTGTTGTAAAGTGAGACAAAACGTCAGATTTCGAACATTTGCAGAAAAAAGACATCACTGAACATATACTGTTTACATGTCATGTTATTCTAACAACATGCATCAGATCATGGAGAGATCATTTCTATTTAGCAGCTACATAATCTTCTAAAAAAAAAAAGAAAAAAGTTCAAATCCCCATACTTTCACAGTGAGGTTATTCTGTGGTGGGCAGTGACGGCTAGTCACGGTACTGAACTCAGAAACCATTACAGTTCAGCCTTTTAGCCCTGTGGTCTCATCATAAGCATAAAACTATTACTCATACACGCAGTGTTTCAGGTCTGTAATCATGCCGTGCTTTTTGCAAAAGTAAGCACGCTAAACAGAAAAGCTGCGCTTTGTACTTTGAGAGGACATTGTTTGCTTAGTCTGTTCAGGCCTCCAAACGCATTTTGAAATATCGGTGTAAAACCAGAAAGTAATCCACCTCGTTCTTGTTTATTGTATTTCGGTGCTGACGATGTGTTATGGACGTGTCCGTGGAGCATTTTAAATAAGCCAGCGCGGCGTGTCTCTCTGTGTAATCAGCTGACGCGCCTGTCGGTGATTGGCTGCATGAATCTACAGGCTGGGCTAGAAAGAAATGAGCCCCAGCCTAGCTTCTTCATAGTTCTTCATTCTTCGTATTGTCGTGCGTGTTCTGCTTATATTTGGTGGTGCCGTTGTTCATGCACGTGCGTGCTTTCGAACCCTGTTGCCTGCCGCGCTACACACATCAGCAGGAGAACAACCGTGTTGTCGGTAGAGCAGGTTTTTGCAGTTTTTTAACCTCAGGGTTAAAGATGTTCAGTGAAATAGTATCATTCGTGCGATTTGAGAGGAGAACCCTACATCTCGTAACGTCGGCGGAGGACTTGCTGACTTTTTGCTGAGGGCGCACACATGATGTGCTAAATTTAAATTTTGTTAAAAGAGGAGATATATGTACATATATATATATATATATATATATATATATATATATATATATATATATATACACTGTCATTTCGTTTAATCGGGATAAATGCATTTAATTAGCTAATTAGCTCACCTTATTACATTATTTTAGCTATTTTAGACTTTTTAGAAGGTTTCCAGGCAACCATAACATTGGATTGAGTAACCAAGCTGGAGCTTCCACTTGCCCCATGGCCCAGATAACAAATCTATCATTTGTCCTCCCTGGAATTGGGTATAATGGGGATAGGCTCTGGATCCGCTGCGACCCTGACCAGGATAAAGTGAGGGAGTGAGGGAGTGAATATTTCCATTAAGCTGTGAGGGAATATGCAAGCTGTGTGTTTTGGATTGTTGTCTTGTTGCATCTCACACACACACACACACACACACACACACACACACACACACACACACACACACGAGATTCAAGTTTTATGACACCAGAGCTGCTAATTATCCTTAAGGTGTGAGTGTAGTGCACTAATATCACCACTAGATGGCACAACAACAGTTTGTTTTAAAAGAACTGCACTTGATAAGTCAAAAAAATGGTATAAATTAGTACACATGTTGAAGAGGAGCATGGCAAATAAGTCAGGGAATAATAAATCTCCCCAAATATTTGTGAAATGTGAGCTGTTTACCGGAAAACGAGCTTGAAACAGGTGGTGTGGTGAAGCTGAATGAGTGAATCATGTTTTCTGTGTGTGTCATAGCTGAGAGTGTCTCACACACACACACACACACACACACACACAGAAAGAGTTAGTTCATTACTGGGTTTCAGAGTCAGCTTGGCAGAGTGACCTTTTCTTCTCTTTTTTCTCCTCCATTTTTTTTTTATTTTTTATATAACCGGATCTTCACTGTCCAAAAGCATGATGCACATCATTAACACAAACATATCGTAACAAAAAAAGCTTGTGTAATAAACAATGCCTACCCTTTTTTAGGCAAAAATGAAATCACACACACACACATGCCCAGATTATTCATTTGATTTTGTTGGTTAAAGTGTGCTCCATTTTGCTGCATTGAGAAGCTTCGTGTGGACGAATTTCCACTGAAAACAAAGATAACAATCAGATATTTAGAAACGCTGATATCCACTAATCTAGAAAGACTGATATCCACTAATCTAGAAAGACTGATATCTACTAATCATTGACCCCTAATGTCTTTATGAGGTCGATTATGTGGTTGATTATGAGACACTGCTGAAGACAGTAAAGATGGAAGATCCAGGACTTTGAAAAAGGAAGAAGGAGATGGAGGAATGTAGTTCCCTGTTCCCTACAAGCTGCGAAGTGCATTGTGGGTGTCCTGCATCCCCTAAGCTACATCATTTGGACACCAAACTATTGCAGTGCATTGTGGGATTTCAGGAGTGCGCTGAATATTCTCCAGAATGGCAGTAAATGGCAGTAAAATACGTCCTATAGTGTACTAATGCATAATAATGCATCATAATGCACTATACAATCTCATTCCTCTTTAAAGCTTTACCCTAAAAACTAAATACAAGATACAGGTTAAAGGCACAGGCGATGCACGTGAGGTGCAACCCGCCCCCCAACACACACACACACACACACACACACACACACACACACACACACTCTCTCTCTCTCTCTCACTCATAAATAAATAAATAAATCAAGCACTTCTGTATTTAATATAGGATATGTTCATATGTGTTTAATATAGGACTATTAGTTTATCCTATATCATCATCATCATCATCATCATTATTATTATTATTAAAGTATAACGAGACGAAGCCCTCAGCCCCCATCGACCAATCAGCGTGCTCGGCGACTGATGACGTAACCCGCTGCGAAAAGTCCGCGTTCACCTGAAGCCTCGCGCACCATCACTGGATCGAGTCACACGCGCAGTGCGCGAGCGGCGCTGAGAGCTTTAACGGTTTGTGTAGAGTATAAAACCGCGCGCGGAGGCACAGTGGAGCGTTACAGCGGTATCACGGTACCGTCAGAGAGTCAGTCAGGTCTTCTGTCCTGATTGCTTTTAAACGGATGATAAGAGGAAACTTATTCAGCGCTGAGAGAAACTTTTTTTTTTTTTTTTTCTCCTTGGCAGCCCGATGCTGCGCGAGACAGCCGGTCCAGAGGCGCGCGCGCGTGTCGCTTTACAGAATTTGTGAAGATGTGATTTCGGATATTTTTTTATATTTTTTTTTCTGTCGACGACAGTGAGGCTACCTTTTAACAGGTAAGTGTTTTTTTTTTTAAATTTAATATGTATCATTAAAAAAAAAAAAAAGTTTTATTTGTTTAAAAACTAAACTGGCCGTTCAGTGACGTTACCATGGCAACGTCAAGTCAACCCAAGCTATAAGCACTCGGACACTTAGACAGGCGGATGCTTGTTTTATAAATATTAAGACAAAACCTACTGTTTGTCTTTTCTCTGCTGACTTTATGAGCCACTCGTTACACCTCTTACGTTTAGAGGTGGATAAATCTGGAGTTTGTTGTGTGAAATCCAAAATATCTCCCTAAATAAGTGCACTAGATGTTAAGGCTGGGCGATATGACTGAGCGATATCGCGATTTATCATGATATCGCGATATCACGATAAATTACGTCATGGTATATTTCTCTGGGGTGTTGTGAGTACTTCAGTGTTGATTTCTTGTTCAAGAAAACAAGTTTCTCCACACGTTCTTAAAAAAAAAAAAGAAGTGTAATCGTATATTGCGATATTTTTGTACCGTATCGTCCGCTAGGAGTATAAATCTGTGCACAAGTTTATTCTTTATAAATTAGCGATTTGTGTAGCTTTCATCTTGCAACAAACCTCCGGGCGCAGGAAGGGTTTAGCGATACGGCGAATACGATGTCGATCTTGCAGTGAATTACCTCACGATACTTAATAAGTTACACTGATTAGAGGTTAAAAAATTTTTTTTTCCTGTTGTCTCATAATGCTGCTTGATGAGGTTTTGTGTGCACTATAGTGCACTATACATCTAAACAGTGAGGGGTTTGGGATTCAGCCGACATTTCATATGCTCCAAACTGAAGTTTAAATCCAGTTCAAACAGGCTGCGAAGTAAATCACAAATTAATTGCGTCCAAATTACTTATTAACGCATGCACAGGTCCAGTAAAATGGGTCCACGAGCCTGTTCCTCTTGTTTGTCTTTTTAGTGAGGCACAGATAAGGGCAGTCAGCCCTCTCCAGTGGCCTTGATGGCAGGAGGCAACACAAGAAGCTCTTCTCTGTCTCCCTACGTCTCTCGCTCTAGAGAGCAAGCCTCTCAGATGAAAAGTGTTTAAGCCGACTAAAAAGATAAATCACCTCTTCAGCATCTGCAGCCTGGCCCGCCTTTAATTGAGTTTATCAGCCGCTCCCTCGAGGGACGTCTAAAGTTAGCCTCTTCCTTGCGGGCGATTTCTCTGGCGGCCGCCGCTGCAGTGATTCATCCCTCGCCGCTGCACGACCACATAAATGTTGTGTAGATGTTTGAAATTCGCTCATTATGTTAACAGTAGTTGGTGGTGAATTGCAGGCTTTTTTTTTTTGCCTGTAAAATAGTAACTAGTAATTTCAAGGCTTCCGTGGAAGGAATTACACATGCGGTTTAACCAGGACTTGCCCCAGAATCATTTTCTAATGGCCTTCAAATCTACTCGGTTACTGTTTATGGGAATTTTGCATGTAAATGAGATGTTAACTTAACATGAGGAGCAGCAACCAATACAAACAGAGCTTAACAAAATGTTTCACAACACCTCTGATCGATTACTGCTATCGATGTCGGTATTAAAAAAAAAGGTATCGATGCCTCCCTACTCATTTTTATCCATCATGAAAACTCTAGGTTCGGGCATTACGATGATTATGATATCGATTTTGCAATAAATTACCCCATGAGACTTAATTATTTACTAATAATCTGCTGATTGGATGGTAAAATCTAACTGAAATAATAAAAGCTGCTTGATTTTTTTTGTTGGGATATTTTTGAGGTTTTTTTTTTTTTTATTATATAGAGACAGTAACATTGACCTTTCCATGCTTATTCTGTTTAAATATAATCTGACATTTTCTTTGCCCTCCAGACAAGCAAAATGAGAATTACCCTTCCCAATGCCGCATACATTCTTCTCATTCTTCGGACGTTATGGTGGGACGTGTTTGGCCAATGTAAGGAACCGGGTGAAATCTCCAAGCTTAATCTTTCCGTGACGTACGACCTCCCTCGCTTCGTCTCAAACACACCTGTCCAGAAGCTTCTAGTTTTCAACGGAAGCGTATACGTTGGCGCTACCAACTTTCTTTATGCGTTATCTGGCGACCTCAAGAAAGTAGACGGTTATAAGACCGGACCTGTGCACGATGGCCCACGATGCAGTGCTTGTGAAGGCTGCGCCGGCCAACCTCCCAACGCTAACAACACCAGCATGGCCCTGATCATGGAGACCTACTACGACCCCGAGCTGTTCATCTGCGGCACGGTCGGAAACGGCGTCTGCAGGCGGCACCTGCTGGAAGACGATCAGCTAGACAACGTCAACTGCATGGGTTCCCATAACGGAGACGGCAGCCGCTACCTCGCCGGTCCAGCCGGAACCCAGATCGTGAACGTGGAAGTCGGTAGGGTCGTGCGGTTCTTCGTCGCTAATTCGGAGCCGCTAGATCCATCTCCAGCTCCGCGTCTTCACCACACCATCTCTGTACGGAAGATGTGGGAAAGCCAGGACCGCTTCGAGTTCGTTTCCGACCAGTCCTACATGGACCTAAGGCCAGCGCTGCGCGGGAATTATCCTCTACACTACGTCTATTCCTTCCATAGTGGCTCGTATGTTTATTTCCTCACCGTGCAGCGAGAAAGCAGCACCTCCAGGGTTTTCCACACGCGAATCGTCCGGATCTGCTCCTCCGATCTGGAGCTTCAACACTATGTGGAAATGCCCTTCGAGTGCATCTACTCGGAGAAAGGGAGACGGAAACGTTCAACCCAGACGGTGTTCAACGTCGTGCAGGCAGCGCACGTAGCCAAAACTGGAAGCGACCTGCGTAGGGAGATGGGCTTTAAAGAAGGAGAAGATGTGCTCTTCGCTGCGTTCGCCAAGAGCAAGCCGAACTCCCCCGAGCCCACAGCCAGCTCCACGGTGTGCGTCATCTCTATCGCCGAAATCAACAACTTCTTCAAGGACTTCATGAGGCAGGGCTTCACCAAGCCGCTCTACCACTTAACTGGAGCCAAAATGAAGTCCTACAACCAGGTGATTTATTTATTTCCTTAAAATATAAAGATGAAAATAGTGAATTGGGAGGATGTGGGTTCACACGTGATAAAACAAACCCTATTGTGAAATGAACTTTTCCGGTCTTGAAGGAATTCTTCAACGAGTTTCGACCGAATCTCATTCTGCTGCTTTTGTAACGTATGTGTGAATTCCCCAGACAAGGATTTCAAAACGTTTCCTCGTAACCTCCACACGCGTGTGACGAATACATAGAGAATGGGTTTTTTTTTTTCACATTTTCAGATAAAAGTGCTTTTATCTTCTGACCAATCAGGTCGCAAGTTCAGGGACAAACAAGAATAACGAACAGTGCCTGTCTTGTTAGTGAGAGGAAATGTTGAGTCGAAAATACTTCATATATGTATTGAAGCTAATATGTAAATGTTATGATTTGTAACTAAAAATAACAGCACGTGTGTAACAGCACGTGTGTATTTTTGGGCCGTTCAGCGCTACGTCATATGACGTCTCACTTCAGCTGTGGCTGCATACAGCCATGCAGTCAAACTAAACCGGCATGCGGAGTTGTACTTCACTGAAACGTGGCTTGTTTTGTTTTTATGTGACTCTGAGTAACATTAGCACACAAAATCTGGCTTCGTAAAAGGGAGAAACTAATTCATGAAAATGAATTCTCACTCTTATCCAGAGGTGGTGGATAGAGATTAGGATTAAAAATGAGTGTGTGCGTGTGTGTGTGTGTGTGTGTGTGTGTTCACGGGGAACACTGATATGTTTTAAAGAATCACTGAACATGTTATAAGCTCTCACAAGTCAGATCTGACATTTTTTGTCTCTAGCCCATGGCCTCATCTCCTGTCTCATGGCTATAAATCACCGAGCTGCCTTTCCGCCTCTCTCATCCATCAGCACGGATTGGATCAATCGCTAAATCATGGGCGATCAATAACGGCATAAATTTAACTCCTGACAACTCCTCGAGGAGCCTGTCGATATACGCAAGGCACTCGCGTCCCAGAGTTCGTAGCAGAACGGGGTTATGCAAGCTAGTCACCGCGCACATATTTCCACATAGACCCGCCTAGCTAAAGGTGGCTTGTAAAGAGCGCGCTTGCTAACGGGATGCCGGTGATTAGCGAGGAAAAAAAAACACAGCCGAGGAAGTCTGGTGGAAAATCACACACTTCGTCAGACAAGAGTTGAAGAGTTTTTAAACTCACTGCCTTTTACAGTTTATCAACGTGTTGTTCTACGTTTCTACGTTTCATATCGCAGCTCATACCACGGCGCTGTCGAATTCCTGATTCTGATTGGTCGGAAAGGATCGATTCATTTTCCACAGCAGGAAGTCACAGGAAATTCGAAAGGCAATCACAGGAAATTGCGTTCTGTAGTAAAAGCTATGAAGTTTTCTGTAAGGAGATGTTTACTTAACATTTACGGAAGGAGTCTTCAGTGTCAGCGCTTTGTAACAAAAGTCTTCAGGAAAGAGGAGTCTACGCTTTGCAGTTTCAGTAACATGACGAGCTGCAATTTTTTTTCGTTTTATTAACTTTTTAAGAGAAATAATAAAGAGAGGCTGGTGAGCGAAACGACCGTTTATAGCCGCTATAACTTACGTGAGAACAGGAACGAACTTGTTTCGCAGATGTTCCACAACAGTAAATATAACTATCACTGGATAAAAAGTACCATCTTTTGTTTTTTTTTGATTAATAAAAAAATCGTAATTGCTGTAGCACGTGGTGTTTTGTTTGTGAGTTAATGGCCATCGGTGTAGTAGAGTGTTTATTAACTACTAAGTTACTTTTGGACCTGTTTGCTGTACCTCAGGTATGTTTGCTCGGAGGTCGCGAGGTTGCTTCAGGCTCTTTGAACCACGGTGACTTGTAAATCCGTCTTGGCTATCTTATCTGGATCTCTGTGGACAGCCTGAGACCTCAAACACCCAACAGGTGTCCTTTGTGTGTCTGCCGATCCCTGAATGGGTCGGTTTAACAGATCATATGGACGTAGAGCGAAGTTATTTCCCTTCTGCTCTCTCTCTCTCTCTCTCTCTCTCTCTCTCTCGTCTGTTACAGTTCCTCAGCGCCTTAGCGCTTCATCTGTCCAAACTTTACAAAGTGCTCCCAATTTATCACGTCGGAAAACTCGGCCGGATCCGTTCAGGCGCCTCAAATATTTTTGTTCCGCGTATCTCCTGCTCTAAACATTGTCATCCGCTCGGCATCAGCCGGACTTCTATCGCTTTTCACTACGTTGATGTACCAGGGCCAAATTTGCTTTTAATGGCACTAGATAAGTGCTTTATGCCATAGATTACCCCTAAGAGAAGATACAGATGGACACGAACCCTGTCCCTCACTTTTAGTGTTTAAAGAAGCCCCATTTTCAACTTTCCAATAAAGTAAAAACACCTTTACTATGTTTTTTTTAAGAAGCAGGTACATTCTTGGTGCCACCGGTTGAGTTTATAACATCGTTCCTAGCAGATGTTGCACGGGCTCTCGTTCTCCTTATCGCTGCTTATCAGAGCAATATACAGCAGGCTTTAAAACCACTATGCTGCGAAGAGGCGTGACATAATCAGTTGTTGTTTTGATCTTTTTTGACTACTGTTTCTTGCTCGCATTGAATAGCAGCGCTGGTAAACGTCCAGCTTGCTTAAAAGGTTCACATTAATGAGAAGAAGAGCCTCTCGAAATGATTGACTCCACTGTTTGCCATCACTAAGCAATATTCGTTACGGAGAAAACACAGGCATATTGCGCCTGTAATAACAAAGTGGAAGTGCATCAATAAGTTTTATGTGACTTATCAGTATAGCGTACGTATATAATAACTAACAGACATATTTAAAGTCAAACGTAACATCTGATTAGGATAGATCAGTGAAACAGCAGGCAGATTGCTTTTAAATTGAATCTGAAACCTCATTGATTATGGTTTGTAATATAATTCCAGCTGAGGGAGTTTTGATCGACGGGCGTTTTAATTAGAACGGCGCTTACGGCTGTTTTCAGATCGCGATTTTTAAAAGCATAATGAAACAAACACTTTGGGACGATCGATTTTACGTCGCGTTGTCTCGTATTTTATTGGGAAATCACTGTTCTCAAAGGAATGACACACACCCATTCGACCTCTTACAGTTGTGTGTAGATGTTTACGAAAAATCTGGCTGTGTGAATGTTGATAAGCACCAGTCAGCTATAAATAACTAGCAAAGCAGATTTACATTTAGTAGTTTTAAAGGGGAAAAAAAAGTCCCCTGGCTAATCATTTTAATTTATTTGTCATCTAATATTGTAATACTGTGTTGTCTTTTCTATGTGAAACCATTCTACTTAAGTGCAGTAGGAGTGCAATACATTTAGCCACACCCACAAAACTCCATAAAAGGCAAAGTTCAGGGAGAGCTGAATGACTAAATGGCAACTAAATGGTGAAAGAGTGAATCCTCTTCCTCCTTTCTCTAGCGCAGCAGTACTTTTGTCCTGTTCATATTTATTTTGAGCTAAATGAATGCATGTAACTGAAAGAAATAAAGGATTTAAACTTTGCATATAAAATTGCAGTGTGCGAAAACACATTGCTATTATGAGCCAATCGGTCGAGGTTTTCTCCTTAGACGTAAAATTTACACAAACTAGGATACGAACGTTTTCCCCAAATAACTGCACCACTTTTAAATGCTCCTGCAAAAGATTTATGAATAAATACATTTGCGTTCAGTTTGATGTGTTGGTAAACACTCAGCGCGTTGTTTAGTGTTGGTTTTGTCGTTTTGTGTAATTAGGACCTGGCACGTACGACAGCGAGCGAGCTGCAGCCTGCGCGTTTGTGTGCTGCTGCTCGGTCATGTTCATGTTTGCACGAAGTGGCAAAACAGTGTGTCATTTGTAGGTCAGGGCTCGGCTATGGGGAGGTTTGGTGCTCACTGCAGGGGAACAAACATCGTAGGGAAAAAGGCCTTGTGCCTGTCGTGTCCTGCCTGCTCGCTCTTCCCTCTCGCTGGCAACATGTACACACGACTGAGTTGGAGACAGTGAATGCAGATGCAAGTGCAGGAATGTTATGAGAGCTGCCTCGCAATTATATGGTGGAGTCTGTGGAGTCTCTCTCACACACACACACACACACACACACACACACACACACAAAGAGCAGTGTGCAATGGTCTGAACAGGTGGACGTATGCAGCTGCATGTTTACACACAGCGTCATGCTCTGCCCCTGCGTGACTCTGGACCATCATGGCATTGGGAGTAGACCGGGCAGCTGGTCCTCAGGTGCATGATGTCACACTTTCAGTCTCTCACTCACAGTCTCATACACACACACACACACACACACACACACACACACACACAAACAACACCTGTCCCATATGATGTGCCATTGCCTGCCAGGCATGATGGTTTAACAACGGGAGAAAGATTAAACACATACCCCTTAATGAATCTGTAGCTTTGTCTAAACTCTTTTTTTTTTTTTTTTTTTTTTATGATTTCACCCCATCTTCTCCTAAATATGGTCTGGGCCAAATCCCTCCCACTACCCAGCTCTCCCCTCTCATGCAACATCTACATGGTGAAGGCTAACACGTGCTTCCTCCAAGACACGTGAGGCCAACCATCTTTTCAAACTGCTGCGTAACACACTCAGACGAAAGCGCTATCCGCCCTCTTCTGCATACCTGATCTCACAGACACCCACGATTGGCTAGAGTTGCTATGATTGACAAGGTGCCCCTCCCACCCAGCGAGCACGGTCTGAGAGTCACTGTCTGAGAGTCCTGACTATGGATGGCTGAGGCATCGTCAATCTCTGGACGATAGGAACCACTCTGGAACCCAGCTTTGTTTAAATACTCTTCGTGGTGGAGCTACTCCGACTGCTCGAGGGTCTGGTTGACTGATACATCTCTTCAGCTGACTACAGCTTACGAGGTTAAACATATCGAGAGAAAGTAAAGACGCTCGCCCATGAGATGCGATGATAGAACACCGCATCTCACACTTCCAAAATGTTCACCAACAACTCGCCGACGTTTTGTCCGCAAGGTTGCGAACACAATTTGTTACATGATCTTATTCGTTTTCTGCACTTAACTAGCTAACTAGCTCTACTACTTTTTAGCCGCACTAGTTAGGGTTCAAAACACGTGAGCTTTGACTTAGCTAATGATTCTATCATTAGTCCATCCCTGTGCTTTATAGATATTTTATTATTTACTTACAGTAAAAATGAATGTACTGTATGTACAGTACACATTTTAAAACACACATCAGTGTGTGTGTGTGTGTGTGTGTGTGTGTGTGTGTGTGAGTGTCTCTGTTTGTGTAGTGGGGAGACAGGAGGCAGGCAAAGCAGATAAAGGCAAATCATAAACCTGTTCCACGGATGCAATCTGTTGTCTGTTTTCTCTGTACCTATAACGTTCTCCTTCGGCACGCTGTTACAGTCACGTCAAGTCGTTTATTTACAGGCAACAGCTCTCGCCGTTTATGCTGCCTTCCAGCGCTGGATTCCTGTCAGCTCTGCGTTAGGCTTAATTCAGGTACATGCGTAAGCTGTCAAGTCGTCCTGATGAGTCACTCGCCTGCAGGCACGTGTTTTAATCCGTATCGTTCGTTCGCTATGACTCCCACTTCCTTGTTTTTTTGCTCCTCCTGGTAATTTCCTGCTTTCCTAGGCTGTGACTTTCATCAAAGCATTGATTTTTCCGTTATGCACCATTTACTCTGTTGTGTTTCACGCCCCACAGAGACACGCAAATCGTACGTATTACTCAGTAACTACTTTGAATCATTCAGTAACCCCAGTGAAACTACTGGGAGAGGTGTGTAGGTACAGGAGTCAGGAATGCTTAAAAGGTTAACTCAGATCGCAAAACCTACCGAAGCAGGATATCAGTTCAGCACTGTTTTAACCTGGATTTATATTAAGAGCTTTCTTTACTTTATTGTTCTCACATTTACCACTGTATCAGTAGGAGTGACATTCCTCCACACAATAGGCCTGTTGGATCCTGTGTGAATGACTGCATTCAGGTGAAGGAGGGAAGCTCGGGCCTGGCCGCTGCGCCGATTATTCGCCTTTATCACCAGCCGATCTCACACAATGCAAACAGCAAATAAGAGCTTATCTGAGCCAATCCTGTGTGCTCTTTTCAGTGCTCAGTCACTCAGCTCTTAATAAGACTTATTCCTCAGTGGACGCAGCTAGTTTATTCACCTGCCGAAAGGAGAGCAGGCTTTACCTGACACCCCGATTTGCGGCTTTAGTGGAGCGTGAAAAGATCCTGTTTGGTCAACTGATAGAAGGAACAGTGGTGTTATCTGATAAATAAATACAAGAACCTCTTCTTCACGGGAATAAAGTTTGCCCAGCAAAAAAAAAAAAAAAAAAGGCAATTTAAATGAGAAACAAGAGAAAAGAAATCGCTCCAGTTAATTAGGCTTTAACTTTGCAAAGTTCTACCAAAGACTCAAAGACTTCAGTTGATGCCTAAGACTCACTCGTTCTTCAGTGGATGATCTCACCTGGATACTTCACGCAGACTGCGTTCGAGATGAAGCTCCCCACCTACAACCAGTAAACACTACTGAACAACGCCCCCTCACCTTGAAATTTCAACTCATCAGCTTGGGGTAGTCTTCTCAACTACCAGTCCCTTCCCTGTTCCCTGCAGAAGTCGGCTCAACACGGCCGCTCTGACTGTGAACAGTGTAAAGTTCCCCTTCTCTCCTTTTAAAAGAGTTTAAGCAGTTGTCGACTTTAGATCAGCGAATATACAGACACAGTACTTAGCTAAATCTATAACATTGATCATACTAATCACTGTTTTCGAGAACATAATCACTAACAGAGTTATCACTAACGTTAGCCGACTAGCTTGCTGCTTTGAAGTTCACTAAAGTAGAACAGCACTAATAGCCACTCAGGCCTGTAACTGTGAAAGTGCACTTAAAGTAGCTTTTAAAAAAAAAAAAAATGTTTTATAAACTTTACACTCTCTGACAGAGCAAACAAAAGACAAAGACACGCTTTCATGAAGACGTCCATGTTTTCTTTTCCCGAGATGAGAGATGACTTTACCACTTACAAGGCAGCATTATACCTAAAAACTTCTGCTGTAATCATTAATACCCTGATGCTCATACTGAACATGCTTTCAACACACTCAGCACTGTTTGAATTGAGTGTAGAATTGTCGAAGAGTAATGACTAATCCCACTATCCGGTGTCACCCAGAAGAGGATGGGTTCCGGTTTTGAGTCTGATTCCTCTCAAGGTTTTTTTCCTCATTCGGTCTCAGGGAGTTTTTTTTTCCCTCACCACTGTCACCTCCGGCTTGTTCATTAAGGATCTCAATCACATCCAGATTCCCGTGAAGCTGCTTTATGATAATACGTGTTAGTAAAAGTGCAATACAAACAGAATTCAGTCGATTTGAATCGAATCTGTGAACGCGATACAGAACAGCAGGATTGGGTGTGGTCTCTTTTTTTCGGAAACAAACCACACCTCAGTGTTTTCTTAACGTTACACCGTTCACTACTATCCAGCTAGCTCATGTTAGCTGCTCACTACGAAACTGTTGTTCCGTCCAAAATCACTTTCCACAAAGATCACCATTAAGAACTGCAATCAGTCACACACACACACACCCCACCCCCACCCCCCCACCCTGGCGTAGAAAATACCAAGAGCCAGAAACGTCTGTTTCTTTACCCTGCTCCTGGGATCATATAAGTCAAGTGAGAGCAGAAAAGTTTTATTTAAATTACTAACTCATTTTATTCAGGGTGTCCCACCCAAGGCTCATGGCAAGTCTGGATGTGTGCCCTTCCTTTAAAACAGATGTGTTTTTAATAATGCTGTATTTTAAACAGGAACCCCAAAAGACCTCTGAAGGGTGAAAAAAAAAAAAAAAAAAAAGGACAGATGAGATGCCAGTGGTTTAACAAGTGTGAAAACTCGGCACAATGAGCCATTGTTTTCTTGGAGTTTCTGTACTCCGCACGTTACAGCCATGTTTGTTTTCCTTTTACTACATGGATTCAAAGCATTTAATAAAATGGCTGGCTGGTGTTTTGAGGATTAAATCATAAAAAAATAAAGGCTACCACCTGTTTACTGTCTCTGTTTTTCTAAGGAGCGTGATTATTTCATTACTTATGTTTTGCCTGTGACGTGATACGGATTAAACTTTATGTTTGTAGCCAGAGTATGAAAAGTCCACATTTTTTATATTACTGCCCAGGTGTAGTGATTATATATATATATATATATATATATATATATATATATATATATATATATATACAGTAAGTAAGGAATAAAACCGGGGTGGAGACAGGCTGTCTGTGGGGCAGGAGCACCTTCATCCCAGAGGGCACTTCATCACATTTTCTTGCACATAGGAGCACCCTAGAGGGCACTTCATCACATTGTCTTGCACATAGGAGCACCCTAGAGGGCACTTCATCACATTTTCTTGTACATAGGAGCACCTAGAGGGCACTTCATCACGTTTTCATGCACATAGGAGCACCCTAGAGGGCACTTCATCACATTTTCTTGTACATAGGAGCACCTAGAGGGCACTTCATCACATTGTCTTGCACATAGGAGCACTTAGAGGGCACTTCATCACGTTTTCATGCACATAGGAGCACCCTAGAGGGCACTTCAACACGTTTTCTTGCACATAGGAGCACCCTAGAGGGCACTTCAACACGTTTTCATGCACATAGGAGCACCCTAGAGGGCACTTCATCACATTTTCTTGTACATAGGAGCACCCTAGAGGGCACTTCATCACGTTTTCTTGCACATAGGAGCACCCTAGAGGGCACTTCATCACGTTTTCTTGCACATAGGAGCACCCTAGAGGGCACTTCATCATGTTTTCATGCACATAGGAGCACCCTAGAGGGCACTTCAACACATTTTCTTGCACATAGGAGCATCCTAGAGGGCACTTCATCATTTTTCTCCACTGTCAGTGCACCTTAAAGGCACTTAATCATGGTGTGTCTATGCAAGGGGCATTTATGGTGCACTTTATCATGTTTTATGTACCACAGGGGCTCCCTAGAGGGCACGTTCGCTGTGCTTTTTCATCCACTCAGTGTTGTGCTGTTATTGGAAAATAATCAACGACAGGGTGGTGTGATGAAGCGGAGTTACTGTTACCACCCCAGAGTTGATCATTTTTCTATAACAGCACATCCCGAAGGGCTTTATTCCTTTTATTCCTCAGCAGTTTGCCGACAATTACAATGTTTTCTTTATTAAAGAAAGACGTCATGTTATGTTTATAGTTACATTTAATGGTGTGGAACCTCCTCAAAACAAGTCAGTTCCTGTTCTCGCTTACGTTACAGCAGCTATAAACAGTCGTTCCCTCACCAGCCGATCTTTTTTTCTCTCTGTTGAAGTTAATAGGGGGAAGTTAATTCCTCCTCACAGGAAACTGCACCATGATTACACACATTTTTAATCTGTTTATGTGGAGAGTCTACCATGAACGAGCTGTTACTATAGAAACGGCAACGTATTAGTTCGAGCGCATCAATATAAACCTGTGCTTTTCAGCTGTACTACTGTCAGAGCTGCTGTTCTGGAAAAGGAATCGACACCTTCTGACCAGTCGATGTGATATAACCCGAACGCAAAGCGCGTTAACATTTTAAAGCATGTTTACTGCGCTTTACCTTTGTAGTAAAACAAACACACACATTAGATTTGCTCTTAAATCACACCTGAGGTGGACTTGTTTTGACAGGCCTTGTGGCGTGTGGAAGAAGGCGTGTGGAAGAAACGTTGTTTGTTCTCGGCTCACACTCGGCTGAGTCCGTCCCTCCCACATTGTGTTTTGTAGAACTGAACTTGTCTTGTCCGGTATGAGTACAAACACACACGCGCACACACACACACACACACACACATCACTTCTGCTGCACTCAGCTACAAGATTTACAGCCAAAGAAAAGTGGCTTGTTGACATCTGGCCTAAATGAGAGAACGTTTAAAGCATTAAGTGCTTTTCATAACACAACATAATACCGAAAGCAGCGTGTTCACTGGCAGGTCTCCTTTAAGTAGCTCTTGTTGACTTTAGATAGCTGTTTTCTTCTCTCTTTTCCGAGCTCTGATATCACGCACTAGGAGGCTGAGATCTGTTGTTTAAAGGTGCTGAAGAATTCTGGGAACTAGAAAAGTCTCAGATGGAGTATTTATTTGGGTGAAAGTTGTCTGTTCACACTTGTATGGATTTTTTTTTAAATCTACTTTTTCCCTCTGCATTTTGGCTTCACATCCAAACGAAACCTGCGTTATGGGTCAGAAGGAAGCTTTTCGAAAAGGTGGAGAAATTTTAAAACTCCATTTTCACTGTTTACACGTGGACAGGAAAAACACGTACGCGTACTAATTGTGTGTGTTTTGCGTGTGTTACGGACGTGTGTGACAGGATTCCGTTTGGGTCGTTACTTTGTGGTGTGCAGTTTCTTATTTGATAACGACTGAACTCCACCATCATGCCGAGGCGCCGGAATATGGTCCTGCTCCTGAATCCTGCGAAACTGCGAACACGGATTTCAGATAACATCCAAGTTAACATCCAAGCGAACGTCTTGTATTCGCGTGTAAGCTGAAGCAGTAAGTTCGACCTCAGCGTCAGGCCACACATATGGCTCTTCACGTTTGTATTTGTTGTGTGTGTTTGTTCTTTTAGGATGTGACCTCGTGCGGTTGCTGAAGATAAGCGAATGAACTTACTTTCGGCCGTGTTGGTGTTTTTCTGCATTTTGTCCTCTCTGCTGCTCAGCACGCAGCTCTTAACGTCATTCCCACGGGCATAACAGTTTATGACACCAGTAATACTGTCATTGGACTGGTGTGGTCATGTGTGCGTTTTTTAAAATCGTTTTTTTGTGTTTTCGTGTTGATGGAGTTACTTTCAAAAACGTATTTGTTTGGAACTACATTTTCGAAAAGATTTGTGTGGACGTGTTCTCAGAAAAACAAAAGAAATCTAATTTTACTAGACCACAATTGAGAGCAGAAGGTCGAGATTCCTGCAAATGGTTACTGTGAAAAAGAATCCGCTGCATACGTCTGGTTCATTTAAAGGCACGATTTGCACCATCAGTCATGAAGGAGCATAAGATCATCAAAGAGGAAAAAAAAAATGTCTTCCAATCCCTTACGCCCAAGTGGAATTGATTGTTCTGGAGTGCCGCAAACCAGACATTCGCATGCTTTTTTTTTTTTTTTTTTTTGCTTTATAGTTTTCAAAATGTCAGTGTCAAAATCTTTTTTTAGTTTTGTGCCAAGCTTTTTGTCCTTCACTCACACGCCCGTATCAGCTTTATGTTCTGACATGACTGTGGATGGAGGAGGGGGATCTTTAAGCCTTGACTCATCTTGTCTGCCCTAATGAGCGGCCATTTTTACTCTAATGCTCCGAATAGCTCCACACTGTAACAGTAAATGATGAGAGTTCACGAGCCGCTCTGACCGCTACATTATCCCTCTTTCATTTGCGTTGCTCTAATTGGATGGATGCTCATGGCTCAGGAGGGCTTCAGTAAAGACGTTGGAAACCTCTGTGCCGCTTGACAGATCTTTATGTCAGGGAGTGGAAAAGCGACTCCGGCTTCAGTCAGGCGTGTAGCAGTCTCTCCTGGCTGCAGGGAGTTTTATATCCACAATATTCTGTTATTCTTCTTTAATTCCTCGGTTTAAAAACTGGACCGTGACGTGATACCGAACAGGAAACTTAAGCAAGGAGCAAATCCTTCTCCTTACGGATCTATTAAACACAGAGCTAGGTCCACGCTTAGATTTCTCCCTATAAATACCTATTACTACTACCTTCAGATGTGGAGAAATCATAATTCCATTAGCTAGCCCACTGGGCAAGTGAAAGCTGCTACGTAACTTGCACAGTCCACTAGGAGTTTAATTAAATAGGTTAAAATTTTAAGGTAATTGTGTGCATTAATAGAAACGATGGAAAAATAAATGAGTACTTGAATCAATTTATGTAGCCAAAGTCCTAATCCTCTCCTGATTAAAATCTCTGATGATGAAGCGACGAGAAGGTTGAATTCTTGGCTAACATTTTAGCTATGACATTATATGAGGCTGACTAGCGTCTTGTTTTTAGCGTCTTGGTGAAGCCTCCCCTGTTTAAATGTCACGTGACTGTGTGTTGTGTTAGCATTAGATTTACATAGCAGTGTTAATGCTGCACTGTACTGTGCTAAATTTTGGCAGTGAAAAATGGACTAGCGTCCTTTCAAGCAATATGGCTAATAAAAATACCAACAGCCAGACCACATCGTCAGTGCACAGGGCACGCCGTAGCATTGAGGTGCCACAGAGGCATCTAAACTAATTGGGTTAGCATTGTGTTTAAAGAAATGAAAAGCTGACTGGCTTACACTGGCTGACTGGCTTGAGTCACATCTTGAGGCTAGACACCAACGGCCACGAAGTGGACAAAATCCACTGAACGAAAGTGAAAGAAAGATGAAAATTTCATCCTAGGAATGAGGCCATGTGTATTGTGAGCTTCCTCACCCGGGAACAGAGGTAATGACTCAAATACTGACTCCAAATATTGTGTGAGTATCCTGATATTTCTATGGCGTTTGGTTAGTATTATATCTGTCCAGCATCCAGACTCTCAAAATCAGAGGCTGTTTAGAAGCATGAAGAGTTGCTGCATTTTAGTGGAAAATTTTGGCCAAACAAGGATTTTATCTTTTATGTGATTGGTATTGATGAATCATGCACAAACTGACCAAGGACATGAACTAACAAGGGGGGGGGTGGGCGGATTTGATTTCAGGTCGGCTGACTGTTAAACACTGAACTGAACTGGAAGGACACACAGATTAGGGATGAACTAAAACATTGCTTTGGATAAGTCTAATCCTAAAATGAATAAAACATGAACTTAAAATAAATGTTGGAATAGATGTAGAGGACAGACTTGTGTGCTGATATCCAGATGTTTGATCATTCCCACAGTGGTGTGTGTAATTCTGAATTTGCGATGCCGACTATTAGACAGCCCCAAGTGTTTTAAACCCCCTGCACGAAGCCGGGCTCTAATCCGTCCTTATTACCCGCTTCTCTAATTACCCCCACACTGCTGATCTCCATGACCCAGTAATCTAAGAGACTCCACCAACACCAGAGTCAGGTTGCTCTGTAGCGTGCAGGTGGAGCTGCCCTTCCAATAACAACTCCTACTTCTACACTACGCTAAGACTGAGCTGCCCAGGGTCAAAATGTCATGTTATTTGAGCCAGAAGGCAGCTGATTGCATTGTGCTCTAATACTTCTGCAATCCCAGGAAGCTCCAGCACTGCGTATGACTGCAGAGGCATCTCCACTGCACTGTACCTCAGCCTGAGGGAGAACAGTGAACATGTGGAGGTGACATTTTGGCCTTCAGATCTCATTACACCCAGATCAGGCCTCACAGAGGAGACGCCGAAGGCCACGGAGCTGTAAAACACCAAAGGTGGCTCTCAGTAACCCTATCAGCCGTCCATTGTGCTGGTCACAATATGAATCGCTCTAAATGTTACACTGGAGCCACTTTTGTGCAGGGCCATTATCGCAGAGCTTGATTTTCGTCAGGGTAATAGCATCACGCCGCAGGACAGTATTTTGAGGGATTTAAAAGTTTCAAAATATCAGATACCTGCATGGCTCTTTGGCTCTAGAAAAATATTACTGTGTTGTCCGTATATCAACAACCTAAAGACATGGGTATATGTTATTTTCTCACGGATAACCCGTAGTCCATGATGCATTATTAAGACGATGGATTGGAACTTTTCCATAAATGTACATTTATGCAAATGAAGCTTCGTCTTATTGTATGTGCGTAAATTTGCATATTATAAAATCAAATAAAAATACATCAATAATCAATATTTTGAGAAATATATCTTTGATAAGCTTCTGAATTTGGGATAGGAATAAACATGTAAAATCCCCTGTATGCAGATCACAGATCAGAATATATGAAAAAATTGATTCTGAAGAAAATAGTTTAAAAAAAATACCAACATGATTTTCACGTGTTTCTACTTTATAAAGCTTATAAAGGACGTTGATGAGCACATCATAATAACTCACATGTATACATCAGGAAATTAGGTATTCAATGATATAAGACATGACTAGAATGCAATAGATGCAATTTATCCAAAAATGTGGTTTAAATTGTTTTTTTGTAGTATCTTGCCTTAAATAAATAAAATGCAAATAAGAATTTCATTGTTCTTTTGTGCATATGACAATAAAAAGCTTCGACTTTGATTTAAACTTTAAAGAATAAGAAGAGACAGAGAAACCCAATACCATAAAACCCTATAATCTAAAGAAAGCTCTTCCACATCAGTCCCTCTGAGACCGACCTGCCTCAGTGGAGAAAGTCTCAAAGTAATAGCGGCTGAAGCCTGTCAAAACAATACTCTTGTTTTTCATTTTCAACCCTTGATCCACTACTTTGTCTTCGCAGGAGTGGAGGAATGCACATTTTTCTTCTCCGTCTTTTTTCAATCTGTGTGGCAACTATCACTAATTCCTTCAACCTTGTCTTGGGGGCGATAAGCCAAACTAATTCAGAATTCTAGTCCAATTTATACCCGATGAGACAGAGTACGCATCAAAGCAGCCTGTTCACACTGGCCTGCTTCTTCTCGCACATCTCTCTTCACCTCATATCACGTCAGAGATGGAGCTGTCTGCGGCAAACATTCCTCTGTCTCTCTCATCATGCCGTATCTGGTGAAGCAGTCCTATAGTTCTCTGGCCTGTCTCACTCCCTCTCACCAGGCTGTGGTACAGTAAGTTTGTCCCTGGCTGGCTCAGAGTCCACTCGAGCTGGTAACGGGAGCAGGCCCCACTGCTCTTCTGGCCTGATTTATCACCTGCCTGTATTGTTCTCTGCAGCTTCAAAGATCCCCTTTGAGACGTGCCCTCAGATGAAGCCGTGAGTTTCGCTCTGAGTGCAGTCATGGCTGTGACTCATATGTCTTACTCACCGTGGTAAAGTGTTAGTGAAAAGAACTCTCTGAAAAGAATTATGGGATTGGTGCTATAAGTAATGCAGCCTTCTGCATTGTTGCTCTCTCCCTCTCTCTCCTCCCTTTTTGCCCCAGCTTGGCTGGCATGGGCTAAACTGCTTTTCTCCTGCCCTTGTGAACTTTTGTATAGTTGTGTTGCCGCTGCCATTCTACAGTGTAACAATACACCAGCTGAGCTGGTGTGATCCCACTCTTAATCATTAACCGCCTGCTCGCTGTACTTGGTTGAGCCCTTTAGTCATGGTCTCTGGTGCCAGGGTCTGGTTTCATTAATAATTGATGACTCCTTGGCCTTCATGCTGGGTTCTGTGCTAGGTTGACCAGCCCCGAGTCTCCCCACCCTCCACCTTTGATGGCAGGTGGTTTGGACTTTTGCAAAGTTAGTTCCAGTTGGAAATCCCTGTCTAAAGGTGTGCTTTCACACTCGAGTCAATATACAGGATTGACTCTTGGCCCATTTTGGAGAATGTGTCGCGGTTGCAAGTTTTCACATAGACCTACTCCTTCTGAACTGGACAAACTGGATAGTTTTATGGCTTATTGCTGCTGTGTGCTAAATCTTTGCAAATTTTAAATGAGTTTTAAATGAAGTTTTAAATGAGTGTTTTTTTTTTTTACTTGGATTTGAAACTGATCAATAGTTTGGGATTAAAAGGAAGTAACAAATGGTTTAACCAATCATGCTATTTAACACTCAAGTTCATGGTGCGATACTTATCTGAAATCATTCAAAGTAAACTCCAGACTAGAGGTGTGCACAGGACTGTTTTTTTTTTGAGGAATTCTGACCAATCCATCCTACTTGTGAAAAAGTCTGTCCAATCCCTCCTGCTCCTGAAGGAATTCTGACCAATCCTTCCTGCTCCTGAAGGAATTCTGACCAATCCTTCCTGCTCCTGAAGGAATTCTGACCAATTCCTTCTGCTCCCATAGGAATTCTGATCAATCCTTCCTGCTCCTGAAGGAATTTTGACCAATCCCTTCTGCTTCCAAAGGAATTTTGACCAAACTTTCCTGCTCCTGAAGGAATTGTCACTGGTCCCACTCAATCTTCATTAATCTCATCCACTTCTGCATGAGGTTTGACCAATCCAACTGGCTTCAGCAGAAGATTTGTCCAATCCTGCCCATAACTTCAGAAAATTTGACCAATCCCACCTGCACCCTCAGAAAGTTTGTCTAATCCAACTCATTTCTGTAGACCTTCTTGACAAAGAAGAAGTTTGCACCTGCCTGCAATATTTTCTATTTAGTTGTTTCCATTTCCCAAAAACACACAAATCATTAATTTAAACCCCAGCAGCCCTAATAAATCAGTTACTGATGATGAATGAGCAACCTGCTATGTCCAGCACATGCCCATTTTAGTGAACCACCTGTCCACATGAAAAACTGCCCACTTCCATGACTTCCATCATCCCAGTCCAGATGCACACCTTTACTCCAGACAAGAGACTAGAGAGGCTAAGTTCGAATATGGCTTTAATACTTCACAAATGTGTTGGACTCTTGGTGCAAAAAAAAAAAATGCAAGCGTGAAAACGGTGTAACTTCTTTTCCCAACTTTTTTGAAAACCTACTTAGTGAATACTTTAGAGACCAGAATGCAGCATGTGTCCGTAAAACTATGTAGGAAACACTAGATCAGCCACCAAACTCCACAGGTTGTGGCGATCACAGCCAAAGAAAGCTGGGCAGCAGGAGAGTTCCACATTCCTCCCAATTTCTCATGAACTCCTGCCATCTGTGAGCGCAGCCGTCCGAATGTGGCAGGAAAGATTGGAGCTCCATGGGAGAAGACACATGGCTAAGCTCCGTTATGCAAGGGCCCTTTCTGGAGCAGTAGATTTCACGATACAATAAGGGTTTTCTGTTTTTCCTCAAGCAGTCCATTAAATGCATTTGGTACGGTGGACTTGAAAACAGACCCCCCTGCCAGTAAAACACTTGCGCTGCTGATTATATCATGTATACAACTCTATTAGATCATACTTGTTATACATGTGGAATGCTTGGCATTTAGAGTTTTGGGATCTTTTTTTTATTTTATTTTGCAGAGCTCATTTGGTGATTCCTTTGGCTGTGGGAAGCATGACAAAGGCTACAGGTTGGAGGTTAAAGGAACCAATCCACGCAAAGACTGGTTTAACGGCCGCTTCAGGAACGTTCTTCTCACCTCCATCGCCGTGGTGCCCGTGCGGGAACACACAGTGGCTACCCTTGGGACTGCAGATGGGAGAGTCATCCAGGTAAGAAGGAACTTATAGGAACGTTATAGATAGTCAAGGCGATAAGATGGTATAATATCGATAAACGTCTTAATGCAGAACTTCTTCTCTGCTGGCAGTTTGTTAACTAAATGATATATCGTGATACATATCGTGATAAACATTTCATCTCATATTTTTGCCATATTGCCCAGCCCTGGTGCTGTTCAGTCACACGTTTTGGCCCAGAAACTTAATTGACAAGGCTAAAACGTAGTAGCTAAAGTAATGTAATAATGTACAGCAAGCTAGTTAGCTAGTTAAGTGCATTAACGAACAAGTAGAAGATCATATAGCACATCATGTTTGCAGCCTTGACAAAAAAGTCATCTAGTCGTTGGTGAACTTTTCATCTGCGAGCTGTGGTGTTATGTTCTCGCATCGCATGTAAAACATATTCACGTGTTTATTTAACCTTGATATGTTTATCTGTCATATGATAGCTTTGCTCTAGGATTTTTTTTTTGTTTGTTTATAGATACTTGCGTGTTTCCGATTCTGGCAAGACCATCAGTCATTCTTCAGTGCGCACTAATTAATCCACCCAATAAAAACCGTTCTACTGTGAACTGTATTGGGCCTCAGCTGATGTGTGTAGTGCAGCAGGTGGTGGGATTCAGAAGAATTAAAAAGCGATTAAATCTAATTCCGATTAAAACTACAAACCTAATGAAACGTTTTGCTTTGCAAAGTCAGTAAGAAGTAGTTTTTTTTTCTCTGTTTTTTTTCTGGTTGTTGAACTTAGCTGCCTCCTAGACAAATACAAAGACAAAATCTGTTGGACTCGGACATGTAGGAAATTAAAACCAAGCAATTAAAATATTTCATTTAGAATGAGTTCAGACCAGAACTTGAATGCCAGTAAGAATTATAAGCATTCTTTAGGATTACTTTGATGATAATTACTATTAATAATTTTTGTTATAGGGACTAAATTTCCCAAAATACATTTTAACAATGAATTTTTTTTCCACTTCCTGAAAATTAAAACAGCCAAAACACAAGTCACTAACTCCAAGGTTTTTTTTTTTGCCAGAGTTGTATGGTGTCCAGCAGCATTTTCCTATATGTATAATAACCTATTATTATTATTATTATTGTGTGTGTGTGTGTGTGTGTGTGTGTGTGTGCTGTGACTGGGCAGGATGCTAGTACGTGACCAGTGAAAATGGCCTGGAAGAGAGCGTCCAGGTGCCAGGGCCAGGTTTAAGAACACATTCCTTTCCTGTTTGTGCCACTTTTAGCTCTGACCTGCACTGCTTTACCAGAAAAGCCTACTCATAACACATCTGCTTAAACAGATCTAGTCGCTAATCAGCGTTAACTCAAACGTCAGACCACACTCGGTGTGTGTGTGTGTGTGTGTGTGTGTATTTTAATTCACCAACTCCACTGTTCCCGTATTCATTCATCAGCACAACTCTGGCAAAGAAAAAAAAAACACTTGCTATTTCTGGTTAAAGCAAAGCCTCCTTCTAGACGTTTCTATTCAACGTTGTGTATATAGCGTAGGAGAGGGTTTTTTTGTTTTTTGAGAAATGAGTAGTGCTGAGAGAGGGTGACAGCTGCACGGAAATGAAGTAGAGAACTAGAACGGAGCGTTAATAGTAAGCACTGGGCTTCGATGACATGTCCTCACACGGCATTTTCTTGGAACGGTTGCAGCTGTCGTTGGTTCTTGTTTTTTTTGGGTTTTTTTCTTCCTTATTACATTTTTTTTTTCCCCTCAGCTTTTTCTTCCTCTTTTTGTATTGACATTGGAGGCCTGGGAATGGGCAGGCATTAGACCAGCTGTCCCACTCGGAGACCAGAAAAGATACAGAATAAGTGAGAAAAAGAGGAGATTGGTTGCCATAAATGTGCGTTGAAAGTCAGAGCACTTTGACAGCGTGTGTTGGTAGAGAGACGGAGAGCCAGAATCGGTGTGAAACACTCGCCATTGTGTCGCCACTCAGCATTGTATTGTCTAAGAATACAATCTAAACATTGCTTAGCTGAATTGCTACTGGGGCTCTACTGCCGGATTTTGGTAATGAAAACTCTTCCAAATCATAGTGTTTGTATCTTGATGTGCCCGGTGATCAGCCTGATTATTCCAGCGTGGAATTTCGAGGCTTTTTTGCGGTTAGGTTTGTCGAGATGCCTAAATCTCTATTCACACTAGCAACTCGGATCGTTTGACTTGTAGTTTGTGTCTTGTAATGAGCTTGTGGCCAGCTACAGTAACAGTAGTAACCACAATGTACCGCCTATAGTCCACTACACGCTTTATATACACCACTTAGGGTTAAAATGTATTTAAGCTTGATTTTCATGTCATGTGCTCAGCTTTGCACCAGCATTGTTGGCAGGTTAGCAAAGCTAGCTAAATGAACTTGGAAAAAAAACAAACAAACACACACCAAAGAATCATTCAAGGCACTCATTTGGATGTGTCACTTTAATGAACGTTGTTGAACGTCGTTAGCATTTAACTTCACTCATGAAACAGTCTGATAATATAGCGATGTTTTTGCTTTAACTTTAATGATTCATCGTATCTGTGTGTGTGTGTGTATGGGTGTATGTTGCTTCCTCTAGAAGTAAAGAAGAAGCCTAGACAAACAGCAGCCTCCTTTCCTCCCATGTGTCTGGTATCAACAAGTGCGTCGGTTGAATGAATGTGTCAAACTGTTGACAAACCTTTATAGCGCGATGCTTCTCTTCACTGATATTTTCTACCTGTCAGCACCGAGCAGACACTCCTTCAGCTCACTGAGCATCGCGTACAATACCCGACTGATGGAATGCTAACATCAGGACCCTCTCTGGGTTACAGGCAAAATGCCTTTAAAAACAGACTTTCCCACAGGAGAGACACACTGTTTGCGCTAACACACACTTTCTACACACTACTAATTGCACCACACAAAACTCTTACCTCACCACACATTCAGGCCAGGTGTGTTAAAGCAGAGCTCCATGTGCCATTTAGCAGAGCACACTCTGTAATGGCCTATTCAGGCCTGGCCTAGCTTAGAGGCCTGTAATTGCAGCCTAACCACGGGATGATAAATTTTAGTCCAGGTGCATGGAGATAGAGCGAGTGTTCTGACACCTCCCAACATGCCACATCAGCAGCAGCCTTTACGTCTTCTCTCGCCTCGGGCCTTGGCTTTTGTCTGCTCCCACTCCCTGCCATCAGCCGTAGTCATCATGCTTCAATCCGTCATCTTCCCCTGAAGGAGAGCGAAACGGCAGTTATTACAGGATCCGCAGCAAGCGGAGCATGACCCTTTACAATTTCCCTGGATTACACCGCCCTTTGATTTTAAATCTCTCCGGAGCAAGGTTTCAGGGTGCAATCTATAATTTTCTTTTTTTCTTTTTTTTTTTTTTTTTTTTTTACAACCTCCTTATGATTTATGAAGTAGCCTGGGATACAGTGGACATTTATTTTTGGCCTTAAAATCAAAGACGAGACACAGCTCACTGAAAAACACTTACATCGCCTCCCGCGGATATAAACAACAAGTTAAACGATCTGGTTTATAACGTCGTGGCATCAACGACTCATGCAGGCATTTACAGTAAACAGAAAAGGTGCTTTATTACATTCCAGTCTCCACAACAAAAGCCTTGGCTGCGAGAGGTCATTCATGTCATTTGCTGGCATTTCGTGCAGGTGGTGGTTTCCCGTTTTGGCAACACCGAGCCGCATGTGAACTTCCTCTTGGACACGCTCCCTATCTCCGCTGAAGTCGCTGTGCTGTCTCCACAGAGCCCGGACGCCTCCTTACTGCTGGTCACAGGAAATAAGGTGAAAGATCTTTAATGGGTTTAGCATTTCTGTCGGGAAACAGGGGAAGTTTTCCCCGCTGATAATCCGTGAGTGTGAGGTTTCAGTGCACATCTGTAGATCTTACGCTAGGTGAGTTTCCTTTTCTTTAATTCAACGTACTTCGTCATTTCTATAGTAACAGTATAGTAGCATTAAAATGATGGAAGGAGTCTCCGGTATCAGCACTTGCGTGACGTTCAGAGGTAAAGCTGTAACTTTAAGCTTTCTGACATCTTCAGGACAGACGTGTTTACGCTTCATGGTTTCTCTGTAATATGACAAGCTGCGTATTTCTTTGTCAGATTAAATTCAAGAGAGAGGAATAAAAGAGGTCGATGAAGGAACGACTGTTTATAGCTGCTATAACGCGGTATAAGCGGTAACAACAACTGACTTCCACGGCATTGAACGTAACTATAAATGGATAAAAAGTACGACATGTTGTTCTTTGACAAATGAAAAAATATTTAATATTAGCGTGGGCAAATTGCTGTGTTTTAAGAGGAATAAAACACTTCAGGACGTGCTGTTAAAGGGAAACAAATCAGCTTTGGAGTGGTAACAGTCACTCCGCTCCACAGTTAATGAACGAACGAATGGAAATCGGCTCTGAGAGAGAAGGTGCTTGAATTAAAGAACTGAGCCCACTTGGCTCATATTAAATACTCTCCCAAAGAGTTATTAATTTTCTCCTTCTCTTTGTTTTTTTTCTTTTCATATGTTTTTTCTATTAATATAGTATTTAATAGGAAAATATTACTGACATCATGCCGTCATAAGAATGTCATGGTTTCGTTTTTTTTATTAATACAATGGCTTATAAAATTCTCTCTCTCTCTCTCTCTCTCTCTCTCTCTCTCTGTCTCTCTCTTTCTCTCTCCTTTACAGGTATCTAAGGTGCCTGTAATCGGGCCCGGTTGTGAGCAGTTATTAAACTGCAGCTCGTGTCTGCTCGCTCCTGCCTTCATGGGCTGCGGATGGTGCCGGAACAGGAACCTCTGCACTCGCTCGCCTCAGTGCACCGACTCCAGCTGGAGCCAAGATTCCTGCCGGCTGCTCATCTCTGAGGTAACTGCCCAGCCCAGGCCTCAAACTGGGTTGCCATGGTTACAACTTTAGACAATAGCATCAAGCTAATAGAATAAGTGCTTTCAAATTAAACGGGCCACCAACTCCGAAACTCTGACCTTTATTGATTTTGGCTGCTTCAGACATTGAACTGTTTTATCAGGGGGGGAAAAAACCCCAGTGACGCCAGGGTTTCAGAGAACTTTGGCCTTGCTTTAAAGGTTGTAATTGATTTCTAATCCCAGAAAGTGTTAATAGTTGTAAACACTACTTTAATTTCTCCACATGTGTACGTTTGTCTTAAGTGTTCTTCAGATCAGGGAAGACAAAGAGATCTCTGAAAGAGTACCTAAGCATCAAAGCAGTGGGATTTTTTTTTTTTTATAAAAGCCTTTTTTTTCCCCCCCTGAGAAACAAGCAGCTAATAATACAAAGCTTTAGGACCTTCTCTTCATAATGGAACACACACTGCCTTTCTAATTAATCACCCCCCTTTATTTTAGGATGGCAGAAAAGATTTTTTAATTTTTTTTTTGGTAGATCTTTCCTAAAACAGCTCCACTGAAAGGCCACACCAACATCACGATCTGTGGCAGAAACTTTGGCTTCAGTAAGAAAGACCGCTTTGACACCAAGCTGATTGAAGTCGTCGTGGCTGGAGCGAAGTGCAGGCTGACGGAAAAAGACGTCAGCAGTCGTCGGTGAGTCAATTTGTTAACACAGACTCATTACTAATATTCAAAATGACAGTTAATGAACCAAAATCTTTTTTTTTAACATGGTTTAAGTAGTCCCCCATCATTATCCCCACTGTGTAGCTATTACTGGCCAACTTTTTAGCATTTTGACCTGATTATTAACATGCTAAATTGGCCCCGTAGGTGCTTTATTAATTACAGTTGGTCCTTGTGAAGTGGTGTGGGAAAACCTGTCATATGTCGCTGTGGCTGAATTCTGGCAACAAAAAAAAAAAAAAAAAGATTTGGGTTTTGGGTCAAAATTGGTCACACTTTGACACCTCGACTTTTAGAACCTATGAATATATTTCACCGAAACAACATGGCTCTGGTTTTATTTACTTTCTGACCTTTCTTTGGCTTTCGGCAAAGATCACATCAGAGCCAGTTTAACAAACGCAGCAGTACGTCTAAAACCTTGCTAGCTGACCCCAGGTTCACACTGGCACGTGACAAAACGAAAGTAACGTTTGAGTCGAGATGTACTCACTTCTATGCAAGTTATGTACGTCACGGTAAAGCAACAAATCCAAACGACTGGCTCGGATGATTCCTTGGACCGATCCTAGGTCCGACGTTTCTTCGGTTCCCCGCTCACAACTTTGTGACTTGCAGTAGTTTCCATTTGATGCACAAAAATGGAAGAAAAGCATATAACAGTGGTTTCATCTTCTGTATACGGCCTCTCATGTGTTTGGAGACATTAGGAGGAAAAATAAAGCTAGAAGGAAATAGGAGAAATTGTTAGTATGTCTGTACTTAGCTATCCAAGTTGAGCAATTTAACCCGATTAATCCAGTTCGTAATCTTGTAATTGTGTTTTACAGAACAACAAAATTTCACTGTGTGAAGGGTTTTTCCACACAAGTACAGTAAACTCCGTTTAGCCTTCTTGCTTCCAGACACGACCCTCCACAGCGGTCCCATTGTTAAAGGAAACGCGGGAAACTTTGCGGACAGAAGAGCTGCAGTGTCGTTTATGCGTAGTAGCACGGTTGTAATGAACAAATTAGTGGCGCTGATGAGGCTGCTACAATCTACAGCTTGTTTATTGTCTTAAGTCATGGGAGACGGTTTTTTGTCTTTGTGTTTAGGTTGATTTGTACCCTGGATCATGTGAACGTGTCCAATTCCGATCACTCGGTCAGAGTACGCAGCGGAAAGGAGGAAGGACAGCTCGAGGGCTTCTCGTTCGTGGTGAGCGTCCTCAAAAACAGCAACAGTGTTCCCACTGTCCTGGAAATTCTGGAAAGAGTCATGGGAAATGAGACGATGAAACATCCGTTAGGTTGTGGAAGTGATAATTATCAAAACATTAGCTCAAAGCTCATCATCACTTTTTTAAAATGAGCTAATTTTGGTTTAAAACAACAAAAGAGATAATTTGTAAGAGTTGGTTTAGAGGATACAAATGCAAAAAGGATCCAGTACTTCTGCTCTAAATCAGCAAACTCTGTGATACTAAGGATTTGTCTCTAGTAGGTTCAAGAAATATATCCATAACTACAATTTATTTATAACCATAACTGTTCTTTCTTCTACAGATAACAGCAAAAAGCTAATTACGAAAATATTATATAAATATTATTTGATGTCATGTGTCAGAATCCTGTTCATAAAGTGAAAAAGATGAATGCGGGATAATATTTAAAATTCATATAGTACCATGTGATTGTACCTCTCTTCTGCTAACGAGCACTGAGCCGTTCGTATTTTGTTTTGTTTGTGCAGAGCCCCGTTATTAAAGGAATCGTTCCCGAATTTGGTCCCAAATCTGGCGGGACCATGCTGACCATTAAGGGCTCGTACCTGAACAGTGGAAGCTCGCGAAAGGTTACGATCGGAAGCGGCACGTGTGTGGTTCAGAGGTGAGTCTGTGGATTTTTTAGAACTCTCTATAATCAGAAAGATGCTGTACCTTGTCTCACTGTGTGCGTGTTTGTGTCACGGTGTTTTTTTTGTTTTTTTTTTTACACCCTCCTCAGTTTATCAGCCAACATGCTGACATGTCAGACTCCATCTCAGGACTCGCCTTCCCAGCACAAGGTGCAGCTGCATATCGACGGAGTAGCATTTCAAGCTCCGGCCAACTACACCTACAATGAGGATCCACTCATCCACAATGTGCAACCCACACGCTCCTTCATCAGGTGCGTCTCACACTCCACTGCTACTACACCCACACCCACACCGGAGCAGTTACCATCCAGCAGCAAACGGGACGTCAGTGATGATGAACATTTTGCCTTTTAGAAAAGCATAAACTGCAATAAATGCAGCAAAACCAAACCATCATATGAATAAAGCAAGAGGCTTAGGGTAACGCGTAACATGATGCTACCACCAGCATGCTTCACTGCGTATATGGTGTTCTCAACGTATTGGTTTCTACAAATGTTCAATTTTGGTCTTGAACAAATTTGCTGAGTCTTCAACATACACCAAACAGGAGCGTATATGTTATGTGTCTTTCGCCTTTTAATTCTAGCCCCGTGGTTGTACGCCGTTATTTCTCATTTTATTTCTCACAAACATGGGGCAGTGCATACACGTCTTCAGTTGCCTCATGCATGCACAGAGGTCAGACAGTTTATGAAACTGGAACAAGGGGTAAAAGAACAAGCATGAGAGGAGATGGAGCAGAAGGAGATCGGGCAAATAGACTGCTGTAAAAGAAAGAGTGGGTGTTTAGAAGAGATTAAAAAAAAAAACTCTGGCAAAGCAAGGCTAACCACGGATGAGCAGATGACAGGTGGACAAATGGTTGCGAAGGAGGCGAGGGTTTATAGGGAAAATACTATACTAAGAGTGATGGTGAGGTAAGACAGGGGAAGTAAGTAAAAAAAAAAAAAGCTCTAGGGATGAATAAGGAGAGAGAGAGAGAGAGAGAGAGAGAGAGAGAATGAGAAAGGGAGCGAGTGAGCTATTGAGAAGATTGTGAATGGTTCGGGCGCTGGGATGCATTACGATTCTGGTGGTCGGGTGGCAGGAAATGTGCATGTGTACGGCAGCAGGTTTGTTCATTCTGTTCGTCTGTGTGTGTGTGTGTGTGTGTGTGTGTGTGTGTGTGCGTGTGTGTGTATAGTGGAGGCAGCACAGTGATAGCGTCTGGCGTCTACCTCCACTCAGCCATGCAACCTCAGATGGTCCTCAGCGGTCCTCCGTTCACCAAGGACAAAGAGGTTTATGTGGTGAGTCCAAATTACACCGTGCCCACACACTATCAACTACACACATCGCACAGGTGTTAAAGTTATTAATCTCAGTGTGAGAGGAAATAAGAAAGAAAACACGCACCAAACGCTGGAGCTGCAGATGTGAAGAGGAAATGGAAAAACCAGAGCACAGACTTCATATAGCCATCATCAAGCAAAATCTGATTTCCTAACAGTGTTTCAGGACAACTGTAGTATCTAATAACTGCACGAGCGTGCCCTCTCACAACCGGAAAATTCCAGACCTTCACTTCATGCTCATTTTTATGGTAATTGTAATGTAGTGCATCTCATGTTTCATCACAGTCACCAGACTGAAGTTCCAAGAGACATTTATACATCAGGTTGTAAGAAGAAGAACATGCTGTTATCGCCGGAATACCAAGACGTATGAGGTGTTGCTCTTGTAAAATAGACAAAGGAATTTCAGGAAATAAACGAGATCAAGTGCAAGATACTGTGCTTCAGCTCAGGATTGAGAGCTCGGAAAATCCTGCAGCAGAGCTGAGAAAAGTACAGGGGAAAAAAAAAAAGGGCTGTAGCTCAGAGGCACGAAGCAGCTCAGTTTCTGTAGCAGATCCTCTGTGTTCATGTAAATTATTTACCTGAAGGCAGCTTTTACAGACTGATTTTTATTCTGGTCTGATTAGTGGTGCTGATGTGGCTTGTTTAAACGAAGTCGACAGAAAAAAACCCAGAATGATTAAAGAATAAAGATTTGACAGAGAGGTGTGATACACTATATAGCTAAAAGTATGTGGACACCTGACCATCACACCCATATGTGCTTGTTTTACATCCCGTTCCAGGTTTATTCCTCCTTTGCTGTTATAATGAGCTCCACTCTTCTGCGAAGTCTTTCCACTAGATTTTGGAGCGTGGCTGTGGGGATTTGTGTTCATTCAGCTACAAGAGCATTAGTCAGAGCAGGAACAGGTTTGGGCATCTTAGTTCCAGTGAAGGGACATTGTAAAGCTACAACATACGATACTTGTACATAATTGTACATTCTGTACAATTGCGTGCTTCCATATTTGTGGCAGCAGTTTGAGGAAGAACCACATCTGGGTGTGATGATCAGGTGTCCACACACTTTTGGCCATATACGTCAAAACAAGGCAGTACAAACAGTATACGTGTGCATGAAGTTTTTAATAAAAAGTGTAGGTGTAGGTGTAAAACACAACTAAAAACATACTCCTAAAACACAAAGGTAACTAGACTGTCGAGAAACACGAATACGCAAATGATCAAGAACATAAAAACCGGAAGAATGTACACTGAAGTAATGAAAAGCCGATGAGCTAGTAGCGTAGGAGAAAGAAACGAAAACCAAAACAATAACAGAAGCGCACGGAGAACTGAAAACAAATGACATGGTGCTTGTTGTGCTGGGAAACACGAACACAAGCCATGAGGGGTCATTTCTGACAGAAGTTGTGCATTTATTCTCAGTGTTCAGAATCTGTGGCGTTAGTCAGAATCGGTAATGTGAAGTATGAAACAAAACATAACCGCTTCCGACTGTCAGATCGATTAATGGCTAAGCAATAAAACGTAACCTGTACCTATTTGAACTTTATCGGCATGGAATTTGATGTAGCACTAATTCTAGTTGAATACCTCTGCCCTACTCGATTACGTTCTTAATACGATGAACACGGATCAGACAGGGATGTCGTAGTTGCATGCAGCAGAAGCCGCTATGTCTTTAATAGCGATTTCAAACTGTTCCTCCAGCTGTTGCACTGTAAATTCTTCACCAGAAACAGTGTGCGGTCCAACAGACAAGTGTTTTACTGTTTTTTTTTTTTTTGGGGGGGGGGGCTTTTATTAGGAGGCCGTGTGTGGAAAAACAAATCTTTTCATGCCTTTAGTCTGAGTCACGCATCCTAAGTGAATCCATCGAGGTTTGTTCAACGATGGCGGAAACAGAAGTGCGGTTCTGGGTTCTGGGTCCTTGGTTTCAAGTTTCTTTCTTGTGGGATCGAGCTTGGTTCTGGTTTATGGCAGCCTTTTTATGAAGAACAGGAGATGACTATCAGTGTACTTTGCGTCGTCTTATAATAATAATAATAATAAGAAATCACGGAAAGGACCACGTCGGACCCCAGCGAAGTCAGTGAGGGGGGATCTGAAGAGCTTTCCTCCATATCTGCAACTGCAATCTCGGCTAAATCCAGGGCTCAGCCAGTCCTCGGCTTTCCCACCAACATTAAAGGCATTTTCACAGGCTGCAGCTTGTTGCTAAATGCATCATTGTGAAGAAGGAGAACATAAAAAAAAAAAAAACCCAGCACCTTGCTTTCTTCAGTCACTGACGACATGCTGGATTTTTTTTCCCCAAGTTTATGACTGATAGGTCAAAGCTCACACGTCTTTACACATCTCTTACTCTAACACACCAATTTCACTGCAAAAAATAACATCTAAGCAAGTTTTATCTAGAATATAGTCAATTATATAGAGTATTTTCTATTATAAGATTACATAAACCAACATTTGTACTAATTCCAAGCTGTGAATAATAATCTTAAAAATAGTCGCTGATTCATCCACTCACTTCTGTTCTATTGGCTAAATTTATCTTACTAATTATTTAAACATTTGAAAACTTCGTCCGGTGTCGTATGTACAGAGTGTGTAAGCGTTGTCTCTCTCGCTCTTCTCTGTTTTGATGATGACGGTGATGGTGCAGGAGCATTGCCGGACATTTTGACAGTCGGTATCTGGTCACAAACCGAATTGGTTTTCCTTATATTCATTTCGCTAAAGCATCTTCATCCAATTGCGAGAAAAATCACACTTAACTAGCGAGGGATTTAGCCACCTTTATGCAGACTGACCTCCTTACACAACATCTTTACAGAAAGACACGGAGGCAAGTAGATTCTGGTGAAATATATGTATGTTTTCTTAATGTTGAGCTGCCAAGGTATGTTAAAAGTAAGAAAACTAATTTCAGCCAAAACCTGAGCATTTTTTGTCTCTTTCTGGCTCCTTCCCAGAATTCGGCCATATCTGCCAGGCTTTCCCAGGCCTCCACACGTTTATCTGATGTGTTAAATCAAGTCCGATGATGCTTCTTTCCAGGACTGGTGTAAAAGTTTCCTTGACGCCGTTATGAATCATCGCAGGTCTGATTACAGGTTACAGAAACCTTAGGATACAATAATACAAGCCAAACCTGTCAGCAGAATCCCTCATGAACAGGATGTTCGTGCACTACAGAAAGCAGTGATGCCGGTTCATCATTTTTGCTGCCTATCTGCAGGGTGTCTGGAACTCATTTGCTTTAATCCTCATGCGTAGAACATCTTCATGATGGATATCGCCGAGGTTACGTCGCCGTATGGTCGTATTCCGCCAGCATTTTCCTAGATAGCGATCTGAGAATCTGTGCTAAATCCTGGTCTTTCTGTGCGAGCTGGTGTTGTTTAAGTGTATGCTTACGCTGACAATTTTCCGCATGCTGTTATAGAGTTTCTCATATAACTCCCTTTGAGGCCATATATGGAAGCCCTGGGCTTAAACTCGAGACGTTTCAGTATCTGTTTCTTCTTTTGTCTCTTTTCTTCAGCAGCTGTTATCCAACCACAAATCCGTTTGTGAGACTTAATCCGTTCTACAGTTAAACACCGATTTTGTCCAAGAGAGACGCAGTTTTCGCTTAATCCCGACAATTAAATGCTAAACGTATACTACATGAAGAAGAGGTTCACTTATTTCTATTGAAACACACATGTATTTTGTTCCATAAAGTAGTTGATGATGGTGTGTGTGTGTGTGTGCAATAGGCGGTGAGTGTGTTTACCTCCCATCGGGAAATGGCGAGGAGAGAAAATGGGGGTCACAGGAAGTAGCTACTTTTTCTTTTAAAAAATTAGTAACATGACATGTGTAATGCATTATTTTACCGTGATTTGATCAATAAGTAAGGAATAAACCACCACAAGGAGGGCGTAAAGTTGATTATTATCCAATAACAGCATCCTCCCAGAGTGTTTTATTCCTCCTATAATACAGCAATTCTATTTAATGAAACAAGTTAGTTCCTGTTATCACTTACGTTATAGCAGCTATGAACAGCAGCTGGTCGTTCCCCCACCAGCCTCTCTTTTTTTTTCCTCATGAAGCTAATAAGACAAAAGCAGGCGAAGATGTACCACTGACTGTTACAGAAAAAAGCACTGACACTGGAGACTCCTTCCATAAATGCTATACAAACATCTACACATTGTAAAAGTGTCTGTGTAAGTTGTTCCCGTAGAAACGCTAACATATTAGAGCGAGCACATTAATATACAGCTGAGACTTTCAGCTGCACTACTGTCGGAGCTGCTGTTACAGAAAATTCATCAACTCCTTCTGACCAATCAGAATTGAGAATTCAGCATCTCCTTGATAAAACAGTTTTGATTCAATTTGAAGGAATTCATTTCTGTTGCTTGCAAATGATATTAATGAGCCAGGAAATGTGTTTAATCACGAGCGTGATGATTTAGACGCGCAGCTTGCGCAATGCTAAAGCAGTAGCATTATTAACAGTAAATATTAACCAACCTGAAGAAGCGAGCTTTGAACATGTCTCAGATTAATGAGCCATCTGAATTACAAAGAAAAAAATAATGTTTAAATTTCTTTTTTTTTTTTTTGAGTTTAAAATATTGTGGACTTTTGTCAGGATGTGTTGCACTGTGTTTAAATAAGGAAAGGGCCTTCCAAAAATATTTGACACAAAAACACTGTTGAAGCTTGAAGCTATTTTCACCGGACTTTGCCTAACCTTCTGTTCCGCTATCCACTCAAGGTCATGTTTGTCTCTTTGGTGTGGTAGATAAATACGCTACATCAGTGTTTCTGAGCGTACTGTAAATATTTACCATGGTCTGGTCGCCCGTGGGGAGTTCAACCCACCGCAGTGATAAACTTGTTTCCAGCCAAAATAGACCCAGAGATCTGGACTGAAACCCTGCCTTGTGATTATTTTGGAATCATCACCTCTGTAGATTTTCATATAATCCCATCAAAGCCATACAGGATGTGTCTGTAACGTAAACGTGGCAAGAAAGCCGAACGTTGCCTTTAAGCATGAGTGACATAAAGACGACAGGAGTAATGCTAACAGCCAGCACTGAGGAACGTGCAGCCTGGACAGGAGGCATGATGGGGCCGGAGATGCTGCCAAAAGATGGAGGCATCTGCTACGCCCCCAAATCATAACTCACGCATATTAGAGTAAAGACCACAAGTCTCAAAAGGAGCCCTGTGCACTTTTTTTTTTCTTTTTCTTAAAGATCATCCTGCACATGCCAACACTGCTGATCTACAACACACTCAAGATGGGATTTCCATCTGGTTCCACTGTACTGCAGAGTTTGCATCATTTCATAACTTTTCAGAACTTTTATTCTACAAGAAGGGTTATCCAGAGACTCACTAGGAGGTATATGATTATATCAGAATGTCAAATCAGAGTGGGTTGTCTGGGAGTGTTTGCTCTGCCAGGACACTTTCGGTTGTAAATGAGGCATGTAATCTGACAACAGTGTGCCTTAGAGCAGTCTTTGTTAAACATCAGAGTTGAGTTAAGTGCCAGTAGTGAGGATTTAAGACAGAAATTGCGCACATCTGCATTCATGATGCTTTCAGCTTAACTCTGAATTACATTTCAAGCTACAAACTGGGGAAAAACATGGATGCCTCCGTGTTTGTCTTTTGTTAAGGAACAGTCTAGCCAGCTAATTGACGAGAGATGTATATTTTCCTCCTCAAAACAATGAACTTTATAGTCAGTGTTATCGATTTAACAAACTAATAAGTCTGGATTGATCTCTGATTGATCTAAAGCAGGTACTAGTATTTAATTCTGTTTAAATGCTGACAGGACATCATGTGTTGAACTCGGGGTTGAGGAGACCTTCCTGACTTTCCGAGATGAGGGGGCGTTTTCTTTGGTTTTTTTGCTAGTCGGATATCAGACATTCCGAGCTACGAGCTTTAGTCGAACGCAGCATCAGACATCAGATGTAACTGCGGACTTAAACACTCAGAAGTTAGATTTACGCATGGAAGGTGGAGTTGAATGGTGGAAGTGGAGGCATGAACTCAGTTATGTATGATTCTGACCTTGTGGAGCAGTAGCCCTGCTTTGTGCTGTAAATACACTCAAGAAAAAAACTTCCATTTGAGACCAATATCCAGTACACAAATATGACACTATTAATCAATTAATAGTTTTGTATCTTTAAAGTCTATGAATAGGTGTGAACTACACACAACTTAAGCAGGTGTGTAACCCATCTCTGAATACTCGGAACTTTCCCAATGTAAGTATTGATGTAACGTTTGGATGTAAGTCGCCGACTCTGAGTGCCGTACACTGTCAGGATAGAAAGTTTCACCATCCGGGGTGGACAAGGCACTAGCCCAGGCTATGGTTATTTTGAAAAACAAGGACTTTTTAAATGACTTTGGGGTTAAATTAACACATCTAATGCTTTATAGTCTAGTTTAGGTCTAGTTTTTAGTCTGGTTACTTTTTACTCCAGCTAATCTAGGCATCTGGAGGGGAAAAAAAACATGAGACTGGGGCAAGAACATTAGCTAGCTTATGAATTTATGATTCGTCCACCTCCAGTCACACAGCTTTAACCTTTAAGCTTTAAGACCCTTACTGGTAAGAAATCTGCAGAGCGTGAGGACTATTTCCTCGTAATGTTGCAACTGTAATTTGCTCGATTGTGAGTTTGGAACACAGTGTGATGGCGTTGCTTGTGTCTCAGACCTGCACGCAGGGTGAAGACAAACTGGCCATCGTATGCATCACTCCCTCTCTGAAGGGCCTCAACGTTCGTCCTCCGGTCGCCACCAAGATGAAGTTTGTGCTCGACGGCTTCTCGACACGCCAGTATGACTTGACCTACGTGGAGGACCCGAAGTTTGAGGAGTTTCAGAAGCCCACTCTCACTCCCAGAGGCAGCAAGAGTGTGCTGGAGATTAAGGTACGAGAGCCACTCTCCACCACACACACACACACACACACACACACACTTAGAGATGAGGGTTCTTGAAAAAGGTCACATCATACATGAAGGAAGAGTCACACATATACAGCAGGGTCCAAAAGTTTTCTATTTTGCATTCTTTTCTGATTTAATGCAAAATTGTTCATTACAAATTATATCATCTTCTATTTTTATTATCTATTATATTATCATCTTGGAAATATGAACACGAATTTCACAATTTCTAGGTATTTGGTACGTCGCCCTTTTTGCTCTAATAACAGCATGCACTCGAGCTGACCCCGACTCCAGAAGCTTAAAGTGTAAAACCTGACGATGCGTGTTTGAGATCACATCCATCTGAGTGTTATCTGAAAACAATTCTTCAACGGAAGACGTAAGTCTTGAGAAAAAAAAAAAAAACCTTACCAAGGAGTTAACATGGTCAGTATCACAGACGTGCTTCAGTTTTTGAACAGTGACCTAGAAATAGTGCCAGATATTGAATGTTCATAATACCGAATATTTCATTTCATTTATTTTCAGCATTTCACGATTCTAAAACTTCGTTCGTTTTCCAGCTTTAAATGAAAACATTAAAATTCCAGTGTGCTGTTAGAGCTTTGGCCCCCGCTGTACACACAAAACCACCTCGGTTCTGTGCACTCAGTGAAGTGGAAGGAAATAATACTGAGACCAAACAGGAAACACAGTTCGTTTCCTATTGCAGACCAGCTGACCCTCTAACCTGCGTATTCTCTCCATCTCTCTTATTGTTCACAGCTCCTCAGGCTTCCAGCCTTTGACACATTAATGGTGAGATCCTTCGCATTAGCAACGGAAACGGGGTGCAAAAAAACGAACATTTGAACAATGAAACGCGGGAGGATTTTTTTATTTTATTTTTTATTTTTTTTGGAACTGCCACTCACTGGTTAAGTGCAGCTGTTGAGCTGGGGGGTGGGGGTGCACTTTTTTTTTCTTTCTTTCTGACTCCAGAATCAAATACCTCCCATATTTACTGCATAGGCCATTTTAAAGACACACACACACACACACACGTTTGTCTTACTATCTTTGTGAGGATCGCTCGTTGACATAATTCATACGTAATGCAGCTAACTAATGCTAATCGCTACACCTAAATCTAAAAGTAGCCTTAACCTCAGTAACCGAAAGGAAACATTTTAGTTTTTAAAAAAAAAAATAAATCCTGCAGTTTATTTACAAACAAATAAGAAAACCTCGTGGGGACCAGCCAAGGTCAAAACTCTTAAATATTCTTTTGTACACTGCAAAAAATAGTATCTTAGCAAAAATATCTAATATTTCTCATTATGAGATTATAATACAACGGATATATTGACTATTAAGCCTATTTCTAGGCATATTCTTAATTTCCAGCTGAAAATGGTCTCATTCTGTTGGCAGATTGAAGTAAACAGAATTATCAGGCGACATTTTCACAATTTCGAGCTTGAAATGAGTAAAAACTGGTCATAATTGTATATTTGTTTAATAACAAGCTAATGAAGGGAAATGTTAGCTGAACTTGCCTGTGATGGAGATATTTTTTTGCAGTGTATCCTTGTGGGGACGTTGAGGTTCCAGGCCCCCCAGCGGATGAAACTGCGGTAACTGTAACAGGGGATACAGGGGTTTTACTTGTAATTCATCTTTGTGAGGTACACAACTAGATAATGCACTTTAACCCTAAACTTCATCTCAGGAAATAAAACAGTAAATCGTTCGACTCTTTTTGTCCTTTTTTTTTTTTTTTAATTAAAAAAAAACAACTTTTTCCTCACAAGGACAAGCGATGCGTTCCTATTATTTTGGGGACACTTAGGACACGCGTTTGCTGACTGTCCATGTATACTGATAATGGGAACTACAGCCGTCTTCATTTATTTAGCCATTAGAGACCTTTTGTGCACTCTCATTCCCATGCAGTGTGTTTGTTTGCATTCGTGGTGGTCCGTGGCAGTGTTTTCTTCCTTCTATAGCAATGAAAATAGAACTTGGCAGCTTGACCTGCATCTGAGAGATTGTAAATGGACCAGAACAGATCAGGAGAGATGGAAAGAAAGACTGAATCAGTACAGCAGCAGACTTCAGCGCTCGCTCATGTGGCTTTAGAAAACCATTAATGCAGGAAAATGTACTCTCTACTGCACGAGGCCATAATGGTGGGAAATAAAAAAAAAACTGTGAGTTATTGGAGCTTCGTCCAGAAATCTGTGCGTGCATGTGTGTGTGTGTGTGTGTGTGTGTGTGTGTGTTTCTATTGGGTCGCAGGCTGATTGTTAGTGTATGGGAACAGGTGCAGAAGTGAACAGTGTGTCCAATCTGCAAAGCCCAGGCTGTCATGCAAAGAATGTGATCACTCTCTTTATTGCCTTCTGCTCCCTCTCTCTCTCTCTCTCTCTCTCTCTCTCTCTCTCTCTCTCTCTCTCTCGCAGGGCTCAGAGTCTGACTGAGTTTATAATTCTCGTTTAGTTTAGTAGGTCAACTTAAAAGAGCATGATCCCCCCCCCCTATATCTTTGAACTAATCTCATTAACTGCACACACACAATTAGCAATTCACAGAGAATGAATGAAGTTGCATGCGAAGTAGTGGAAGGAAATAATATATTAATCGACCTCTTTTGTGGCTGCTAAATGTTCCAGTTAGCTAGTTCTCAAAAACACACTGAACCTACGAAAAGTATAAACTTAAGTATAGGGTTGCAAAACTCGTGGAAATGGGCTAAGATTTAATACTTGCTCTTCGGCTGTATTGATTTTTACACGCAATCGCTGCTCCTGAAGTGACTTTCAGGCTGCAGCTTGAAAATACAAACTTGTAAAATGGAGAAAAGCATAATATTTGGACTCAATAGTCCTTGAATCATCTTTCACGTTTTTTTTTTTTTTTTGCAGGTTAACAATCCTTTTTTTTTTTTTTTGCAGGCTACACTACAGGAAACGCTGTTATCATTTAATTACCTATTTATGCATCAGTGATTAATTCTGTGTGTTTTTTTTCTCTCTCTTGTTTTGCGCACGCAGGTTCCTCGTGTGGACGTGGAAGCGGTGAAGGGAGAGGTGTTGCGAGTGTCGAATCGCTCCTGTGAGAGTGTAGCTCTGGTGGGAAACACACTGGAGTGCACGGTGCCCTCTGAACTCCAGACCGCCACCAGAGAGCTCGAGGTGGAGGTGAGCGAAGCTCGACAGCGCCGATTCTCTCCTCTTTAGACGCCTCTTTATCGCTGTTCGCCAGTTTCACACTCTGACGGGGCCAGATTAGCGCGATCATATTTTCAGAGTGGGATATTGGATATTAATTTTCCCTCCACGGGTGCTCCATTGTTGTTTTATGAACCCAGAACACAATGCCGATAAGACGGCTTGTATTTCCTCTCCATCCACAAAAACAGCTTCGCGCTTCAGGCCGCTGACGATCTGATAGGATGCAGAGTGGAGACTGGACGCTCAGTGAGTGGTAGCCTGAGTGTGACTTCAGACTCTAATCTGACCCCATCGCAACACAGTGAGAGAAAACGCACGTCTCAGCCTAAACCCAATAACCGTCTCGTCAGTGCGAGGGAAGCTCCAGCTCTAATCCAATTTCCTGTCCTGCTAGCAGGCGTGTGCTTTGTGACCACTTTAAATTATTTGAAGAGAATGAATGCTTCCTCTTCATTTGGGGGAGGAGATAAATGATGCTCTGCTGGTCAAAATCAGGGGAGTCACATTCTCTCCTACTGTACTAGCATGTAATAAGTCGACGACGGGGTGGTGTGATAAAGCAGAGTTACCTGTTACCAGCAGCATGCCATGAAGTGTTTCGTTCCTCTTATACCGCAGCAAATTCCTAACGATTACAATTTTCTTAAACCACTAGCTGTCGGAGGCATTATATTTTCCGGTTGTCTGTCCGAGATCCTCGTTAGTGTGATGTCTCATAATAGGATTTATATGGAATTATCATTAGAACCAGCAGACGAACGGATTCGATTTTGGAAACAGGGTAAAGGTCACAGCAAGGTCAAATGTCTGAAATAGTTTTTCTTCAATAGCTTCCTTCCTGTTCCCAAATATTTGAAGGGTATTTTTGGCATACAGAGTAGTAACAAGAAGAGCTACACTTCTACGGCGGCGGAGGCGACACCGTTGGAATCGAGTTCTAATTGTTATTTATTATAGAACGACATACCGTTCTTTTTATCCATTTATAGTTACATGTAATGTTGTGGAATGAATGAATGTCTGTAAAGCAAGTTAGCTCTTACGTTATAGCAGCTAGAAACAGCCGTTCCCTCATCAGCCTCTCTTTTTTTCTCAATCTTGAAGTTACCAAAAGCAGCTAATCGCGTTACCGAGAAACTGCGAAGCGTAAACTCCTCGGGTCCCGAAGATGTCGGAAAACTTAAAGTTCCGGCTTTACCTCTGACCGTTTCAAAGCGCTGACGCTGTAGACTCCTTCCTTAAATATTAAATAAATGTCTCCTTACAGAAAACTGCATTTAAAAAAAAAAAAAAAATCCTTTCATTTGGATCATCCACCACACAGGTTCCTATGATTGAGCTGTTTCTATGGAAACGATAAAGTATTAGAAGGATTGCATTATAATGAAATATAAACTTGTGATTTAGAAGAAGAAGAAGAAGAAGAAGAAGAAAATCGTCTTGATTTGCAGCTGAACTACTGTCAGTGCTGCTGTTACAGAAAATTAGCCAAGACCTTCTGACCAATCAGAGTCGAGAATCCAGCAGCGCTGTGGGATAAGTTTAAAAAAAAATATTTAATACATTGATTCAAGTGGGTTTGGAGTGTGGAGAAGGTTTAAATATACAGACTGCAGCTCTGCAGGAGCAGAGTTTAAGCATTAAGTGTAACTGCCAAAGTAAAGTGTACCAGATTTATGGCAGTGAATGTACACCACACTTATCTTTATTCTCAAGCGGTTTCTTACCTCTTATACCTCTTACCCGCTGTTCGGTCCACTTCATCATTTACGTATACAACTTAAGGAATACTTCACTAAAAATAGCTAAAGCGGAACCCATTTAACATAACGCTGCACTCAAAAGCATGACTTTTAACTGGTTACCTCTTCTTGAATGGCTGATTGTGAATGTATAACTTGATGTTTGAGTTGTAAATTCACGTTTTTTTCCATTTAAAACAGAGACTTTATCAGTGCTTAGGGAACAACACGCATTACCAAGGTACGTAGCTAAGGAAAGAGGTGGAGCTGAAGTGTGGAAAAACATACATGAGCGTAAAAAGTGTAAAGTCTTCAAACCTTCTTGAGAACCTTTGTTTGTTTGTTTGTTTGTTTTGCATCGTTTATTGCAAATAGGTCACAACAGTACGTTATTTTTCTACATAATCTCCATTTCATTCAGTGTTCCAGCGCTTAAGGGGAGTCTATGGAAGAAAAAAAAATCACTTGATCTATGTCACACTTTTAAGGTTTATCATTTTGAATGATTTTGAAACCATGCAGTAGCATTTGGGAGACCTGTGTCCATGCACGTTCAGATGATTTATTTGCATGACGATGTGTTTGCAGTGGATTCAGGCCTCGTCCTCGGTCATCCTGGGCCGTGTGGTTCTGGCGCAGGAGCAGGACTACAGGCCGCTGATCGCCGGCGTGGTGTGCGTGTCCATCCTGCTGCTCCTGATGCTCGCACTCTTCGCCTGGATCAAGAGGAAGAAGCACATCGACGGTGCGTATTCGCGCAGCCGCGCGCGCTTCTCTGTGCAAGCGATGATCACTGGCCGTGCTCGTTGTTTGAGACTGGATTCAGTTCTGGATGAGAGCACGTTGTTTAATAGGAAGACGTTCTAATAATAGTGTGTGTCGCCCCGAGAGAGAGAGAAAGAGAGAGACAGAGAGAAGAGAAGAGAAGAGAGAAGCATCAGTTTCTGGGTTGCGCTAGACTGATAATGCAGGAGCACATGGGGAAGCGGCCTGTCCTCGTTTTCTTTTAAAAAAAAAACTCTTTCTGTCTCTCTCTCTCTCTCTCTCTCTCTCTCTATCTCTATCTGCATGTAGATTTAGCTGAGGGGATGGTTTGGTATGACGGCCGCGCACACATTCCACACTTGGACATGCTGGCAAACGCGAGGAGTGTCAGTCCCACTAACGAATTGGTGTCTCACGAGTCTCTGGACTATAGAACCACTTTGCTTGAGGGTACGTTTTGCTGCCTTTGCTGCTTCCTGCTCAAAATAAAACAGTTTTTGCATCATGTTGCTCCAGCAGGGATCCTTCTCCAGCTCAGCAGAAAAACTTTTATCCTCTCCCTCCTCCTCCTCCTCCTCCTCCTCCTCCTCCTTCTCTTTGCATGCTCCCTCGCTCTCGTTTCTCAAAGGAGTAAAAACTCTCTCTTTCAGCCTCTCATCCGTAAAAATAAAAAAGCCAGGTCTCGAGTTTCACCCCCTCTCCCTTTGTAGTTGTTGTAATTACCTGACCTCTTAGACAACTCGGCTCATTTAGCTGACCCTTGTAGTCTTAAGCTTTAGTGAGCCAGCGATTGACCTCTCGACCTTCTGACCCCGCAGACCAGAGCTTACCGATGTCTCCGAGTGAGTCGTGCCGTCCTCCCCCTTACGTCCACGCGCACGTGGACCTGTCCTCCGTGCTGGGGGCGGAAGGAGACCTGTCTTCTCCCCTCCTGCCTGTTTCTGCACCCGTGGACCTGAGCAGCCTCCACCCTGAGCTCCTGAAAGAGGTGCAGCATGTCGTCATCGCCAGGGAGGACCTGCTCTTACACGTTAACGAGATTATCGGAAGAGGTGAGACGACACGCTAAAGATTTTCAACAATCTACCACATGCTGTATGCATTAATCACATAACCGGTTCAGTGTCAAAGTTTGCATCCGCAATGACGTTGAAATGAAAAGGAGGAAAATGTTTCTCTGGTCTGCGGTTTTTCTACAAAAAATACAATTCCAAAGAAAACGGTACAATACGTAAGAATTACTGGCACCCTTAATAAAAAAATATTGTATAAAATAAACATTATACACAGTAATTCAAGTAGAATAAAAAAATTTGAAGAAAAATCGTTCTCAACAGAACTACTTTTTTAATGATTAAGATATTTTCTCTCCAAAATATGTCCCAAAATTATTGACACCCCTAAGAGTCATTCATTTTAAATCACTGCAAACAAACAAGTCATGCTTGTTTTGTTTTTTTTCCCTTTCATTTGCTCACAGTCCAGGGACTCTGTTTGTTGCCTTTAATCATGTCCTGTTTCCCCGAGGTATAAATATGAGGTATAAATATGATGTAAATATAAATGAAACCTAATACACCAAATGCCCCTTTGCAATCGCTATAGATTATCATAAGGCTACACAGACTTTCTGTGCCGTATTTGTGCATTAACGCACTAGCGATTTTCCACGCTTAAGGTTATAAAATGCCGACTGATGACTGATGTCCGTGGTACGAAATCCTATAACCTAAATTAGTGATACATAAATTGTGAGCTTTCATGCACAGTAATTTTAGTCATTTTAAAAAGAGCTTTTAAGGAATTCCAAGCCATTTAAAAACGTGTCGAATTGGGGCGACACTGCAGGACGCCTGCATGCTGAATCGTCCCTCTAGCCATCGTGCTGTAAAACCGGGGGGGTGTGAACTCAGTGAGATCAGATTTACTGTAGCGTTCTCGTTCCCATTCTCAGCCTTGCCCAGAATTCCCTAAAACCCACTGCAACCCCTCTGGGAAAGCCCAGTTCTGTGTGTGTGTGTGTGTGTGTGTGTGTGTGTGTGTGTGTGCATGCGGTTGAGTAAGTTTTAGTACAGCGTGAGTGTGGGGGTGCTTGGTGTGGTGATTTGTTCCCGTTTTAAATTCCCGTCTCATTGTTGGGCTGTCTCGAGGCTCCGTGTGGTAATCTGACTCGGCTGCCATCTGGGGGGACGTGATAGCAGCTCAGAGGGGAGATTACGCTCCTTTACACACCATTATTTTAACACAAACACACACCAACCTCAAAACAGCACACCGCAGCCCCACCTTTACTCACCGTTCACTGAATGGCTTAGAGAAAGCTCTCCGTCTAATCTTTCGTTTTCGGGAGGTAGATATCTACCGGAGGTTTTAGCCATTTTGCTTCCATGCGAGACACCAGACTGTGGCAAAATCTCAAAAGAGAGATGCAACAAAAAACAACACGAGATGCCACCGCACTGTACTACGTGCATAAGTAAGGTCGCTTTTACATATGAACAGATGTTTATTCTGTCTGAACAGAACCCTGGTGTTGTTCTTTAGGCAGATGAGAACACACACTCAGGTCTCAGAGTCTCAGTAGTGCTTCCAAGTAAACTCTAGTGAGAAACTGATTCGACTCTGAATCGACTCAGCTGCAGGACGTGAATCAAACAGCCATGTGTTTTGGTTTGCAACATTTTTTTTTTTTAGATAGATGCGATAGATGCGAGCTGCTAAACTGAGCCAAAGGACAGAGCTGTAGCTCAGCAGAAGTGCCATGAGTTCTGGAGATTTGGATCAAAAAGAGATTTAAAAAAAAAAAAAAAAACCACTAGATGTGACACGCAAAACGTTGTTCTCCGTGTTCTCTTTGCTCGGGTGATTTTTGTCATTTCTACTTGCGCATATTTCAGCGAATGAAAGAGCTTTACGGGGATGCTTTCAGCCCTACAAACTCCTCAGCCGATTATTTTATTTATTTATTTTTTTGCTTTTTGATCTCTTTAATTATGTGCAGTTGTTAAACTAAACCAAATAGCAAATGACCCAATCAGTATCAGTCTGATTCAGACTCCGCAAAAGGACCAATACGCGTGAAGAGTTTTCTCTAACGTACCCGCGTCAGCTAAAGTAGTGTTTCTCAATCCGGGTCTTGGAGGACCACCGCCCCGCACGTTTTAGTTTTCCATCCTCAAACTCGCCTGATTCACTCATCCGCTAATCGACAAGCCTGAACCAGATTGAACTGAGAGTGAGTGAGAAACAGGAGATTGAGAAACACTGCTCTGTAGTAATCCACTGACTGTTCACTTGAGCTGACTTTGTTTACATAGCTAGGCAAATCTGATTTAATACTGAGACCCGGGTTTTAGATCACGTGGAAGAAATGTGGAAGAAAGGCACATAGCGATGAAAAATCGTATTATGTGTAAATACATAAATTTAATTTAATCTGAAATGATTTAAAACTGTGATTTGGCTTCTTAAATACACTGGAAAATGGACTTTTGAAAAGAGTGAGACACTCTGGAATGCCGTCGCTGCTTCCACTACAGAATTTGAGAAATGACTTCAGCCAGAGATATTAATCAGGTGGAAGCAGCGACAGCATGAAGGATTGTGGGTAATTTCCCGAGCTCTGATGTTCTATTTATTGCACCAGGCCCAGGTAGTCTTCACACTGGACCTGCCTTCATGCTGGTATTCATTCAACATTGTGTTTGTTTACAAATTGTGAAGAAAAATCTTTGAAAAGAAAGAAAGAAAAGTAAATCTGATTTGACTGGGCAAACCGAGTTTCTGATGTCAAACGGATTTGAAACCGCAAATAAAGTTTGCTTGAGTCTAAGTGGATAAAGTTAAATTGTATGGGGTTTTTTTTGTTTTTTGTTCAGAGCATAAAATCTTTTTATTCAGAGCGTAAAATCTTTTTGTGTTTTTGTTCAGAGCAGAAAATCGATTCCTCCCAATCGAATATGCAGACAAAACTGTAAAAGACGTCGCAGCCTGACCGTAACGCTGTTTGACCTCAGGACACATTGCATGCAAGTCCAGTATGGGAAAATTTCCTCTCAGATGGCGAGACGGAGAGAGAAATGGAGGGAATGAAGGAAACAGGAATATTCCCACAGCATTGTTGCGCTGTCCGCACTGCAAGCAGCTTTGGGGATTCCTCATTGTTCAGCACTGTGACAAGCTGAACGAAATACACGGCCGTAAACACGGCGCAGGACCTCTGATAGATTGATGCACTAAGGCTTACTTGTTGTTCTTCCCCTCTTTGTGAACGGCAGGACACTTCGGCTGTGTTTTCCACGGGACTCTGCTAGAGCCAGACGGCCAGAAACAGCACTGCGCAGTCAAGTCTCTAAACCGTGAGTGTGTGTATGTGTGTGTGTGTGTATGGCAACATACAAGTGTGTCCTCTTTAACAGTACATTACACCACATGGAGAGGTGATACAGATGTTCACGACTGTAATATACCACAGCACTGGATTCTCAATGGTCAGAAAGTGGTTAACTTTCCAGAACCGCGGCTCTGGTTTATATTAATATAAGCACTCATTCTGATATGTAATCGTTTCTATGGTAACAGGTCGTTCACGGAGACTTGTAAAGCAGACAGTCTGCATAAACAGATTAAAGTGTGCGTTTAATTGTCGACATGGTGAAGTTTCCCGTTAGGAGATGTTTGTTTAACATTTATGGAAGGAGTCTCCAGGGTCAGCGCTTCATAACGGTCAGCGGTAACGGCGTAACTTTAACTTTTAGCGAAACTAGGAACGATTTTTGTAACAGAATGTAGAAGTCTCATCCAGGTGTCCTCTTTAATGCTCTGCTTGAGATCCTGTTATCTCTTTCTGTCTCTCGTGTTCATTGAGCGATGCGATGCGATGTGAGGCTAATCTATTACAGGTCTCTTTTACGATGTCTGTGTGAGCATTAAGATGATAATAACGATGACGAATGATCCGTCTAGTGGCCATATCACATAAGAGTTGCCCCTAATCACGTAACATGTCGTTCGGAGACCTTCTGAGATTTATGACCTGTTCACCGAGCTTGTCTCTCCTCGCCGCCATTTGTTTTCGCCATCGAGCCGATTTCAGCGGAGCAGAGCCGCGACTGAATTCTCATGGCGCGTTTATTTTGTGTACAGTCGGAGTTTCGTTGCTGAGAAATGCAATGGCGGGTTTTGCCTCTATAATCATTTTGGCAATTGCTTTTCATTCAGCTTCATGTTTATATTCCATCCAGCAGCATTAACAAAGTAACTCACACTTGTGTTAACGGATGTTTGGTAAATTATCAACATTTTGCAACATGCTGTAGTGAAATTGTTGCTGATTCATGTGGAATTATTTGAGTCATTGATTGAACTGATAGTCAAAGCAGGTGTATTTCGCCAGTTAGCGTGTACTTAATTTGTTAAGGTTACTTATGGTTCGCTTCTCAAGTAAGGAATAACAATTTTGCTGTTATAGGAAAAAACATCAACAACAGTGTGGTGTGATGAATCGGAGTTCCTCTTACTATATAATACTTACTATATTTGTATTTTTTTTTTATTAATAGCACGTCTCAAAGTATCTTATTCCTCTTATGCTAGGAATTTGCTAACTGTTACAATTTTTAATTCATCAATGACCAGCATGTTGTATGTTTTATCCATTTATAGTTGCATGTATAATGTTGTGGAATGTCGGTGAAATTAGTTAGCTCCTGTTCTCGCTTACGTTATAGCAGCTATAAACAGTCGTTCCCTCACTCTTTTTTTCTCTCTCGAAGTTAATAAAACCACAAGGCATAAGCTGTAAGCGCTGAGCACTGACACAGGAGACCCCTTCCATAAATGTTAAATAAACACCTTAATAAAACGTTAATTAATGTTAGTTACATTAGGGACTAATGATCATTTCTGTAGTCTTCTGAAGGTTTTATCCAGTCTGTAATGGGATGAATGATACATTTATGTATTGTATTAGAAATTCCAGGTGTTCGGCTGTAGCACACAGGGCTCCACAGCTCCGATTCCTCAAGCATTAATCCAGCTCTACACCTGATCTACCGTGTGAACTCCAGTCCTGCTCTTTGTGCTCTTTCTCCTTTCCGCTCTGCTATTTCCTGCTTCCACGGAAACACTAAACAGCTGTTTAATCTTCTCTAAATGTGAAAGCTCAACAAACTAGATTAAAGAGGCGACGGGGGGAAAGGGGCAGCCCCGGAGAGAGACGCAGAGTGCATCCAGTAATGGCTGGCTCATGTTACACTAGATTAAGTCCCATCTCTGAAACAGCTTCTCTCCAGGGTGACATATCGAGCTGTGTGTGAGCACTGAAGGCATTTCGAGTGAATGTAGTTCAGCTGATGGTTTTGTGGGAAAAAGGGCTTAGTGGACGATGGAGATTAGCTGATCGTGAGTATATGGTAGCAAACAGACACTAAACAATAAGCCCATTTCTATTCAAATGACGTTCTGAGACTTGATTCTTTTTTTTTTTTTTTTTAAATGAACTTTCTGTTGAATGACTGTTGCCTCGAAAATGTAGAACCTCTAAGTGACCTTTGGTTGTCTCTCTAAGGGAACCCTTAAAGCTTAATAGAACCCTATGTAGAATCCTACAATGGAGTGATTGTCTATATGAAATGGTTCCATGTTGAACCTTTTCAGGAGGCTAAACCCTTAATTTTCCAATCAACCTTTAAAGAAATGCACCAGTTCAGTTTAGCATAGGGTTCTAGGTATTAAGAAGACAATACTGACCAATCATTTGAAGTTTGGGCCACACAATAACCCGGTTAATACATTAGAAAAATGGCTCTTTAAGGGTTCATTGGATAATCAACGGTTCTTAGCTTCCAGAAACTCCTGGCAACCCTTTCTGATAGGGAAAACTTCCACATAGAGCCTTTAAGTTCTTTGGTGCGCACTTCACATAAACGGAATTGATATGCTGTATTACAGATTTCTGTAATTTGATTTCCGTATGTAGAAGTTTAACATTTATGGAAGGAGTCTCCAGTGTCAATGCTTTGTAACAGTCAGAGGTAAAGCCAAGTGTTCCAGCGTCTTCAGGACAGAGGAGTTAACGCTTTGTAGCTTCTCTGTTATAGGACAAGATGTGTTGTTTTGTCGTATAAACTTGAAGAGAAGGAAAAAGAGAGGCTGGTGAAGGAGTGACTGTTCGTAGCTGCTATAACATAAGTGAGGACAGGAGATAACTACTTTGTGTGCGTTCCACAACATTAAATGTAATTCTAAATGTTTAATAGGTATGCCAGGTATTTATCTTTTATAAATAAAAAATGATGTAATCATTGGCAAATTGCTGTGGAATAAGAATAAACCACTTGGAGACATGCTGTTTTTTTTTCGTGGTATTGTCCCTCTCTGTTTGTTTATCGTTTTCATATAACAGTGTTTTATTCCTTAAATGTTTGGATGAATGGTACATTTCTATTCTAATAATGAACGTGTTTTTAAAGAGACTTATGCTGAGTACTAAAATACACATACTATTGCGCTTTTCCACATCTTAGAGCCAAAACCATCTAAAATTGTGTTGTGTCGTGACTGCAGGTATCACAGATATCGAAGAGGTGTCACAGTTCCTGAAGGAAGGAATCATAATGAAGGACTTCAGCCATCCCAATGTGCTGTCTCTGCTGGGAATCTGCCTGCCCAGTGAAGGCTCTCCTCTGGTGGTGCTGCCTTACATGAAGCACGGAGATCTGCGCAACTTCATCCGAGACGAGAGTCACGTACGTTCAGCCAGGCCATCAGCGTTCACACCGCGTAGCCATCTCTCACAGTCCTGGTCGGTTGTGTGGTTTTTTTTTTTTTTCTCAGTGAAAGATTGTTGTTTTTTTTCGCTCAGCAGAACCCCACGGTGAAGGATCTCATGGGCTTCGGCTTGCAGGTGGCTAAAGGCATGGAGTATCTCGCCAGCAAGAAGTTTGTGCACCGAGATCTCGCAGCCAGGAACTGCATGTAAGCTTTCAGCAACACTGTGGAAGTGTTTTTTTTCCTTCATATCTATGGACGCATTAAACTACAGCATTAATATTGTATTGCAATGCATTATTTACCTGCCTCCGAGTCCAGCAGCACCTCGTCTTCTTATAAAAAAAAAAATAAAATGAACAAATATAGGAGGCATGCAGCCTGAGTGCTCTTCTTTAGGCTGTTAGTGCTGACATGCCTGGATTTCCATGGTGAAGCTCCTAAAAAAAAAGAGAAACATTTCGCTGGGCCTTTATATGAATGAGGCTTTCAAATGATAGCATAAGAGCCACAGTTCTGTTGATCACTAACATTAGCTAGCGGGTATAGCACAGAGGTTCTGCAGCTAAAAGTTAGTCGCCATGTCGTCCTTAATCTCAAACGTCAACTATCTCAGCTTCCCGAATCAACTAAATGCAGAAATACTGAGGAAAAAATCATTTTAAATAGAAACATATTACTTAACTATCTCAAATTTGAATAAATAAATGTTTGAGCAAGGCTGATGTGAAGCAGGACTGCGCATTTTCTGCTTCTAAAATGTGGAACATCAGACCTCTTGTTATCAGACTGTTTGAGTCACTGACCACTTTTAAGAGACACATTAAGACTTGTTTTTGCTTTCTTTTTTCTTATTTTTCTTTTCTTTTGTTAGAAATGTAACCCTGCGCTAAAAAAAAAAGTGATCCGTTAAATCCTTTCAAATCTCTGATTCGTGTTTGTATCAAAACATTACCAAAGTCGCATTTTTCTATTTAATACAAACCTTTTCAGTATTTATGTATTTATGTGAAGAAGCGTTATGTATATGAGCTCCGTTAGATTCGGACCAGCCACATCCCAGATTAAAGGATGACACGTTGCCAGGGAACCTGCAGCCTATCGACGTATGTTCAACTTTCATGAGTATGTACTTAACATCAGTCAAGTGTATTCATAATGTGCGCAAACGAAAGAGGGGGGAAAAAAAAGATTAAACAACAGTGAAAAAAAATCAGCTGCGTGGAAACATTTCAGCTTTACGAGGGACATTAGACTAGCGATTTGGGTTTGAACCCCGCTGAAATATTATACTAGTTCCAAGTGCTTATTTGTGGTTGGTTAACGTAACACACTTACTCTGCTTCTAATGTCATACGCCTTTTATGAACCTCAGCACAAAAACGTTAGCTAATGTTATTATATTATTATTATAGCTGATGTTCAGAAACGGTCAACAGAGTCATCGTAGTGATTCCATATTTTTACTGATACAAACATCCAATGGAAAGCGTCCCTTAGTTTTTGATATTGGCATTAGTTTGCGCCCCTTAGTTTGTTATCACATTTTATTAGCTAACCGGCCGCTAAGGTAAGAAACAGGATTAACCAATCCGAAACATGCATTTTTCCTCGTTTCTGTTTTAAAAAAACAGCCTCTGAACATAGGCATGTCGATGAACTACTGGAGTAGGAGACAACGAACTGTAGATCTGCTTTTATAAGATACTAGCATCTTTCCCCTTTATTACTAATATCTTATTTTAATCATTTTCAGTGATATTATCATAAAGGTATTGTATGGGGATGTTATTAATAAGATTGGTCGATGCCTTCAATGATTAAATAACACATCTGTGCCGTCGCTGTTTCTACTGTCTGGCATCCACCCAAAATACGAGTAGGTCTGGCTTATCAATTTAATTATACAGATCATGTGGTGATTTTACTCAGTATATTTCCTCATCCTTCCCTGAGATTGATTCCTGGCTACACCACTGCCGTCACACATTATGCCCCTTTGAGGTTGGCAGATCTGCATTTGAAAGATGCAGTCCTCTGGAGATTGTGTTAGTGATCGAGCTTGCATGTGTTGTACATGTGTTTTGTGTTTTTTTTCTTTGTTTTAAAGTGTGTTTAGTTTTAATATTCTATTACAAAAACAACTTTTTACAATAATATAGTTTAGCTGAGAGTTATACCATAGATTGTATTGTGTTTTTATAACGCATTCTGCTTTGTGTGTGTGTGTGTGTGTGTGTGTGTGTGTGTGTGTGTTCTGTCCTGTAGGCTGGATGAGAGTTACACAGTGAAAGTGGCTGACTTTGGCCTGGCCAGAGACGTGTACGATAAGGAATATTACAGCGTGCACAACAAGAGCGGAGTCAAGCTGCCTGTGAAATGGATGGCTTTAGAAAGCCTGCAGACTCACAAGTTCACTACCAAGTCTGATGTTGTGAGTGACTTACTCATTTATCTCTACGCATTTGATCATTGACAAAGATTGTGTACATTTACTTGTAAAAATGTCCCTGATATCAACATCCAATACCAGGTGATACATTATGGCATCTGACCATCATGCCCGCATGTGCTTGTTGAACATCCCATTCCAGATTTATTCCCCATTTGCTGTTATAATGAGCTCCACTCTTCTGGGAAGGCTTTCCACTAGATGTTGGAGCGTGGCTGTAGGGGATTTCAGCTACAGGAGCATTAGTGAGATCAGGCGCTGATGTTAGTGAGGAGGTCTGGGGTGCAGTCAGTGTTCCAGTTGATCCCAAAGGTGTTCAGTGGGGTTGAGGTCAGGGCTCTGTGCAGGACACTCGAGTTCTTCCACTCCAACCTTCACACACCGTGTCTTCATGGAGCTCGCTTTGTGCACAGGGGCGTCGTCATGCTGGAACAGGTTTGGGCCTCTTAGATCCAGTCATGGGAAACTGTAATGCCACAGCACACAAAGACGTTCTATACAATTGTGTGCTTTCAACTTTGTGGCAGCAGTCTGGGGAAGAACCACATATGGGTGGGATGGTCAGGGGTGCACATACTTATGGCCATATAATGTATGTGATGTAAGCCGGTGATGACTCCAACAGTTTATAATTTATTAACGAATGACATTCATTTATATTTACATTTAATAAACCAAGTTAGTTCCTTTTCTCACTCATGTTATAGCAACTAAAAACAGTCCATCCTTCACCAGCCTCTCTTTTTTTTCTCTCTCGAGTTAAAAAAAAAAAATGCAGCGCGTCACATTACCAAGAAACCACGAAGTCTAAACTCCTCTGTCCTGAAGACTTTCCCATGGCAGAAAACTTACTGACTGTTACAAAGCTCCGACACTGGAGACTCCTTCCGTAAATGTTGAATAAACGTCTCCTCACAGGAAACCTCACCATATCAACGATGACACGTATTTTCAAAATCTGTTCATGCAGAGTGTCCACTGCACAAGTCCCAGTAAACGACCTGTTACTATAGAAACGACAACATTAGAACAAGCGCATTAATATAAACCCGTCAGAGCTGCTGTTATTTAAAATGATTCTGCACCTTCTGACCAATCAGAACGGAGAATTCAGCAGCACTGTGATAGGATACAACCAGTAATAAAAATATGACGGTTTGCGCTTATTATTATTAGTAGTAAATAATATAATAATAGTTGGAATGATGGTACGAAGTGTTACAGATGGAGAAGAATGTGAATTGTTAAGCAGAGAAGAAGTGAGAAGCAGCAACGTAGCCGAACTGACAAGCAAAACTACTCTGTTCACTGATCGTGTACACTTAATTCTCTTTTATCTGACATATCCATCTATGAGTCAGTGCACAAGCGATACAGTGGGTTGGGCAATGAAAAGATAATCCTCAAAAGACTTAGGAGCTCTCAGTTTAATTTATTGAGTGCACCCGGATTTCACTCGACAAACACGTATGTAAAGCTTATTAATTACAGTTTATCTAGCTTAGACTGTTTACACAGAACTTAATATTTCCCCCAGATCTTAACCTGCACTTACACGTGTACATGCATGTCAGCTATTGCGAGGTATGTCATGAATCATGCCCTGGTGTCTAAGCAGTGTGTGGCTTGGAGGGGAAAAAAAAAAAACAGGATGTGATTTGCACTGTGATTTATGTTCATACATACATACTTCAGTACAAAACATACTCCCATTAATGCCCCGATGAAATGCAGACTTTTGCACAAATCTCTTGGTACCGGAGACACAAACAAGACAGTATACAGTATATACACCTCATATATGTCAAAGATGGTTGGATTTATGCGCTCATAACAGCCCCCCACCCCACCCCCCCCGCCTTCCTCCGAAATCTTGAGCTTGGCTCAAACATGTAGAGACCACTGACTGTAATGATGTCTGTGCTGCGACACGCAGTTTATTATACAGAATTGTGTGACATGGCAAGTGAACTTTTGGGCCTATCAAAGCCTGGAAGTTTGTGTGTTTGTGTGAGAGAGTTGTACAAAAAAACTTTTCTTTTTACCACATTGTGTTAAACAGCAGTCTTTTTCCTCTCTCCTGTTGGTTTGCTATTGCTCTGATTGCCATGGAGAAGTGGTAAAGAACTGCTGCGGGCTGCTAACAAACAAGCTACAGCCCAGAAATAATCCGAAACGCAGTGGCTGGAAGTCTGTGCTCGAGATCTCGAATGTGACAAAGTCACAGTAGAAATCCTGCACAACTTGTGACAGCTTATTTAGTCGCTTTTCTAAGCCGCTGTTGAGTCGGGTTTCAATTCGGAGCAAGGTGTGGCGTATCTCGAATGCTATCTGCTGTTGAAAATCACTCGCGAAATCAGTCATGCTCCCTCCCTGACTTCCTGTTTCAAAAGGAAACACAGCAACGGGCAAAATCACAGCACTCAAGCCATTTCACGGGCAACTTTGTGTCTTGAATTATTATTTGTGTAACCTTTTAAACAAAGACACCCACACACGTGATGATCTGAATTGCAGCTTTACTTTGTTCTCCTCTTTATTCTTCGCAGTGGTCATTTGGGGTGTTGCTATGGGAACTGATGACCCGAGGAGCCCCGCCCTACTCCGACGTCAACTCCTTTGACATCACGGTTTTCCTCCTGCAAGGACGAAGACTGCTGCAGCCAGAGTTCTGCCCTGATGCCCTGTGAGCCAACACACACGCACACACACACACACACACACACACACACACACACACACGCACACTCCAGGGGGAGGGAAGCGTGCCTCAGTGCTCTCATTAGCTTTGTACGAGAGCGCAAAAACAAAGGGGCTTTGTTGAACGCCATTTGAGTCAGTGACCTGGTAGCAACTCATCAGAAGCCTCAGCCAACTCAGTTCCACATGACTACTGGAGCTTAACTCGCTCTCCCTACACAGCTCTGAGTGGTCTCTCTCTCTCTCTCACACACACACACACACACACACACACAAACACACACACACACACAGTACAACTCCCACAGCAGGCACCACTGGCACTGTGAGTAACAGATACACTCATGCTCAGCACCCTGTAGATACGGGCAGACTAGATCAGCACCTTTCTCTATAATAACAGTGTCTCAGATATGAACAAACATCTCCTCCCATCTGGAGCTGCAGAATGATCTGACAGACTTCTAATCCAGTCAACCAGAAACATAGTCCTCCTCCTCCTCCTCCTCCTCGTCCTCGTCCTCCTCCTCCACCTCCTCCTCCTCATTCTCGTCCTCGTCCTCCTCCTCCTCGTCTAGCTCTGCGCAGCAGATTACTGCTCCACAAAGCGACAGTGTGTGAATTCTTTGCACAAAACAAACAACTTGTTTAGTAAGTTTTAGCGCTAGACCAATAGATGATCCCCTAATTCATTACCTGAATGCTTAATTCTGGATTCTGATTGGTCAGAAGGTGTTGATTTATTTTCTGTAACAGCAGCTCTGGCAGAAGTGCAGATGCAAATCACAGGTTTATATTAATGCACTCATTCAAACACATCACTGTTTCTGTAGTAACAGTTCATTCACAGGGACATTTATTTAACAGTTACGGAAGGAGTCTCCAGTGTCGCTTTTACTCTTTGTGGTTTCTCGTTGTTGCTTTTTTTTTTTGGTGTGTTTCATTAACTTTAAAGAGAGAAAAAACAGGAACTTGTCCAACTTGTCTCGTGAACATTCCACAACACTGAATTCCACAATGTAACAATAAATGGATAAAAAGTATTTTTCTTTACTAAATAGAAAAATTGTAATCTTTCCTCACATAACTGTCGTATAAGAGGGATAAAACACTTCAGGACGTGCTGTTAACAGCAGCTAAGCTTAGTGTCGGGCTTCATCACAACACCTTGTTGTTGTTTATTTTCATATAAAAGCACAACACGGAGAGTTTTGTGTGTTGACTTCACGTAGGCACTAAATACTAACATGTACGTTATAGGGCTGGGCGATATGAGGATATAATATCCATACTGGCAAAAATTCTGTCACTGCACACTTTTCTGAGAGATATCTGTGAAAATATCTTTTTATACATTTTTTAAAAAAATAGAAAATACATTTAATTACAAACTGACTGGAAGATTTTTTTTACTCCTTTTCAGTGTTAAATAGTTTTAGAAATAAAGCTGTTTTTTAATTATAAAAATTCAAATAAATTTTAATATATGTAAAAAAAAAACCAGTTTGTTTAAAGCAACACTACTGTAGTGCTGATAGTTTGTGAGCACTGTACATATTGTGATATGTGATCTCGTATATCATACAAAATGAGTTTATGAATCATGAGATATATATATATATTTCGAGATATATATACATTTTGTCCAACCCTGCTGTATATGCTTTACATTTACGATAAGCTCAGAGTGGAATGTGAAACGTCCGTCCTTTCTTTTTCCTCTCAGCTACAACGTGATGATCGAGTGCTGGCACCCCAAACCCGAGCGGCGCCCCACCTTCTCCGAGCTCGTCTCACGCATCTCGGCCATCTTCTCCAGCTTCAGTGGAGAGCACTACATCCTCCTGAACACCACCTACGTCAACATCGACAAGATGACGCCCTACCCCTCTCTCATCTCGTCTCAGAGCCAGCTGGACCGGGACTGCTGCACCTGAGAGCAGAGACGGAGTACACACACACACACACACACACACACACACACACACACACAGGAGGAGGAGGAAGGGAGGAAAGCTGTCCGGGACCACTGTAAAGGGAGGAAGCTGATTGTCTGATTGTCTTTATCACTGTAGATAGTGTAGCCCTCTCTGCAGCAGGAGGAGGTTTAATCCCGCAGAGCTGCTGATATGAACTCGATTCGGGAGACTGACAGACGCAGAGCAGCTCTCAAGACATCGTCTCTCACACAGAAGGGCCGGCAGACGCTATTCCAAACTGTGAAGAGGAGTCCAAGAACATCTGCACACTACTCGCAGGGTTTTTATTTACCTCTGCTGGTTCAGAATGAAGCATTTGAAGTGCAGCATTGATGTGACGTTCACTGTGCATTGCTGATTCAGGAACAGCTCTTGTCCATAGATACTGTTTAGACTGGATTCAGAGACTCCTGATCAGAAGAAAATGAGGATCTCTCGGATTATTCATCGTCCGGCTGTGTGTTCGGCATCATTGCAGGAGGTCGTGCACGTGTCCACCGTCCAGCTGACCTGAGAACAGCAGGACGGGACTCTCTCAGCAGAACACTGGATGTGAAATGGCACGCGATGAATCTGTAAATGGAAAAGTATGGTTGTTTGTATTTAGGGATGCATCGATACCATTACTGGTATCAATTATCGCACCAGTATCGTGCTCATTTACTTGTACAAAATGCTAAGATACCAGGTGATACCAGGTGACACAATGTGGCATAGGCCTACACTATGCTGTCATGTTAAATGACACAAAATGACAGATCTGGTCATAATTCGCGATTAATGATCAATCAAAGCAAAGCAGAATGCAAACTACGCTCTGAAAATATCAAACAGCATCCAACAATACAAGAAACCTGTTAAGAACATCTTGAGAAAAAATGTCTATAGACAACTCTATCTAAGCTGTTATCTTCCAATAAGTTGTTCTTGACAATCAACCACTATCGATCATCGACAAGGAGGACTTCCGTGCAACAAAAACAAAAATGTACTTTACTTACAGCTGTACAGAAGCTAAACCTAACCCTACTCCATCCACTCTAACTAATGTACACGATACGGCCAAAAGTATGTGGACACCTGATCATCACACCCACATGATGTGTGCTTCCCCAGACTGTTACTACAAAAGTTGGAAACTCACACTTGTATAGAATGTCTTTGTGTGCTGTAGCATTACAATTTCCCTTCACCTCCTCACCCAACATCAGCGCCTGACCTCACTAATGCTCTTGTAGCTGAACGAACACAAATCCCCACAGCCTCGCTCCAACATCTGGCGGGAAGCCTTCCCAGAAGAGTGGAGCTCATTATAACAGCAAAGAGGGACTACATCTGGAATGGGATGTTCAACAAGCACATATGGGCGTGATGGTCAGGTGTCCACAAACTTTTGGCCAAATCAACTTACTAACATTATAAAGAAAAAAAAGGTATCGATGCAGCCCGAGTTGTATTTAATTTTCTTTCACCTGTACAGATACTCACACACTATGGAATATATAAGCTTATACAACCCTCACCGAGCACAATCTCGTCCGTTAAAGAAATCCCGATGATTTGTTTCACAATTCTTTCACAAAGTCAGTGTGAAATGTTATCTCAGTGACGTATGAATGTGAGTTAAAGTTCCACTGAGCGGTGTAAATAGTGTCCGTTTCTCGTGTCTGACCTGCTGTGCGATTATTGTATATATACAGACTGATGTAGTGTATCGTAAAGGACTTTCCTTGATTGGTGGAAAAAGTTCTTCACTGTATATTGTACCCGGCGGTTTCCTGTCCGTAAGCATGACTCTCACAGTGGCTCGTGGTGGTCGCTCTGTATGAATAAGGTACAGATAATATCTTGTTTTTATCCTGTGACTTTGTTAAATAAAGTTCCATCATCAGCGTGTCTGTGCCGAATCAATACTGAAGCATAAAGCCACTCCTCGTGGATTGTTCTGATGAAAGTGACCTTTAGCACAAAATGTTTCATTGTTCATTGTTGACCATGACCTTTTATTTACCCTTGGTGGACTTGACCTTTGACCCACTGTTGTCTAGACAGGTCCTTCAGTTTCCTGTCAAGATTCCTGTGACACAAACAGCTGATGTTCCTCTCTGTCATATGAAAATAAGGAGTGGATCTCGATACAGAGATCATCATGAAGGATCTGCTCTTGCCAGAAACATCCGTATCATGTGACCCGACCTCAGTATTGAAATAAGCATCAGTTGCATGACGTCCCCTCCGTTATTCAACGCTGATTCATAAAGAGAGAACGTACTGAGACGACGATCACTCAGCAGGTTAATAAATCAGGGAAGCAGCTCGGGCTCCGGGCCATACACACATCATCGATCGCTGCGCGTGCAAAAACAATAACCGCACTCTCCTCAGAGAGGCGATATACAGCCAGATGCAAAAGTTTGCACACCCTCTGGTCAAAGATTTTCAGCAATGAGACAGTGTGTGTTAGGTTACACAGACGTTCCTTCATTATCACAAGTAATAAAAAAAAAAGGTCAGAAGATATTAATAGTGAAAAATACAAACATCACTTCAAAAATTTATACCCCCTGTTCAATAGTTTTCAAACTATTTCTAGATAAATCTGAATATGTCTTGTGGCAGAATACACACATATTCAAAATCTTAATTTTTTCATTTATATATATATATATAGTTTTTCTTAGTATAGATAAATTGGGGACTTGACATTTTCCTTGTTCCTTTATTCACCCAGAAATGATGGGGGTGCAAACTTTTGCGTGCACACACTGCCTCCTTGTGGATATTAATGATATATTACAAAACTATATCAATAATAATATACTATAACATATAATAATCACTTTTAGTAAATATAGTAGCATCCTCAAAAACATTCCTATTTCATCTTTCCAAAAGTGTTCAGTGGTAGAATTTTATTCATTTATTAATTATTAGTCACATTAAATTTGTCTATCGCGATAATTATTTAAAATAAAGTAATAAATTAGATTAATATTGAACGTTTGAGACTTAGCACTGTGATTAATAAACACGCCCTGAAGTGGCTTTTCCCGCGTCAGTACTGTGGAAACGTGTTCAAACACACAGCAGCGCCATCATGTGGTGAAATGCAGCAAAGACACAATAGCCACAGCACAGCACCGTTTTTATTATTATTATTATTATTATTATTATTATTATTATTATTATTATTATTATTAATAGTAGTAGTAGTATTAGTAGTATAATTGTATAAACACCAAGCCAGAGCCTTTCATGTCATAGTTAGACTCTAGCATGGCTCCTTAGAGAATTACTTTTTTTTTTTTTTTTTTTTTTTTGATTAAACTATGATTAAAAATTTGATCAAACTTTAGGTTATTCTTGATTTAAAAAAAAAACAAAAAAACACAGACTTGTTAACCAATCAGAAACTGTAAGTTAATTTTTTGGGTTAACTTTTAGGAACTTTGTAAAATGAAATAAATAAATAAATAAATAAATAAATAAATAAATAAAATAAATAAATAAATAAATACAAATAATAATAATAATAATAATAATAATAATAATAATAATAATAATAATGTAAAATGGGCTAGATAATAATAAATAATAATATTTAAAAAAAAAAAAAAAAAGAAAACGGCAGAAAAAACCTCCAGAAATAATGGCAATTATTTTTCTTTTCTTTTTTTTTAATGTTATTTATTTGTTTGTTTGTTTGTTTGTTTAATGATTTTATTATTAGGCCCAAACAAGCCATAAATTTAATTCCTTTTCAGGTCACAGCTTTAACACGAAGAACAATATCACCCAAATTTAGAGAAATGAATAGTGTTCTGTTCGTGCTAATGCACTAAAGAAGACCATAAAGAATCCCAAGAGCACTCCTCTTCTGCCTTCAGACCCTGTGTCCTGTCCATGATGTCCATGAAGTTCAGATCTCATTTCTATCACACTATCTGTAGAACTCGCTGCCCTGCATCCAGCTGATATCATACCATCAGACCAAAAGATCATGAAGCAGTGAATGATCTGCTCAGACCTGGAGATGGAGGACAGACCTTCTGTTAGAGTCAGGAGCCTCAATCCGACTCCACTCGCTAAACGGAGATCCCAGAGACATGTTACCCACAGGAGATTACATTTTTGAGAATCAAACAAAAGAACATGAGGTCTAGTGGTAGAATGAAGAACCGAAACAGAGAGAAAGAGAGAGAAAAGCGTGATGGGAACTCCTTTTCTCCCATCCCTGAAATGCTCACTGAATATACAGTGTATACTACTGTACTTCCTGAGTGCTGAGAGCTGGAATATCTGAAACTGTAAAAGATCGTCATTTAGTCTGGACCTAAAAGTACAGGACACTCTGTACCATCCTAGTGCTCAGGAAGATCAGGAAGTGATAATGAAGGAACTAGAGATGGCATCAATCTGATATTGTTGGATCAGTATCAGGAAAAAAAAAACATCTTACAGCTTAGTAGATTTGAAAGAAAGACATTATTGGAAATTGTATTGATATCGGCTCAAACTCACTGCCATCACTAGACGGAACATCGGTTTAAAAACCCACTAAATGTCCTGTTGCTGTAAATCCTTGACCTGAGGGTGTGCTAACTTTTGCACTCGACTGTGTATCACCTCTCTGAGGAGAATACCGGTATTGTAGTTATTGAGCGGCGATCGATGACGTGTGTATGGCCCGGAGCCCGAGCTGCTTCACTGATTCGTTAACCTGCTGAGTGATTCTCGTCTCATGACGTCGTCCTTCAGTACGCTCTCTCTTTATGAATCAGTGGTGAATAATGGAGGGGACGTTGCAGAAGTGAAACTGATCTTTCTTTCAACACTGAGGTCGGGTCACGTGATAAGGACGTTTCCAACAAGAGTAGATCCTTGAAAATCCACACCTTTTTTCATATCACTACATTTTCATTTCGCATGAAAGAGAGAAGTTAGACGACAGATATAACGGAGAGGAAAGTCAGCTGTTTGTGTCACTGGGGAATCCGTCCATCATGAGAGGAAACTGAAGAACCTGTCTAGACGACAGTGGGTGAAATGTCAAGTCCACCAAGGTTAAATAAAAGGTCATGGTCAGCCGAGACAGATGATAAGAGAACGGATGGAGAAGAATGGAACGTTTGTTCTAGACAAGGTAAAAAGTCCATTTTATGAGCAATATATACGGTGAAGAACATTTTACACTGCATCAGCTTCTTGGTCCAGACAGTTTACAGTCGAATCTCTCCTGTGTCAGTGTTTAAACTAATCTTTTTTTAATCATCGGGAATGTTTTGAGCGTTTGTTTTCATTTGTTGTATTTTTTTTTTCTTGTGCGTGTAATCCTCACCAGAAAGCTAGGACTAAAGCTATTTTTTCTTAATGACAGAAGCACCAGAAGGTCCATAATCATCAAATTTTGTAATTGCTCTCAGTGATGGTGGACAGATCTGATAACAGTTCTTTGTGCTCACTGTGTCTACGGTAAGGTTTGTCTTTGTGTGCGTATTTAAAGAACAGTGGTTCAGTGAAGCTAGCGCAAGCAAGTAACCCTACTGCTGAAAGATGCTTGTGGTAGTTCATTGCTTATTGATCTCTGTGTAAATGTCGTTCCTGCTGCTTTCAGGTCATCCTGCAGTTCTTTCCAAGTGACTGTTGGCTTCGCTCGTACCTTCCTTATCATTAATCTTGTATTGCTCACCTGTCCGGGGACGATTAGTTGTCATTCCATGAACTTTCCACTTGTATATTATATTATATTAACCAGTTGTAGTGATGGAGATGTTTAAGGTATTTGCTGGGGCTCTGTAGCTTTTTCCATTTGAGTGATGTTTGTCATATATATATATATATATATATATATATATATATATATATATATATATATATATATACACAGCACTCAAAAAGTTTG
>CM074980.1:25891944-25910444 GCA_037576825.1 Pangasius krempfi
AAACTTTTTATTTAATAAAATATGTTTTCATAGTTTGTGTTGTCCCTTATTATCAATGCAAAATGGTCACTAACTAATAGACACTCACTGTCTATTTATATCTAAATTTATATCTAGAACTTGATTCATTTTTATGTAACTTTATATTTGTTATCTCTGTTCTATTTTTAAATATTGATTTTAAAATTGACTTGCACTATGACATTGTACATATCTTTTATTCAGACAGGAATCCTTTACTTTAGTTATGTGGCCCAGTCTAATTTAGGGAGATCGCATATCCCAGCTTGTTAGGAAGTTGGGGTCGGTGCGCAGGGTCAGTCATGATACAGCACCCCTGGAGCTGAAAGGGTTAAGGGCCTTGCTCAACACAGGGCACCATGCACCCACATTTACTCACACCTAAAGACAGTTTATCATCACTAATCCACCTACTAGGATATTTTTAGGAGGGAAACCAGAGAACCCAGAAGAAACCCACACAGACTTATGACCAGTGTGTTGACGGTTAAGTCCTTTATTTTTGCTGGTGTGTCCATTTCAATTAAGAGTTAAATGCTAAAGCGTGCGTACGTACGTGGGCGGGGAGCGGGTAAGGCTAAGGAGTGGCCTGAAGCTCATGCTGACATTCAGCCAAGTCTCTTGTCAGACACTGATTTTCTTGTTGTTTGCTCACTACATTGCAAAAGATAGAAGGCGTCAAGCTCCTGCATGCCTTCTGTCATGTTTTGCAGCTTCAGAACAGATAGATAAACAACAATCATCCATCTGATCATCTACTTATTTAATTATTTATTCAGCAGACGTTTTCCCCCCAAAGTGACTTACAATTGAGTGAACATACAACACAAGCAGATTAGAGATAATGGCTTTCCCATCACCTTTGCTCACCAATCAACCAATTACTTACACAATACACTGTTTAGGTCAAAATGACATTTAAAATGTAGATAAGATAGATGTGGCAAGAAGTTAGAGCACTTTCAGGTGAAAGTTGTTTTCCTGTAACATCATCGATGTTGGCTTGAAGCCTCGTTTAGCACTTGCGTCGAGAATGGACGCAGTTTTACTGGGATGTTTTGAGTAGTCTATCCTCTGGCCTTGTACAAACAATTAAATCTCAAAGCGCCATGCACTGCCCGTTTAAAGAAACTTGGTTGTCTGGAAGCACACTAGATTTCAATCCTACAAACATGATTACATCACTAGAAAAGCAACACAGCAGGGATTGTCAAACCTCTGCTGCCAGGACCCTTTTAGATGTAAAATAAAAATGAACCCTTATTTTATCCCAGCAATGGGTGGGTTGAGTTGTGTATATATACAGAACCAGTGATTTAAATCAGGTGTGTATGAGTTTAGAATGGGTCACGTGATGGATCAGGTGAGAAATCTTGTAGCATAGGATTCTGGGAAATGGAGTTTCATACTGTACGTGACCGCTAAATAGTGAACAATATACAGTATGTTAAATAATGTAGTTGACTGGCAAATGTATTTTATGGTATCTGATTACTAAACAAGTTAGAATGTAATCCTTTTTGTAATACAAGCAGTAAAATAATCAAAGCTGAACTGCAATAGAATTTAATTTAACCCATTTAAACAATACAGGCTTTCTTTTTACCATGGTGTATTCTCCAAGGTGGGGATCTCAAAAAAGTCAGACACTTAAAAAAAAACAGGAACCTTTTCAGTACAGAATTATCTTACAAACAATGCATACAAAAAATAGGCACATTATTAAAGTGTGGAAAATTTTTTTTTGGCCGTTTACTTGGCACTTTTTTAATTATTTAACTTTAGTACCCATTGTTAATAAAAAATGTTATTTATAGGCATAAAAACTTTGACCCCTGGGGTTATGCTGATAACCCAGGGTTCTATGGTTTTCTTATTTAGTTTGGCAACAAAGCGAAAAAGGTAATGTGGCTAATAATGGAGTGGTGCTTAATGTCTGATACTTTAGATAATAAACCAGTGTCTTAATATGAAAAACTTGAGGCATAAGTGTGAGGCATAAAGTAAAGATGTGTTTCTTTTACCTGAGAGAAAAGGGCAAGGAAAAGTGCAGCTGTACACACAGACAACAAAGACGACTTCATGCTTGTTTAAGAAGACGATCAGAACAAAAACGCTGTCGTTTTATATCAAGGAGACAAGTCCGGAGGCTGTCTTAAAGCCAATCAGCACCTTCCCCTTACGAAATCAAGGTTTGGGAATAGATATAAAGGCACAAACTGGGGAAGTTAAAGATGGAAATTTCAGTTTTTCTGAATTTTCTGTTTTCAGAGGAGTTACAGATTACCTGGCATGAACATATCATAAACCACTACAGCATGTTCTTATGACCTTATTTTATATCCTTCCTCTTCTTTATCACGCATGCATCTTTCTTTATCTGAGTAAATATCAGATTCATGCTTTCATGCTCACAAACTTGATTTAAAAAAAAAATTATTTTCCATAACAGCAGCTCTGACAGTAGTACAGCTGCAAATTACAGGTTTATATTAATATAGAAACAGTGACGTATAAGAACAGCACATTAGCACCTCATTTACAGAGTCTTATATGGTGCATGCGCCACATAAACGGAGTAAAAACGTATGTAGTCTCTGATATGATGAAGTTTTCTGTAAAGAGTCCTTAATCTTCATGGAAGGAGTCTCCAGTGTCAGCGCTTTATAACAGGCAGCGCTAAAGCTGTGTGTTTTCTGACATCTACAGGACAGGAGCATTTATATGTTGCGCTGTCACGTTAACATGATGTATTACTCTCACTGATTCGGAGGAGAATAAGGAAATAGGAGGCAGGCTTGTGCCACTGAACACAACTCTGTGCTCTTTCCTCTCCTCCTTTATTATCTCGCAGCTTCTCACTAAACAAAAACACTTGCTCATTAATCACACACTGGTGTTCCCATTCACCCAACAGCATGTTCTTTCTCCTTGACCCCTCTTCCCACTCACAAAACATCACTAAACCACACCCCCACTGCAACATTCCCCACCGCCGGACTCAACCCGAGGAGCTGTCCGGCCTGTAGCCAACTACTTCCCCTGGTGAGAAGAAATCTGCTACCAGGCATCAGCCATCTGTGACCCCAGCCTGTGGGTCACTTTGAATTTAAATAGCTGAAGTGCCAGATACCAATGAGTCATTCATGCATTGACATCCTTTATGCAGTGGAACCACTGGAATGGGGCATGGTCTGACTAGACGCTGAAGACCCATGCCAACAGATAGCGTTGGAGGGTGAGTCCACACAAAAATCCAAGTCCACACAAAAATGGATTTGGAAAGAAGATTACGGGGCTAAGTCACTGTAGGACTCCTCGATTACCCTCATATGTCCTGGAGCCCCTCCCAAACCACCTGTTTCTTGTGTATGCGTAAATGGTATGTAGCAGTTGTGCACAAAACCCCAGAGGGAGTATCAAAGTGGTGTATGAGATTAGTACGATCAGGCAGGGGTGAAAATACATCAGAAAACTGATTGCAACTGGTCAACCTTTGCTCTTTGGAATGGTGAGAGGTGGTCTCCACAGGGGAATGGAGTGGATTGAGCCACATTTTTCATGTTCACCTCCAGTCCCAGCTCCTCCCTCCTGGAAACCACTGTTACCAGATTGACAGGCACTGCATCTCTCCATGGTTTTAGGCGGTGGAGGTGGTATATTTGTAATGCATCGCCCCATCTGTTTGCCTGACCTCATAGTTGAGGTCCCTGACTTGCTGTGTGACCTCAATGGGCCCTTGCCAATTTGCGAGCAATTTGGAGATTGACATGGGTAGTAAAATGAGCACTTTATCTCCCCTTACAAAATGTATTTTATGCTGACCAGTGTAGTACTGAGACACAAATCAGGAAGATAGAAATATCTGCTTTTTGCTGATGTTTCGGCAGGTGTCTAAATGTCTAAACCACAACAGTACATTCTTATGGTCTTTGGCCTTCCTCTTCTTCATATGCATTTATCTTTCTTTATTTGAATAAAGATTTATATTTTCATGCTTAAAAACTTATAAATTGTTGATTAATTTTCTATACCTGCAGCTCCTGACGGTAGCACAGCTCCAAATTGTAGGTTTATATTAATGTGCTCATTCTAATTCATTATTGTTTCTATAGTAACAGCTCATTGACAGGGACTTATAGCCGATTAAAAACATAAACTTATTAAAAACATGTGTCGCAATTATTATGCAATGCCAGCACACCTGCCCAGGCCTTGCCCCTGCACTTGTGGTCCCTGGGCCATCAATCTGTGTGAGAGTAGGAACAGATACAAAACAATAGGTAGGGGTAGAAGGGACTAAGGGATGGACGAGGGGGAAACCAGAACTGGTTTCGGGGAAAGGTTCCATGTTTCCGAGGAGCAAATTGAGATAGAGAAGAGGACGGGCTGTCTGCCCCCGGATACGCCGCCAAAGGGTCCTACACCTGTTGGACTGCCTCCTACAGCAACACCAGCCAAAGGCACTGGACTCATTTTGTCATTCCTTCAGATAGTTTGGTGATGAAGTGCTCCAGCACCATGAGGTCTACCACCTCTTCGGTGTCATGCCCCTCCACCAGCAACCACTTCCGACATGTGTGTTGGAGCTGCTGGGTGAAGAATAACAGACAGCCAAACTTGCTGAGAGTCAGCAAGCAGGCTTGGGCCATATGGCCATCATATTAAATTCAAATTTATTTGTCACACACAGCTATACACGGTACGGCGTGTAGTGAAATGCTTTTAACCACTGACCATGACATAAAATTGAATTTACATAGAGTTACCTAAAATGGGAAAGTATTAAAAGAAGAAGTATAAGAATATAATGTGAGGATTTAAAGATGGTGGTGGCAACAGTCTAATAAAGTGCAGATATGTGCAGTATAATGCTGTGCAACATTAAGCTCAGGTAGTTGTATGAAATTGCCCACATATATAATAAATATTTAAATATTTATTTATTTATTTAACTCCTATTTACCGTGGTAGACAGCTGGTTCCCTGGAGGACTAGTGGTTAGGCCTGAGCGCTCTCACTGCTGTGGCCCGGGTTCGATCCCTGGCCAGGGAACCAACCCCCAGCCACTGGAGTTGCGTGCAACAATGTGCTCCCAGTGCTGGTCCCTAGCCTGAATAAAATTGGGGAGGGATGCAAAAAAACTGAAACCAAAACCAAAAAGCGTAAAAACTGTGCCAAATCAAATACGCGGACCAATGATCCGTTGTGGTGACCCCCAAACGGGAACAGCCGAAAGAGGAACAACATACTGTGGTAGACAGCTAAAATACCAATAACTCTGTCAGTGTTCAAATATTTATGGACCTGCCAGTGCAAGTACAAAATACATTTTATGTGTAAATTTTAAGTGGACATATGCACTGGAAGTATATTAAATGGCATAAGCAAAGTGTCTTACTTATTTTTTGCTCACTGTAAAGTTGAATGGTTGGTTACTTATTAAACTATTTTTTTTTCCGTAGGAAAAAATGTTCCTACGCATGAGTTGAAAATGGCTGGATAATAATTAAATAAAAGCATTTGAGAAAACACAGAACAGTCATTAAAATAAAGTCATGTTTTATTTGGTACAGAGGTGTTTCCAGAATAACTGAGAGATAATAATTTGTACAGATATTATTCTGAAAAGGAATTAAAGAAACAAAACTACAGACAATTAAAAAAAAAATCTGTCATGACATTTAGAGATCCCAAATTTTGAATGGTATAAACCACCAGCATCTATAGAAAGGGTCGATCTGAGTCACTGTCACACTGTTATATGAGAAGATAACAGTTTACTGAAAGACAGCATTGTACGAGATGACAATTGATGACTGTTTACTGAAAGACAGCATCATACGAGACGATGTATGCGTCACTGAAGGCGTAGAGCATTCTGTCTCGTGGGTTGTAATTCAGAGACTGGATATTGGTCTGCATTTTCTTGATGTGGATCTTCAGATCATAGCGCTCCTCCCTCGTCTCTGTGTCGAATGAGTAGAAAATTTCCTCTGTCTGTTTGTCCAGGAAGCGTGTGGCGTAAAGCACTCCGCATACCATGAAGGTGTTAGTGGCAGTGCGCTTGTGCAGTGATGTCCGCCACGTTCGGCCCAAAGACGGAGGACTTCCTGCTTTCACTTCGCTAAGGATCACGTTGCCAAAATTGTCCGGTGCTGTGTAGACGACCCAGACCCCAGATTCATCTGTGGCGAAATCCAAGTCTGTGTAGATGTACGTGGCGTCCAAGTGGCCAAAAGGAAACTTGTTATTGAAGCCAGAGTTTTGTGGAAGTGGTGTATTGGTGATGGAGCGCGTGGAGATGTTAAAGCGACACACAGAGGGTGAATTATAGCAGCCGTAGTATAGTGCGTCTCCGTACTGCACCACGTTAGGGCCGATAATGGTGTTTGTGGTGGGGTTTGAGGAAGAAATGACGGTGTCCACAGGACCCACGCCTACCAGTATAGTGCTCAAACTGCTGTAATGCCGCACATAGTTGGCGTAAATGTTGCTGCTGGTCAGAGCCACCAGCCAGTACATGTCCTCCTTTCCTGGAGCAGGTTTCGGGTCTTTTCCCCAGGCACCGTAATAGTACGAGGTTCCGTACTGGGTGAGGGAGTAAGTTCTAGGGCCTGTCACACTGACCAATTGGCCTTGTGAACAGCGTCCTACACACACACACACACACACACACACACACAGAGAAGAAGAAGAAATTTAATTGAATTTAATCAGATGCACTATAACTGGACTGAACATTTATGACACATTTTCATTCATTTATTCATCTTCCGTGACGACTTGGTCCTGATCCGGACTCTATCATGGGAAAACTGGGCATGAGGTGGGAATACATGCTGGGAAGCCAGTCCTTCACACAGCACCGTGCACACACACATACTCAAATGTACAGGCAAGTTTTTAGAAGGTAGGAGGAAACCGGAGAACCCAGAGGAAACCCACACAGAATATAATGATGCATAAGCTCTTTATTTTTGCTGATGTGTCCATTTGAATTAACAGCAAGGTTAAATGCTAAAGTGTACGTACGTGGGCGAGGAGTGAGAGGCTGAGGGGTGACCCGAAGCTCATGCTGACACTCAGCCAAGTCTCGCTTTATGCGCTGATTTTCTCGCTGTTTGCTCACCACGTGCGAAAGATCGAAGGCCTCGAGCTCCTGCATACCTTCTCCCATGTTTTTCACCTTCAGTTACACACAGACAAAACAACAATCCTGATCATCCACTTATTTAATTATTCAGACACTTCAGACACAAGCAGATCACTACTGCCCACCACTTAACCAATTACTTACACAATACACTATTCAGATCAAAATCACTCGTTAAAATGTAGATAAGATAAAAGAGGAGTGTTAAAATACATTTTACAGACAGCTTGTCTCATTGGGATAGCACACAGCTGGCTGTCATGAACAGACAGGGGTTTAAATACAAATGCATGTATTTTTGGTGCAAATCACCAAGCAGACGAATCTAAATGGCAAACCCTAGTGATGCTGCGCTGAGTACCGGAGCTTCGAAGTGTGTATCGAGAAGTTAGGGCACTTTCAGGTAAAACTCAGTATCGATGCTTGTGCTGCTTTCTTTGTAACATCATCGATGATGACTTGAATCCTCATTTAGGCATTGCTTCGAGAATGGGTCCAGTTTTGGCAGCAGGTTTTGAGTCCTCTATACTCAGACCATGTACTGTCTGCTCGTCCAGAAGCACAAAAGACTTTAATCTTAAAGATATGATTACACCAGTGACTTATAAACGTGAGTTTCCATGAGCCCTAGAGTTTCCTCTTTCCACATCTTTCCAACGACAGGACACATTAGGCTCAGGACACATTAGGCTCAGGACACATTAGGCTCAGGAAACATTAGGCTTGAAATTATTTATATTATCTATACACTGAATTTTTATTTTTTTTTGAGGTATAAAAGTTTGGATCCATTCAGTTCAAGTGGGCAGGTTAATACTTATAAGAACTCAATAACACATTTATACCTATGATAACGGTGGATTGCCATTTTGTGTAAAAGAAAAAGAAAAAAGAAAAGAAATCACTGAGGCCCTGGTTATGCTTCACAGAGCTCTGAAGATCCCCCGACTCCCTTTAAGAATTACTAACGTACACAACGTTATCTCTGCCCATATGTTGTATGTAATTTTATTTTCCCCAGAATATGATAAAAATGTAATGTAATAAACGTTCAATAATTCTTTTATTCGCCATTTATTTCTCTTTGGCCTTTACTGATCCACGCATAGTGCTGTCATCTTTACTCTAGTGGTAATATTTTTGACCACTAGAGGCCATTAGTGAGCCTCTAGAAATGAACCTTCTTTCAAGATAATTGCCTGGAAAGTTTTAATGCTTCATGAAGGCTTATCTCGCCATCAGCAGTAAAGACAAAGGCAAAGACATGCAAGGAATCAAGTAACTAGATAACTCAAATAATCAGAATCAAAATGTAGCGGTGAGTCAGGAACGATAGGTTTGAGGTGTGTATATGTAGAGAACCGTTGATCTGAGTCAGGTATATGTGTTGTTAGGATGGGTCAGGTGAAGGATTCTGGGAAACAGATTTTCAGAAGTGGTTGATGTGACAGTTGGTATCGGATTAGTGTACCATAATAACAGTACAATAGTTGTTTATAACTAAACAAGTTATTGTGCAATATATTTGTAATGCAAACAGTAAAATATCCAAAGCTGAACTTTATCTATTTAAAAATACAGGGTTTCTTTTTTAACATGGTGTATTCTCTAAGGCAGGGGTTCTAAACATTTAGTGTTTAAAAAAAAACTATATTTAAAAATGTGCATTTATCTGACACTTCAGTTTCTGAACTTTCCACCCATAGAACTGTGTTTATTAACTGTTATGGATTCTAGTTGACATTATCTATACGGATAATAATTTTGATAATAGTGGATTGCAGTTTCCACCACTAACAAGATTAGAAAATGACGGCTGTGCTTTACGGAGCCCACAGCCCCAAGTTTTCCTTCTTTAGTTTGGCACAGAAGCAAACGAAAACGGTAGTGTAGCTACTGAGTGGTGCTTAAAGCCTCCAGTTTATCATCGTGCTAACTGTATACTCTATAAAGAAGCATGATGTGATGTGGTTTGGTGTGTGATGTGAGGTGGTGAAGTAAGTCACCTCGGCTACTGTGCCGTCACTGAGCTGCTTGTGGGAGTTGATGGTTTTCTTCAGTTTACCCATGAGCTCCAGGACCTCAGCGAGCTCGAGCTCGATGATTCGCAGCGACACGGCTCCATACAGATCACCATCATCCTCGCTCTCCAACAAAGACACACTCTTCTCCAGCTGCTCCAGCCGCCGCTGCAATCCCAGCATCAGTACATCCACCTCTGTTAACTGAGAGAGAGAGAGAGAGAGAGAGAGAGAGAGAGACGGACAGAGGTTGACATGTAACAGTAGCCTGATTTTGGTGGAACGACAATGTTTTCTATCCATCTTTCTCTCTCTTAATAACATAAAGTATGTTATTAAGGTGTTTTGGTCCATCACAAGCTTCCAGAACCTGAAGAGATAAAACTGTAACTGTATGCCTTCACACAGGGGAAAGTCTTTAGGACAAAGGTGTTTACTGAGTTTACTGGTATGGATTCTCTGTAACATGAAAAGCTGTGTTTTTTTTTTAGCTGTGTTTTTTTTTTTTTTTAGAGAAAAAAGTGAGGCTGGTGAGGAAACGTCTATTTTATAGGTGCAGTGATGTAAGTGAGAACAGGAACTAAATTGTTTCATCGACGCTCCACAATTTAAATTAAATATAAATACAGGCCCAAAGAGGAATAATGCGTAGTCCCGTCAGAGGAAGTTAAGATGTAGGACATTAGAAATGTTTCCAGTAGAAAAGTTTACTACCTTTTCTTACTGTAATTGAAAATAAAGTGTGCATGTAAACTTTTCTAGTGTCTACATCCTAACTACTGAGCAAAAGCTTTTTTCCCCCAGTGCTTGGTGGTTACCATACAACCACATATTTTGTGCACACTCCAGTTTCTACTGTGACGGGTTTGACCTAGATGTCTAATTTTAGCTAAGTCAAACACTGCTAGATGTTATTTCACATTAACACACTCAAAACATTTTCTATTTGCCTTGACAGAAAGCGAAATTAATTAACGTAATTTAGAACGTGAGCGGGGATTGTCAATTAATATTGAAAAATTGTCAATGGCTGAAAATTGCTGTGATGTAAGAGGAAGAAAACACGTCAGAATGTGCTGTTATGGGAAAATAATCACCTTTGGGGTGGTAACAGTAACTCTGCTTCATCACACCACCCTGTTGTTGATCATTATTCCTCTAAGAGCACGGCCGAGAGTTTTATTCCTTACCTGTCAAATTTCAGAATATTCAGAGTGCATAAAATGTCTCTTAAGCCACACACCTCTGCAGAAGTGATGCTGTTCGTGCATTGGTTAGCTGCAGTGCGGATGGAGTCGAGTTTCTCCATCGGGAAAGGACGCACCAAGTTCTTCAGCTCACACACACAGTCCTTCCCGCTCACACACTGACAGCAAAAACATCACAAATTAAAAAGAGCACAAAGAAAAATATACATGTTACACATGATATTTTCTTTAAATGTGACAGATATTTTATAACTTGCAATCTTTGTGCAGGTTGCAGTACTTTTGTTCATTTGTAGATTGTGATGTCTGACTCTTTAGATGTTAACCCCACATCTTAAACATGCTAAACTTGTTTATAAGGCAGAAGTGTGAAGCATACAGTACAGCTGTGTTCCTCTTACCTGAGAGAAAAGGGCGAGGAAAAATGCAGCCGTCCATACGGACAACAGAGGCGACTTCATGTTTGTTTTAGAAGACGAGCAGAATGAAGACGCTGCAGTTTTATGGCAGGAAACCAAGTCCAGAGGCTGTCTTAAAGCAAATCACCACCTCCTCTTACAAAATCAAGGTTTGTTTAAAGAAATTTTAAATTCTGCTGACCAGTGTATTAAAAAGGCAAAAAAATTGGGGAAGTGAGAGATAGGAAGCTTTGTTTGGCTGATGTCCTCAGAGAACTGACTAAGTACCGGAGGATGTGGACAACCTGGGCTTTGGTGTTTGCATAACTGTAAGCACGTCCACCTTATGTTGAAACTACAACAGCACGTTCTTCTGGTTTTATTTCTCCTTTCTCTTCTTCCAAATGCATCTTTCCCATGAACGTGCTGTCTTTGTCTTAATAATAGCAGATTTATGCTTCCATGATCACAAACAGATTTGATTTCTTCCATATATGACTTACTACTGTGCTGTTGAATTCTCAATTCTGATTGGTCAGAAGATGTTTTCTGTAACAGCAACTCTGACAATAGTGCTGCTGCAAATCAAGAGTTTATATTAATGCACTTGTTCGAACATGTTATGGCTTCTACAGTAACAGCTCATCCACGTAAACAGATAAAAACAAAAAAGTATGTATTCATAAGTATTGTGACAGTGGGCCGGCAGCCTGCGAACGGAAATCATTCATCGCTCCTCTCATGACTGCCAGCGGGGTGCGGAAAGGACAGCGCCAGTTCAGCATCCCCAATGTTTTGGGCAGCTGGAGTGCACATGACTGCAAGGAGGAGCGAGATAATGCAGCGCGTCTGGAAGCTAATGAGGACTGCGATGCGAATCTACCCTCCCGGAGAAGACGGAGGGCTATAAAAGGAACCAGCGGCTACTCTTCAAGGTTGGTAGGTGAGGTGTGTGACAATACCAATCGATTTTTCTCTGTGTTCGCCAGACGGAGATAACAGCAAGGAAGACAAGCCTCCCTCTATGCGCGCCAACATTTACACTGCCTGAGTGCATCCGTTGTGCACCCTCCGTCTCGCCATCGCACCGCTGATGCCTGCTTGCCGCGCTGCTCACCGGGAAAACACCTGTCACACACCACTGTACTGGGGACCACAACTTCAGTCCCAGGTTTTTATTGCATCTTTGTAAATGAAGAGCACATTCCTCACAAGACTGCAAGAGTGCTTGTGTTCAGCCCTCTCTGTGGTCTCAATGGTGGAGAATGTGGGCATGAACACAGCATCAAGCACCATAATGGATACAGCATTACAACAACTCTTTCAAACGAGCCTTCAGCAGCAGGCAGTGACTCAGGAGCTGGCCTGCAGCCTCCAGGTTGCCACCCAGGAGCTTCTGAAGCTCAGGAAATGGTCCAACGCTGCTGCTGTCCTCCTCCCCAACCCCTACCGAGAGACCCAGCATCTCCTCACCAAGCTGACGGCCGACGACAACATGGCGGCCTTCCTGCACACGTCTGAGCATATCACCAAGCAGGAGAGCTGACCTAAGGAGGACTGGGCTGGCCTAGCACGCCCTCACGCCAGAGGAAGCGGCTCAGTATGACACCGTGAAGAGTGAGATCCTCTGGCACTGTGGCCTCTCCCCTGCCAGTGCAGTCAGTGGAGCTATGATCCAAAAGCCACCCATTGCAGCCAGATGGACAGGCTGCTGTGGATCACCAAGAGGTGGCTCCAGCCTGAACATCTTACCACCACCAAGGTCATTGAGAGGGTGGCCATGGACCAGTTCTTAAGGGCTCTGCCGCCTGAAGAGTGAAAGGCTGTAGGTAAGCAGGGAGCTCGCAATGCATGGGAGATGTTGGAGGCTTTGGAGCGAGCTTTGGAGATCGGCAGGGACGACCGACGTGAGTTCCCTCGAGCTCCCCCAACCAGGTGTCAGGATCTGCATACCTAAGGGGAGAAGAGACCCAACCATAGACACTCTGCTTACGGGATGCTGCAGGACATGTCCATGCCTACCGAGCTGGACCTCGCCGCATGGAAAAACCCTGGCTCACTGGTTGCGCCCTCCCAGCCTGCCCACCGTCTCTGTCAAGGTCAACCGCCAGCCAGTCTCGGCCCTCCTGGATTCCAGGAGCACCATCACCCTGGCTCGCCCCTCTATCCTTACTTCCCTCAAGCCCAGTGGTTCCCTGACGGTCTCCTGTGTGCACGGGGTCATCCGGGAGGTGCCAGCAGCCCAGTTCACTGTAAACCACCAGGCTAAAGAGTGGCCCCTCCTTGTGGGCCTCATCCCGGAGCTCACCTTGCCCTTGCTCTTTGAGCTGCTCTTTGGAGGCTTGGGAAGGGCAGCCCTCCCCGTACTGCTCCCTTTAGAGTATGTGCATGAGATGCAGGAGCGGATCGACAAGGTGATGCTAATTGTCAGAGAGCACATGGAGGGCCTACAATCATCCTGCTCAGCACTGGGAGTTCCAGCCGGGCAATAAGGTCCTCCTTCTCCTCCCTGATGCTATCTGTAAGTTCCTGCCACGATGGCAGGGCCCGTTCACAGTCCTTGAAAAGGTGAGACCTGTCAACTACCACCTGCAGCAGCCAGGTAAGCATGCAGACACACAGATATATCATATAAACCTGCTTAAATAGTGGATTGAGCCTGCACCTGTTGTGTCTGCATTTGCGAGCCTTTCCACAGATCCATAGGAATGTACCTTGGTCCACCGAGGGGAGGAGCTCATGCCAACCCAAAGCCAGGAGCTGGCTGAGCTGGTGGATTACTTTGTGGACATCTTCTCCTCCACCTCCGGCCTTATGCATCTGGTCCACCACGATATCAAGACTCCACCGGGAGTCGTGGTCTGGCAGCGGTCCTACCGTGTCCCAGAGGCCCGCCGTAGGGCAATCGAGGAAGAGGTCAGCCGGATTAATTTAACTTCACAAGTAATTCACATTCAAATTAAAATTTGTTTTAAAAGTTTTTGAAAAATGCATTAAAACATTTTAGTTAGGTGTTTCTCCAGATTTGATCCTGTGAGCTTTTTGCTGAGTCTGGATTTGACAGTTTGATTGCAAATCTATTGTTCAAGTGATATGTTGCGAAATGTGAATTGGAATTTTTCTGTCAGCGATTGCTCAAGTCTCAACTTCCTTTGGGGGAAATTCTTCACATCCTCATTAGAAAGTAATGAACATAAACATTCAGAGGATCACAAACTGATGACCATGTTCTTTAAAATAATTGCAACATTTCTGTGTGTGTGTGTGTGTGTGTGTGTGTGTGTGTGTGTTTGATCATACTTATAAAGGATCAGGGAGAAGCTCAGACACACTCAGTGTTTGATCATGATCCTGCTCGCGCTGCTTCTCGCCGCCGCTGTAAGTACCAACGTGTCGCTTTCAACTACATTCCTGATAATAAAACCCAAAAATGCTGAATAAACGAGGCACTTATGAATGACAAATCAAACATTTTAAGCGCTTATAAACAACTTACTTACCCATTTTATGTAATATATATATATATATACAACAATGTAATTTTACTGAATTTCAAATAGCTTTGGATCTGATTTCTTGTATATAATTTAAAACACTTGGTTTAAACACAGGTATCGTTATAATTTCAGATATAATTACTTGCTTTCTGTTTAATATTATTGCTTAATTATTATTTTGATGTCAGATTACTGAAAGGTTAGGGATATTAAGAACTGTAATTACTGACATTATTCAATTCTTTTACCAAATGGCAAATAAGAATAAGATGTGCTGTATTTTATAGTTAGTGTGCAGCACAGATGTATATTGCTTTCATTTTAAATGTCTTCCCTTTTAACTAATCCGTGTAACTGAAAAATACTGCATTTATGTTTCCCCCCCTTTTAGGAAAAAGTTTATCAGTTAGGGATGGAACTGTAAAGCATTAGGCATGATAGCGCTATCAGCTTTTTTCAAAGATGACAACATTACATGCTTCATAACCTTTTATATATACAGTACTGTGTAAAAGTCTTAAGCACCTCATTTTGTTTTATGCAAATTGTGCCTTAAATGTTTATTTTATGACTTCTTTATTATTATCAGTAAAAAAAAAAAAAAAGATTTCCAAACATAACTTGGTTTTACATTACAAAAATAAAATGTTATAGAAAAAAATGTTTGTATGGCAGTAAAGAGGGAATATATTATGTAACAGACCAATAGAAAGTGATACAGAAGAAGTGTGTCTGACACTTTTCTTATAAGACGGCAGAAAGGGCACCTGAGACCACTGATGCATTTGTAAAGATAAACACCAATGTAGTGTACAGTAGTGTACTCTCTGTGTGTGTGTGTGTTCGGTTAGTGAAACTGCCAGTATATTGTTTAAAGTAGATTTGTTAAGAGAATCGCTCTCAGTAATATAGAAAACAAGAATGAAATAAAACAGTTTTCTAATTTGAAGCGTACATGAAGAAGTATACTTCTATAACAATACTTCTTGTAAGTTTATACCGTAAATGTACTGTATTCATGTATGTACAGTTTTATGATAAAGCACTGTTCAGTGTGTGTTGTGTGTATGTTCATGTTTGTGTATGATGCATTGTGTGTGTGTGTGTGTGTGTGTGTGTGTGTATCAGGGGAGTGGCCATGCTCACAGCGTTCAGGGCAAGGAGATAAATGGTGCATGTGTGTGTGAGGTGAACGGCTCGGTCTGGGCTTTTCCTGTTACCAAGTATGACGCCGTGACAGAACTGCTGCAAACATGCAAAGACTCACTGCAACTACTCCAAACACAGGTCACACACACACACACACACACACATAACACACCAAACACACATCAGACACTGCATAAGATAAACACAAAATACACACCTCACATTGCATCAACACCAAACACATAATACACACACTACAAAAAGACAAAACACAGGTCACACACACTGTATACACTCCAAACACACATTAAAACCATTGCACAAGCACGAAACACACATTACATACACCGCAAAAACACCAAACACAGGTCACACACACACACACACACACACACACACACACACACTGCATAAACCTCAAACCTACCTCACACACACTGTACGAGATGCACATCACACCAAATATGCATTACACTCTGCATTAAAACCAAACACAGGTCTCTCTCTCACACACACACTGCATAAACTCAAAACACACATCACACACACTGCATAAACTCAAAACACACATCACACACACTGCATAAACACCAAACACAGGTCCCTCACACACACACTGCATAAACTCAAAACACACATCACACACCAGACTGCATCATCACCAAACACAGGTCTCACACACACTGCATAAACTCAAAACACACATCACACACACTGCATAAACACCAAACACAGGTCCCTCACACACACACTGCATAAACTCAAAACACACATCACACACCAGACTGCATCATCACCAAACACAGGTCTCACACACACTGCATAAATTCCAAACACACATCACACACTGCATTATCACCAAATACAGGTCATACACACACTGCATAAACTCAAAACACACATCACACACACTGCATAAACACCAAACACAGGTCATACACACACTGCATAAACTCGAAACACACATCACACACACTGCATAAACACCAAACACAGGTCATACACACACTGCATAAACTCCAAATACAGGTCACACACACAATGCATAAGCTCCAAACACACATCACACACACTGCATAAACAACAGACATATTACACATGCTGCAAAAAAAATCCACCAAACACAGGTCACACACACAGTATATACTCCAGACAAACATCACACACTGTATAAACTCCAGACACAGGACACACACTGCCTATGTACCAAATACACATCATGCACACCGCATAAACACCAAACACAGGTCATACACAGACTGTATTAACTACAAACACAGGTCTCACACACACACTGCACAAATACCAAACACGTTACACACACTCAAATAAAAACTACCAAACACACATCACAAACACTCCATAAACACCAAACACACACTACACTCAAAGTATAAATACCAAGCACACATCACACACACCACACACACTGTATAAACTCCAACCACAGATCACACTCACACTGCCTACATACAAAACACACACCACTACACACACACAGTCTAACTTGCTGTCAAAACACCAAGCACAAATAACACGCAGTGCATACCCCGCAAAGACAGACTGCACACACTGCACAAACACCAAACATACACCACAGACTGTACAAACTCCATCACACACACTGCGCAAACACCAAACATACACCACACACTGTACAAACTCCATCACACACACACTGCGCAAACACCAAACATACATCACACACTGCACAAACTCCATCACACACTGCATAAACACCAAACATACATCACACACTGCACAAACTCCATCACACACTGCATAAACACCAAACATGCATCACGCACTGTACAAACTCCATCACACACACTGCACAAACACCAAACATACATCACACACTATATAAACTCCATCACACACACTGCTTAAATAACAAACATGCATCACACACTGTACAAACTCCATCACACACACTGCACAAACACCAAACATACATCACACACTGTATAAACTCCATCACACACACACTGCGCAAACACCAAACATACATCACACACTGTACAAACTCCATCACACACACACTGCGCAAACACCAAACATACATCACACACTGTACAAACTCCATCACACACACTGCGCAAACACCAAACATACATCACACACTGTATAAACTCCATCACACACACACTGCGCAAACACCAAACATACATCACACACTGTACAAACTCCATCACACACACACTGCGCAAACACCAAACATACATCACACACTGTACAAACTCCATCACACACACTGCGCAAACACCAAACATACATCACACACTGTATAAACTCCATCACACACACACTGCGCAAACACCAAACATACATCACACACTGTACGAACTCCATCACACACACTGCATAAACACCAAACTTGCATCACACACTGTATAAACTCCATGACACACACTGCTTAAATACCAAACATGCATCACACACTGAATAAACTCCATCGCACACTGCATAAACACCAAACATACATCACACACTGTACAAACTCCATCACACACACTGCATAAACACCAAACTTGCATCACACACTGTATAAACTCCATGACACACACTGCATAAACACCAAACATACATCACACACTGTACAAACTCCATCACACACACTGCATAAACACCAAACATACATCACACACTGTACAAACTCCATCACACACACAATGAATAAACACTAAGCACACATTGTATATACAGTATACTCCAAACACAAATCACACACACACTGCATAAACTCTAAACACAGGTCAGACACACTGCAAAGGCACCAGCTTTACACAGATTTCATATTAAAATATCTTGACCTAAATAATAGTAATTGTTTACACCAATAAGTGAAAAACAGTCCTTGGTTGTGCACACATACTTTTGGGCATGACCTTACAAAAGGGTAAACTGAAACCTAACTGAAAGGTCAGTGTTGGAATAAATTGTAATAAACATTCATTTCGGCTGACAGACAGTGACGAGCGCTAAGACGGTGCCTGGGATGGAGGCCACACTGAATAATGTAACGCAGCGGCTGGAGAAGTTCCAGTACC
>CM074980.1:25919972-25934474 GCA_037576825.1 Pangasius krempfi
TCGGGTCTTTTCCCCAGGCACCGTAATAGTACGAGGTTCCGTACTGGGTGAGGGAGTAAGTTCTAGGGCCAGTCACACTGACCAGTTGGCCTTGTGAACAGCGTCCTACACACACACACACACACACACACACACGCAATTTAATGATCAGAAGCACTATAAAAAAAGAAGGAAAAAACACAAATGGACTATGATATATTTTTAAAACAAATGCACTATAAATTAAAAAAAAAAAAAACAGTTGGCCAGATCAAGGACATCCTCCAGGAGGTAGGCATTTCTGTGTCAAAGTCAGCAATCAAGACAAATCTTCACCAGACCAAATACAGAGGGCTAACCTAGCATGGTGTTGGTTAGGACTTAAGTGCCTTGCTCAAGAGTCCATCCCAGAGCGCTGTGCACACACACATTCACACCTAGGGGCAATTTAGCATCACCAATCCATCTACCGGCATGCTTTTAGGAGGTAGGAGGAAACTTGAGAACTCAGAGGAAACCCACACAAACGTATGACAGATATGACAGGTTAAGCTTTTGCTGGTGCATCATCTTGAATTAACAGTAAGGTTCAATGCAAAAGTATACGCACGTGGGCGAGGAGTGGGAGGCTGAGGGGTGGCTTGATGCTTGTTCTGACATGCAGTTAATTCTCTCTTCACACGCCGATTTTCACGCTCTTTGATCACCACGTGGAAAAGATCGAAGGCCTCGAGCTCCTGCATGCCCTTGGTCATGCTTTCCAGCTTCAATTGCACACAGACAAAACAACAGTCATGATCATCCACTTGCTAAATTATTCATTCAGCAGATGCTTACAGCCAAAGTGACTTACAAATGAGTGAGGACACAATTCAAGCAGATCATTAATTGCCTACCACTCAACCAATTATTTACACAATACACCATTTAGGTCAAAATGTCTAATTGAAAATGTAGATAAGATAGACGAGGTATGTTAAGACATTTTACAGATGGCCTGGTTCAACACAAGCATTGATAAAGCTTATTGGTGAGTCATCAGTGATGACTCGAAAACTCGTTAAGGGGTTGACTAAAAAAAAAGGGTCCAGATTTGGAGGGATGTTTTGAATCATCTATACACTGACCATGCACAAGCATGTGCAATCTCAAAGCCCTGTTTAAAGAAACTCGGTCACTATCTAGTTGTCCAGAATCAAATGAGATTTTAATCTTATAGATATAATTACATCAGTGACATATAAAATCAGCTCTAGGAGTTCTTCAAATTGTTTGCAGTCAGGAACCGTTACAGTAACTGCAAAATACATTTCAACGTCCCCTAAGCACAGATTTATTTTATGAACATAATCGAGCTATTTAAGCAGGAGGCTCATTATTCAGGTGTGTGCAATAATAATGGAGCCCTAGAGCCTTCTTACTCCTCATCTTTCCAACCACAGGACACGTTAGGCCCGAGCTGACAATATTTAAAGTTGGCGTTCAATTCAACCCCTTAAACTCAAATGAGCATTCAAAGAGGTTAATAACTATAATATTCCAATAATAAATACAATAACTATGATGATGGTTGTTTGTGAAAAAAAATAATAATAATAATTACAGAACTCCGAAGATCCCAAGACTCTACTTTGAGAGTCACTAAATTACACAGATATTACATAAATTTCATATCCAGGCTATAATTAAAATGCAATTCACTTACAACAATTACTTTAGGTGACAAATTTTATGTCAGCCATATTTCTATTTGGCCTTTACTGATCCAAATGTAGTGATTTCATCTAAAACAGTTTTTGACCACTAGAGCGCTATTAGTGCTCACTTGAAGACTCAACAAATCACCCATTTTTAACATAATTTCTGAAATATTTCATGAAGTTTCATCTCATCAAGTCAAAAGCATGGGTTCAGGTGATCAAATAAAGTCGATACTTTAAACAATCAGGATAAATAGTGTGCACCCAAAAATAAAGACTTAGTAACTCCACTAGTGAGGAGGTAGGAGTGAGAGGTTTGAGGTGTGTTTATGTAAAGAACCAGTGATTTGAATCAGGTGTGTGTGATTAGGACAGGTCAGAGTGGACGATTGTGGGAAATGGAGTTTCAGACGTGGTTGATGTGACAGTTGCTAAGCAGTGAACAGTGAATTGCTGATTACTAAGCAAGTTATAATGCAATACATGTATAAGGCAAACCGTAGCGTAATCAGAGCTGAACTGCAACAGAGTTTAATCTATTTAAACAATACATGGTTTCTTTTTAACATGTTGTATTATCTAAGGTAAGGGCTCATGAATTTTTTTATTTATTGATTGATTTTTTTTTAGTTTAGATTTATCTTACAAACAAATTCTTTAAAACATTATTTGGATGTTTATTTGACACTTAATTTTTGAACTTTCCACCCATTTTTATTAGAATTGTTATTGATACTTGACATTATGTATAGGCATTATAACTTTGATAATGGTGGGCTATGGTAGTTTCCATCACTAAAATTTAAAAATGCTTTACAGACACCACTTTCAGAAGCACAGCTCGAAGTTTTGCTTCTTTAGTTTGGCAGAGAAGCAAAAAAATAATCATAATAGTAATAATAATAACAATAATAATAATAATAATGTAGATACCGAGTGGTGCATGAATTGGCTCCAAAAGTTTAGGATCTAACTCCATAAAAAAGCATGATGTGAGGTGGTGAAGTAAGTCACCTCGGCTACTGTGCCGTCACTGAGCTGCTTGTGGGAGTTGATGGTTTTCTTCAGTTTACCCATGAGCTCCAGGACCTCAGCGAGCTCGAGCTCGATGATTCGCAGCGACACGGCTCCATACAGATCACCATCATCCTCGCTCTCCAACACAGACACACTCTTCTCCAGCTGCTCCAGCCGCCGCTGCAATCCCAGCATCAGTACATCCACCTCTCTTAACTGAGAGAGAGAGAGAGAGAGAGACAGAGAGGATCAGAGGTAGGAACAATTTAATGCATTCTGTTTCTCTAATGCCTATCTGCACAGCTTCTAATCATAGCAAGATTTAAAGTATAACCTTTTTTAATATGACAAAACATCTAGCATGCTTAAGTAATTAAGAAACTACATATATTCTGGATAAGTGTAAGGATGTCAGCTAATACTGGAAGATTGCATCTTTGGAATATTGGATCATTCCAGATTGTCTCATCTGCGGTTTTCACTGGGGAGAAAAACATTTGCTCTTTCTGTGAATTTTGGAGTGATAAATTGTAGCAATGTACTCTACAAAATGTGTAAACAGGTTTTTACATTATTTTTAATAATTCAAAATTGTAACTGCTGGCAAACTGATGTGATATAAGAGGAATAAAACACTTCAGGACGTGATATCGGAAAATGATATACTATTGGGTGGTAACCATAATGTCACTGATTATTTTTCCTTTAACAGCATGACACCAAGATTTTTATTCCTTACCTGTCAACTTTCAGAATATTCAAAGTGCAAGGAGAAAAGAGTGAACGTCTCTTAAGCCACACACCTCTGCAGAAGTGATGCTGTTCGTGCATTGGTTAGCTGCAGTGCGGATGGAGTCGAGTTTCTCCATCGGGAAAGGACGCACCAAGTTCTTCAGCTCACACACACAGTCCTTCCCGCTCACACACTGACAGCAAAAACATCACAAATTAAAAAGAGCACAAAGAAAAATATACATTTGTGCAGGTTGCAGTACTTTTCTTCATTTGTAGATTGCGATGTCTGACTCTAGATGTTAACCCCACATCTTAAACTTGTTTATAAGGCAGAAGTGTGAAGCATACAGTACAGCTGTGTTCCTCTTACCTGAGAGAAAAGGGTGAGGAAAAATGCAGCCGTCCATACGGACGACAGAGACGACTTCATGTTTGTTTTAGAAGACGAGCAGAATGAAGACGCTGCAGTTTTATAGCAGGAAACCAAGTCCAGAGGCTGTCTTAAAGCAAATCACCACCTCCTCTTACAAACTCAAGGTGTGCTAACAGAAATTTCAAATTCTGCTGATCAGAGTATTAAAAAGGCAAAAAAAAAATTGGGGAAGGAAGCTCTGTTTTTGCTGATATCTGCGGTGGTGTGACACAATACAGGATGATGTCGGGTTAGGGTTAACCTGGGTTTTGGTGTTTGCATAACTGTCGCACAAGCACGTGTCGAAACAACAGCAGCAAGATTAAAAATCTTTCACATTTTTGCTTTCTTTACCTGAATAATAGCAGATTTATGCTTTGATGCTCAGAAACAGATTTAATTCGATCCATCACTTTATACCACAGTACTGTTGAATTCTCCATTTTGATTGGTCAGAAGATGTTGATTAATTTTCCATAACAGCAGCTCTGATAATAGTGCTGCTGCAAATCAAAGGTTATTAATGTACTCCTACTAATACATTATTGTTTCAATAGTAACAGCTCACCCACATTAACAGATTAAAAAAACTAACTGAGAACTTATTTCAAGGGTTATTGTTCAGACACTTGTTTTTGTTGCATACCTACACACAATGTATTGTGACTTTGTGCTTATAAATATGAACAAAATAGTATGTATTCATAAGATTTTTTAAAAATTGAAGAAATTAATAGAGAAAAAAAGGATTTGGACACCACAAATGAACAATATTAGTACTTTGTTGCAAAGCTGTTGTTGGCATTTGCAGCTTCAAGATGTCTACTCTAAGTAGTAATTCGCTTTTTGCAGAATTGTGGTTTAATTTTGTCCCATTCCTCTTGACACTGTGTTTGGGGTCGTTGTCTTGTTGAACCGTCCAACTTCTCCCCAGTGTCTGGAGATAGCTGCAGTTGCAAGTGAATGCTTTATTAAAAACAGACAGGCAAACAATTCCACTTCATGAGACAAAAGTGTAGTTAAAAAAAAAAAAAAAGCAAGGAATCAGGTGACCCACAAACAGACTAAACAGGGCATAACCCATCCAAGTGCACACACACCCCCAGAGCAGCCTTTTTTTGCTGTGGCACCCAGGGAGCAGTGCCTTGCTCAGGGGTCTCACCTCAGTCGTGGTATTGAGGGTGGAAGACGGCACTGGTCATTCATTCCCCCCACCTACAATCCCTGCCGGCCCAAGACTTGTTCCCACGACCTTCAGGTTTACCTTTGGGTTGCAAGTCCGACTCTCTAACCATTAGGCCACGACTAATGTACAACTGTATTGTAAAATGTAACCATGGCCACTGAGGAGTAGGCAATGGCATGAGTTTTCCTTCTTGCCTTGGCATTTTTTGAAACAGGTCTGTGGTAGAGAGTGAACTGGAACCTTGGCTAGGGTAAATTCAAACACTTGGCTGGTTTTGAGATGCTCAAGATTTTTGTGATCAGTGTAAATGATGAACCTTCCATCCAGTGCCGCTATTCCCCAAGAGCCAGTTTTTACGTGCCAGCAACTGTCTGTTCCCAATGTTGTAGTCTTGTTTGGCTGGTGAGTGTTTCTTTGAGAAGAATGCCACTGCGTGAAGTTTAGGCTTTTTTAAAAAATCACAGTGACAACACAGCTTCAACCTGAGTTTCAGTGGCATCGACTGAATGAACGGCTTAGAAGGGTCTGGTTGCTTTAGAATGGGCGCCATGGTGAATGCCTCCTTTAGCTATGTGAATGCTTGGTTAGCTGACAGCTTGGTTAGCTGTCTCTTGGAGCCCTTTTAAGGAGGGATGTTAGGGAAGCAGCTATGGAATTAAATCCTCTGATGAACTCTGACTGTGGTGGGCTGTGGTCAGGTTTTGACAGCATTGACTTAACATGCATTAACATGCCGTGTTATTGTCCATAAGCACCCCTTCAGCGCTTATCAGAGAGCCCAGAAAAGAAATCTTAGACATATGGAACGTACATTTCTCTCCTTTTTTTCCTTTTACATTTCTCTTCCTTCTACACTTTCTTAATATCGTTCACATGAACATCCATGGAAGGGTGATAGATCAAAATGTCATTGATGTAAGCTATGAAAAATTTCCCCAGCATGTCCTGGAGGACATCACTGATCAGGCATTGGACGATTACAGGAGTGCAAGAGAGCCCTATGGCATTACACAGTACACAGTATGGCATCCCCTTCTCTGATTGTGATGAGGTTTTAAACACTGCACAAATGCAATTTAGTGAAAACATGGGCATTTATGTGCTATTCCAGTGCAGAAGGCACCAGAGGCAGGTGGTATCTGCAATTTACCATGATTTGGTTTAACCCTCTATAGTCAATGCATAGTTGAAGTCCACCCGCTTTTTTCTCCACAAAGAAGAATCTTGCAGATGCTGGAGATGTGGATGGTCAAATGTAGCCTTGTTGAAGTGCTTCTTCAATGTACTCTTCCATGGCTTTGTTTTAAAATGCTGACAGGGTATAGATGCAGTTATGGGGTGGCATGATACCTTCCATGAGCTCTTTATCACAGTTATAGGGTCTGTAAAGAGGCAAACCATTTGCCTTAGCTTTGCTGAAGACTTCAGTGAATTTATGGTAAATTTGTGGACTCTTCACCTTGGTGGTTATCTCAGCGCTTTCCAGTGAAATTGATGCTGCTAAAATCTGGGGCGTTTTGAGGCTGTGTGTTGACGAGCAGGTGATCTCCCGGTCTGTCCAAGATGTATAAGAGTTGTGAGTGTGCATCCATGGAAAGCCAAGAACTATGGGATATCTTGTTGAGAGGGCGACCAGAAGTGATAGATGTTCATGTCGGAGGCTGCTGATATGAAACATAATAGGCTCAGTGCAATGTGTGATGGATCCACCTCTGACGGGTTCATCATCCAGCACTTGAATTTGTAGTGGTGTCATGAGAGGCTGAATGTTGCTGCAGAGCTTATCAATGAGGTCCTGGTCAATGAAGTTCCCAGCTCCGAAACTGATCAGTGCTGAAACAATGGGGAAACTATCTGAGTGTCTTATCTTAATGTCAAAAGAGAATGTCTGAGAAGATAAGTAACCAAAAGAACTCACTGTAGAAGAGAAAGCAGAGGAGTCAGCTAGCTCACAGGAAGGCTTTGGCACACTTGGTGTTTGGGGCTGCCACAGCAGTAGTGTGTCTCTCTCTTTTGTGCTTTTCTCATTTACATAGGTTCAGAGACACGGGAATCTATGGCTGTGTTTCCTCTCTGGTTGTGTAGTAGTTGGTCTAGCCAAATGGAAAGGTCAATAAGGGAATCCAAGGACAAGTGGTCATATCAGCATGTAAGTTCTGTGAGCATATCTTGTCTCAAACCGATAAGCCGATATGAGAGCCAGGTCGTTCCACCTACTGCCAGCAGTAAGTGTGCGAAATTGAAGTACAAACTTGGCCGCGCTGTGGTTCCCTTGTTTGACTAGCAGCAGCTGTTCCACAACCCTGCAGGCTGAACAGATCCACCGACAACACCATTGCCACTGCTATCCACACCATGCTGGATCACCTAGACCACCAAAATATATATGCCAGGATGCACTTTGTTGACTACAACTCCGCTTTTAACACCATAATCCCTGGCAAACTGGTCAAAACTGCACCACATAGGCCTCAGCGTAACAACCTGCAACTGGTTTTATTGGCCAAACTCAGACAGTCAAGCTTGGCCAATAAAAATCATCAGCCCTGACCCTGAACACATGAGCCTTCCAGGGCTGTGTGCTGAACCCCCTCCCCTACACTTTCTACACTCATGACTATCTCCCCAGCCATGCCACTAATGCCATCATCAAATTTGCAGACAATACAACAGTGATGGAACTAATCTCCAAAAACAACAAATCTTACAGAGAGGAAGTTAAAAACCTTGCAGCTTGGTGCAGCAATAACAGCTTAATTCTGAACACAAAGAAAACCAAGGAGCTGATAATAGACCTCAGGAAATCCAGGAGCCACGTACACACACCGCTGCTCATTAACAGAGAGACTGTGGCGGTGACATCCAGCTTCAAGTTCCTTGGGGCATCAGCACAACCACAATCACTGGCAGAGCTCAGTAACAACTATACTACCTGAGAAGCCTGAAGAGAAACAGACTACCCCATCAGTTCATGGTCAACTTCTACCAGTGCACTATTGACACATGATCGCATACTGCTGCACAGAATGGTATGCTAGCGGCCACAAAGCTGAGCATAAAACACTCCACTGGATCATCAAAGCTGCACAGGACATGTTTCTCCAAAAATGATGAGCTGATCTATTGCCAATGAGTTCTATTATTGTTTTGTCTAGCCAGAGTATATTGTTCCAAAAGAGTTCTGATTTGTCTAAATGCATTTAGATGCACAACTCTGTACTATCATTAGTCTCAGGGCCTGCTGTGAAATCTCGCATGGGGATGATTAGCTGTGGTTCCGTGAACTTTCCATATGCATATTATCGAACCAACTGTACTGACAGTAATGTTCAAAGTCTTTGCTCTGGCTCTGTAGGCTTTCTGTATTTGAGTGATGTTGAATAATGTTGTCTGTGAGAACTTTAGGAAGCTCCTTCACCTTCACCATGATTGCTACTTTTTGCAGGAAATCTTCCCAACCAATGGCGATGTCTTTTATAATGACACCAGGTACAATTTGCATGAGAACATTTTTCAGCATTTACATAGACTTGAAGTATATTAAATTAAAAAAAAAAACGTGTCAGAATACTTATTTTCCTTCACTGTATGATCTTTATTACTTATGCGATAGTTTTATTTATATATAAATTATTATTATTATTATTATTATTATTATTATTATTATCAATGGAAATTTGATCATTTTATTAAAGCAAAGTTTTACTACCTGTACTGCTATGAAAACAAATGTTTTTTTTTAAAATAATGCTTTTCAAGAACAACAACGAAAAGCATATCCTAGTCTAAAATGATGAAACATTTCCCTCTATTTTCCCCCTAAATATTCAGTGTTTCTTCTTTTTTTTACCATCACCATTAATTCACAGTTTCACTCTTTACTACCTTTACGCTTTAATAAAATGATCAAATTGTCATTGATAATAATAATTATATTAATACAACTATTACTATTACTAAAGACATACTTTCTAAGTTTTTTTGTTGTTGCTCTTTATGAAACTATTTTGAAGGGTTTAAAATGAACATACTGTATATTTTAATTGTTCACATTTATTGTGAGGAATATTTACAATGCTATACTAACTCAAAATCGCACTTGCTTTTTTTTAATGCTTATTTATTAAAACATTTTTTAACAGTTAGGTGTTTTGTAACGTCTCTTACAAAATAGTCTGACTGCAAATTGATAAGAGATATGTTACAAAAAGTTAACTGAAATTTTTATCTGTTAGTGATTGCTCAAGACTCAGCTTTCTGTGAAGCAAATATTATACATGTACATCCTCATTAGGAAAGAAAAAACAATTTTGGCCCCAAATAGATGATCCTGTTCTTTGCGACATTTCTGTGTGTGCGTGTGTGTATGCGTGTGTGTGTGTGTGTGTTTGATCATACTTATAAAGGCTCAGGGAGAAGCTCAGACACACTCAGTGTTTGATCATGATCCTGCTCGTGCTGCTTCTCGCCGCCGCTGTAAGTACCAACGTGTCGTTTCAACTACAATCCTGATAATAAAACCCAAAAATACAGAATAAACAAGGCACTTATGAATGACAAATCAAGATTTTAAATGTGCTTAATTAATTAATTTAAAACCTAATTATCTATTTTAGGTCATATTAAATACTAATATAATGTAATTGAATTTCAGCTACCTTTAGATCTGATTTCTCTTATCACCCGGTGCCACCCAATTACTTGCTTTCTGTTTAATGTTATTGCCCAATTATTATTTTGATTTCAGTTTTATCAAGGTTAGGGATATTAAGAACTGTAATTACCAACGTTATTTGATGAAGATTTTTACAAACTTGTGTGCTGCATTTTCATGTACTACACATACATACAGTATATTGCTAATATTGCTTTCATTTGAAATGACTTCCCTCTTAACTTATCTGTGTAACTGAAAAAATACTACAATTAAGTTTCCAATTTTTGGAGAAAATGGTCTTTTTTAAATGTTTAGCAATTAGAAATGTTTTATAATGTAGAAAAGTATGACAATATAGGCTATGTGAGTATTCAGTTAGGAAAACTGCTAGAATATTGTTTAAAGTAGATTTGTTATGAGAATCACTTACAGCAATGTAAAAAACAACAATGAAATTTAAAAAAAAAAGTTTTCTAAATTTCAATCCCACGTGAAGAAGGCCAAACTCAATACTTGTTGTAAGCTTATACAGTAAATGTACTATATGTACAGTTAATGTAATTTATGTTATGATAAAGCACTGTTCAGTGTGTGTTGTGTGTATGTTCGTGTTTGTGTATGATGTATTGTGTGTGTGTGTGTGTGTATCAGGGGAGTGGCCATGCTCACAGCGTTCAGGGCAAGGAGATAAATGGTGCATGTGTGTGTGAGGTGAACGGCTCGGTCTGGGCTTTTCCTGTTACCAAGTATGACGCCGTGACAGAACTGCTGCAAACATGCAAAGACTCACTGCAACTACTCCAAACACAGGTCACACACACACACACACACACACAAACTCACCAAGCACACACTGCATAAACACCAAGCAGACACTACACAAACTCCAAAAGCACCAAACACACGTAGCTTGATGTTGCATAAACACCAAACATAGGTCACACTGCATAAATACCAAACACACATTACACACACTGCATAAACTCCAAACACCGGTCATGTGCACTGCCTAAACACCAAACACACATCACATACAGCACTTAAAGTTAAAGCACAGGTCAGGCACACTGCAAACCAGTTTCATACAGGTTTCAGATTTAAATATCTTGACCTAAACAAAAAAATGCAATTGTTTACATTGATAAATAAAAAACAGTCCTTGGTTGTGCACACATACTTTTGGGCGTGACCTAAGAGCTAAACTAAAAGCTATTTGAAAGGTCAGTGTTGGAATAAATTGTAATAAACATTCATTTCGGCTGACAGACAGGGACGAGCGCTAAGACGGTGCCTGGGATGGAGGCCACACTGAATAATGTAACGCAGCGGCTGGAGAAGTTCCAGTACCTGAACAATCAGGGCCTGTACAACGCGCTACACCTGAAGCAGCTTGGCGAAGAGATCCAGCAGCTACATGACACCGTGAATACTTTACAAACTGGAAAGGAGGCTTGGAAAATACGCACAGAGGTACACACACATACACACACACACATGTTCACCCTGAAAGCTTGGCCCATTTTTTTCATATTCATATATACACATGTATTGTGATGGTGTCCCCTCATTGAGGCGATCTACTCCTGCTACGTTTTTTTTTTCTTTTAAGTTACTTTATACCACAGCACTTCTGGTCAGAAAGAGTTGATTAATTGTCTCAACTATAACTCAAATGATAGTATTATATTAATGCGCATGTTCTAGCATTTCCTCTAACTAGAAATATCATTGGTTCTATTGTAACACCTCATTCACTTGGACTTCTATGGATGGATGATCTATATAATCTAAGTTTAATAAAAAACAGGTAAAAAAAAATGTTTTTATTTAACGAAGAAAAACATATAATTGTTGATATGGTTAAATTTTCTGTAAGGATTTTTTTTTTTTGTCAGTGTTTTGTAACAGTGATATTTATCTATTCAATCATTCAATCCATTCATTCCAGCTGCAGATTCCTCATGAAGTTTTTATATGCTTTCTTACCTGGACAGTGTGTAGACATTCTCCATGTATATGCATGTTACCTGTAATCTGATCCAAAGTTATGTGCATACGAGCTCAGTCAGGACATTCAGCTTTTTAATCACTCTGCTTGTGTCATTAATGGGTTGTGAATTCCTGTCACAGCAAAAACTTTTTCCACATGTGATTACTGAACAGACAGCAAACAGAAGTTTGACTACAGTAGAGTTGCTCAGCATTTCACATTTGCCTGACACTCAGCAACAACAATGCACCGATTGTTGAAACTAACATAAACAGCACACGTTATCCATCTGTATAATGCGTTTACTCATCTACTAATGTTAGCAATATACCAACCCAGGGATGGATTAAGAACTCAGAGATCCATGAGTTAAGCTAAGAAAACCTTTCAGATGCAAGTGAACTGCACGCATACAAGATGAAGTGAGAGTCGCTTGTTTAACAGCAAGCTGTGGGTTATGAAAAATGGGAGAAAACCAGCAAACACAGTCGGCTGATTCGGGGGAAAAGGGAGAGTAGGTAGCTAGCTTGTTTGAACTAACTCACCTTCACTGCTAATGGTGTTGACGCCAGCAGCAGTCTCTACAGGGTGTCCCAAAGGTCTTCATGCATAGGGGAAATTAACACTTTTTTTTTTAGCAAAATGTAACTTTATTTACAAAACATCCTCTACATGATTGCCATTTCTTTATAAACACACACGGAGTCGTCTCTCCCACTCATGATGGACACATCTGGTGTAATGTATGTAATTGCATGCCCATCGCAACCTCGTGACAGCTTCCGTGAGAATGATTTCATTTTGTCAAAGGCATTCTTAAAGACAGTGTGAAAAAAAAATAATAAACCAAGTATGTAAATTTGGGAAGACATTTTGCTAAAAATGTTCATTTTCTCTATGACTTTTGGGACACCCTGTATTGTATGCCTGGCATCCCTGGCATCGATCACTGTTTCAGCAACGCTAGCCACAGCACTCGAGTCTCCACTGACATCTTTTGGTTTAAAATAGGTTCGATATCAACGCTACATCAGTCAATGCTGTTATCTCTCTCATTTCTTTCTCTTTTTTTTAGGTGTTTCTTAGCAGCGCTGCTACTCCACATCTGCTCCATTTTCAAATAAATCTATTTTTATGTTTTTGTACCTCAGTTGCGGAAGTTTAAGGAGGATGTGGATAAGATGTATAAGAACAAGATTTTCAACCTAGAAACAATGAGGGAGAAGTTACGCACTCTCAATAACCGTGCGCAGACCTGCAGGACCATCCCACAAGACTTCAGGAGTAAGTGAGACGAGGTGTTTTTCATGGGAATCTTACTATGTTGTGCATAAAGCCTACTGAGCAATATAAGAATGTAGACTTTTAGGTAGTAGGCACAACATTCAAACAAGCTTTTTTTTTTGTAGTATTGCCATTTTAGACATGACACGATGGTTAGTAAGTACGTTACCTGTCAATCTTGGTTAAAGGAGACTCGGCCTCTGTGCCTCTCGATCCGAGTTTAGGAGATGTGTTCTTCACACCTCAAATCTAACACTTCTTTTCTACAACTATAATCAATCTCTTGTATCAGACTTTATTCACTGATATTCGGTTAGTCATGAACTAGACATATTTATTTATAATATTTTGTGTAGATCTTTATTTATGCATAACTTTTAGCCTACTCTCTCTCTCTGTTTAATTATGTTTAACCAAAGGTCAAAGATCATTTGATTTTTTTGGTGAATTAGTTCTTTCATGTAAAGTACCTTGTTTTCAATGAACAGAACCACTGATATAAAGTTGAACTTAATTCAGTTCAATTAAATTTTATTTACGTAGTGCTTTTACCAATAGACATAGTCACAAAGCAACTTTACAGAGATCCAAATGTAGATTTAGATGATTTAGGTGACATGAGGAAGAAACCTTGAAAGGAAACAGACTCAAAAGGGAATCCATGCTCTTCTAGGAGACACAAGTGTGTTAGCAGGATTCTAAACATTCCTACAGTATAGATATAGATACAGTATAGAGTATAGACAAGCAGTATGAGCAGATTGTGAATCTGAGTCCTGAAATGAGCACAGGACAGTATGATTTTATGATTACAGCAGCAGTTCTTTTGTACAGATGACATCACTGGAGCAAGTGTAAGACATGGACATAGACTTTGCTTAGAAAGTGTACATTTTTATGTTCTCCATGTGGGACCAGACACAGCAGCGGAATGTCAGAAGTGAAGAAAGCTAAAAGTAGAATGATGAATCAGGCAGGTCCGGAGGGTGCGAGGAGCCACAGTAGTACAATTGTTTCAGAATCTGACACGAGCATCACATCCAACATCAGAAGTGCAAGTAGGCTATAATTTTTTTCTGTGTTACAGGCTCTTGTTCTCAGCGCACGATGAGAAATATCAGTGCGCCAGTGGTCACTAAGTTGAACCCGTTCAGTTCGTCCTATGTCGCTGGAGCGTGGGGTCATGACCCTGGCCTCGAAGGTGAAGAAACGTACTGGATCCAGCCTCTAGCTAACAGCCACATGTTGGGCATCACTGTGCGCTTCTACAAGACTTACGAGGACTTCATGGCTGCAAATAACTACAAAGATGAAGTAGTAGCTAACTCATACACTCACGCTAATGCAATTCAGGGTCCAGGGACCATCGTTTACAAGGGCGTTGTGTATTATCAGTGCTATTACAAGCCTGAACTCTGTGCCTTTGATGTGAAAACCAAGGAAGTCCGACGTCTCACACTTCCTGATGCTGGATTCAACAACAAATTCCCCTACTGCTACTACAGCTGCTTCGACTGGACGGACATCAACCTCTCAGCTGAT
>CM074980.1:25934574-25946672 GCA_037576825.1 Pangasius krempfi
ATGCTCGCCTACCAAGCTTACTTCTGAAAAGATAGACTAAAATATGCAATAAATTCACCGTATGAGGCAGTGAAAGTTTTAGTTGTTAACAGGACCACTCTCTGATTACTTAGTTGATCAAGTCTCTTTCATAGTAGAAAAGCCATATTTCTCATTTGCACCTCTAAAAACAAGTGAAAAATCTAGCATATTGCAAATCATGCCACATTTTTGGTCTTACCATAGTGCACCAAAATTTTAATCTCACCCAGTTTTCTTTGTCAGAATTCGATGGGAAATGTAATCTATATACTCTATCTGTACTGTTACAGAATAATACCATTGGTATAGCTATTTGAGATTTTCTTATAGTGGTATACTGCTGCACCTTATGTATGCTCAGAGTATGCTTTGAAAGTAAGGCTTCATTAAAGAGAAATAAATCTTTTACGCTGCCTGATGACTGGATATAGAGAATGCTGCAACATGAATAATAAAATAGCTGAAAATGTCTAAAAGTGAGTTTTGGTTTTAATGCCGTTGGCTTTTAATGTTAACAGCACACGGAGGAAAGTGATTTTGTGGTTGATCACCCAACAGGCTGACCAGTCGATCACGGAAAATTGCTCAGGACAGTCATAATTTCCTTTTTCATACACGGTGCTGTTTGTGTGACAACTGCATGTTTTATGAACGTGTAGTCCTGCTGCTTTTTTTCAAAAGCACATATAACTCAACAACAGGGCCATGTTTGGTGTCAAATGCGTTGGAAAATCATGCTTGAAACTTTGGAGCAAGTTCTGTAGATGCACAACACTCAACTTTCATGATCTTTGTGTTTTATGAATGTTAAAAAAAAAAGTTGCTGTTTTGGAATTGTGTAATTATCCAAGTGTTTTTGGTAATCACCTGGACAGTCTTGACCTTGATTTGCCTGTTAATAAACTTTTTGCATATGGATCCTTTGCCTACCTGAGCCCTGTGTTACAGAAGGCTTTGTCTGGCAACATCAATCCAGAAGAGGTAAATGATTTCCAAACTATTGTCCACTGCCATGAAGGAAATCACTGAGACTTATCTGAGCATCGGGAAATGGGGAAAAACGCTGGAGAAAGACTGCTTTCATTTAAACAAGGCAAACAATCTGCTGCTGATTTTGCAGAGAGTAGACGGAACAAACCAGTAGAAAGAAGAAAGTGTATAGATAATTTGAGTTAGCATGCAAAAATGATGCACTCTCTCTCAGCCACTTCATTCAACTCGCCAGTCGTACAGACAACCTGCTCAGATCGCGCAAACGTAGACCTACTTCCAGTGCCATTTCCCAACTGCAGCCCCAAATCACTCAAGTCAGAGGATGAGTTTGCTCACACTGTCCTGGAGACTATTTTTTTTTTTAAATCAGAGGATGACCTGAGGTTTAGCTTAGGGATAAAATAAATGCACATGAGCGACGTGGATAAGAACAAGCTGCAGGGGGAAAAATTTACACAACCTCATCCCAACAGCAGGGGGCAGAACATAACCACCTTTAGTGCAATATTCAAAGGAATAGCAAGGTGATTTACAGTTGAGTGAAAACGTTTGCATCCAGCATGATTTTTGGGTTAAAATAAGAAAACAAAAAATGTCCTGAGAAAAAGAAATCAGTTCAATTACTTAAAATTTTACATTTATTTCTGTAAGAAACAACAATCCAGAACATCATTAAATTAACAGACATAACCAAAATAAAGAAGTTTTGCTATGCTACTTAATAAAATGAGGGGCAGAGGGCAGCATGTAGCTACCTTTATTGAAATATTTAGGCATAGCAGCGGCATATTACAACTGAAAGGAGCTTGATGACACGCTTTTCAGGGGAAAGTAGCAAATGTGTGTCCATAAAGTTGCCAGAAATCGCCAGACGACATTGTAGACTAATTTGCATATTCATAGAATTGTGTTGATAATTTGGCTATCAAAACCTGTTACATAAAAAAGGAAGATTTTCTGAAGACAAAATAGTATTTTTTATATCAAACTAGATAAAATAGATAACTAATTTCTTATAGAAAGCAGTCATCTTTCGTCATGGCATAATAAACTAACTATTTATGTATTTGTAACTTATTTATAAGAGCAGTCAGGAAATTATTACAGATGGAATAACTCCAATGGTGATGAGTGATTGGTCACTGGGAAAGTATAGTGAGCAATGATTGGTCATTGGGAATAATGGTGATCAGTGATTGGCCATTGGGAATGATGAAGATCAGTGATTGGTTGTTGGGAAAGTATAGTGAGAAATGATTGGTCATTGGGAATGATGAGGATCAGTGATTGGTTGTTGGGAAAGTATAGTGAGAAATGATTGGTCATTGGGAATAATGGTGATCAGTGATTGGCTGTTGGGAAAGTATAGTGAGCAGTGATTGGTCATTGGGAATAATGGTGATTAGTGATTGGTCATTGGGAATGATGAGGATCAGGGATTGGTTGTTGGGAAAGTATAGTGAGCAGTGATTGGTCATTGGGAATAATGGTGATTAGTGATTGGTCATTGGGAATGATGAGGATCAGGGATTGGTTGTTGGGAAAGTATAGTGAGCAGTGATTGGTCATTGGGAATAATGGTGATGAGTGATTGGTTGCTGAGAACAATGGTGATCAGTGACTGGTGTTTGGGAAACAATGGTGATCAGTGATCGTTGATGGGAACCAATGGAAATCGGTGATTGGTTGTTGGGAAACAATGGTGATTGGTCGCTTGAACAATGGTTATCGGTGACTGGTCTTTGGGAACGATGGTGATCAGTGGTTGGTCATTTGAAAAGTGCGCACTAATTGGTCTCAGGGAATAATGGTGATCAGTGATTGGGTGTTGGGAACAATGGTCATTGGTGAATGTTCCCTGGGAACATTTTTTTAATTTGACATTTTTTATATCAAATAAAAAATTCCATGAACATTTGAACTTACAGTATATATTATTTAGATATTTTTACTGTTTAATATCTTAACATAAATTCTATTACTTATTTTACCCCCGGCCCACCCCACAGTAATGATAATGTTCACTAGTGACCAACAGAGACAAGCGAAGCCCACTCTCTTCAGTCAACGTGCAGAGAGAGAGAGAGAGAGAGAGAGAGAGAGAGAGAGCAGACAAAAACGAGAAAGAAAAGCAATTAGTCTCTATCCCATTAGCTAATAGAGACAATTTCAGCCATTTCATCTTCTATCAATATCCAAAGTGAGAGGTAGACAGAGAGAAAGAAAGCTAGAGAGAGAAATCACTCTGTATCTCCTCTCTCGCTTGTGTGTTAATGCTCCACAGCATTAGTGCAGTGAGTGCTGGTCTTCATCATGAATAACAGGCCATTATGTTTTTCATCCTCATCCTTAGCGTTGAACACTTCCTGTTTATGTACATCGTGCTTAGCAGAAAGGCTGGGTAAGTGATGTGTTGTTTTTCTGATCCACAGGATGAGAGGAATATGACACTCGCTTAATGCTTCACATGTATGGAGCAGAGGTTGGAACAGTGATTTGGTCAGGCAGGAGTTATTAGAACAGATAAAAGTTAAAAACATGCACACGTAGCATAGGTAAAACTACACTAACGACATGCACGTTTTCAAAACATTTCAGGATCCTTGTAAAAGAGTTTGAATGAATAACTTTCAAACACTACATCCAGCACTTAACACTCCCTAAACACTCGCACAAAGCTGCTTTACGTTTATAGTAACGTGTTCATCTGTAAAACCTTACATGCTCATTAGGTTAAAAAGGAGAGATGTGTGTGTGTGTGTGTGTGTGTGTGCCATGTGGAACCCATTTGTACAAGTACAGGGGCCAGCTGAAAGAGAGGGTGTGGGACATAGGACAGTGGAGGAGGACAGAGAGAAAAGAGCAAAAGAGAAAGATAAGAGAGAAAGAGACAGGCAGAAAGACAGAGGAGAGAGGGAAAGAGAATGACTGACAGAAAGAGAGAGGAGAGATGGGAAAGACATGCAGGAGGAAGACAGACAGAGGAGTGTGAAAGACATGCAAGAGAGATACAACCAGACAGAAAGAGGGATACAGACAGAGAGAAAGACAGAGGAGTGAGAGGAAAGGCAAGAGAAAGACAGGCAGAGAGAAGGACAGAGGAGAGAAAGGAAAGACAAGAAGGAGAGACAGACAGAAGAGAGAAATGAAAGACAAGACTGAGAGAGAAAGGCATATGGAGAGAAAGACAAAGAAGTGAGAGGAAAGGCAGACAGTGAGAGAGACATGCAGAATGGGGAAACAGAAAGTAGAGAGTGGGGGAGAAGTAAAGGAGAGAGGATGACCTGGAGAAAGAGATAGACAAAGAGAGGCAGAAAGAAAGAAAGAGAGAGATTGAGGGAAAACAGAAAGTAGAGAGTGGGGGAGAAGCAGAGGAGAGAGACAGATGTAGACAGACAGACAGAGACAGACAGAGACATGATAATAACACATTAGACTGTGTGAGTGCAGGGCAGGGCTCGTGTCTCTCTGCACTCCTTTACCGGATATAGTGATGGGTGGAGCTCAGCCTACAGCGCCAACACATAATGACAAGCTCAGAGATATAAATAAACACTCTTTCTTTTACAAATCTGGAAGGAAATCCATGTTGCGGTTTAGAGGTGGAGCTGCAGGCACACACACAGACACACACACACACACACTATCAGTTCTCGGTCTGTTCTTCACATTCAGCGCTTTTGAATTCTCTGTTCTGATTGGTCAGAAGTTGTTGATTAATTTTCCACAACAGCGGCTCTGACATTGGTGCAGCTGCAAATCACAGGCCGATATTAATACGCTCGTTCTAATACGTTATCGTTTCTATAATCACGGCTAATCCAGATCCTGTAACGAATGAAAAAGATCCCTCATGTCCTTCATTAATACATTTTTAAAAATGTAGTTGTTGGCAAATTGTTGAGGTATAAAAGGATTTAAACACTTCAGGGCACGCAGTTGTAGGAAGACATGCAACCTGTGGATTATTTTCCTATGACAGCATGCCCCACTGTGTTTTATTCCTTTCTTATCACATTATTCCTTTTGTTTCTTTTTATTTGAAGAGATTTGGTCATTTTCTTGGCAGTGGAAACGGTTCTGATACTGATATAGCAGCACTGAAAGAAAGAAGAGAGCCCAGAACTCCCTCTTGCCGTCTCGTCTGTGCAGCTTTGTGGGGTTAATACTGTGTACTTGTAGTCAGGGCTGAATTACAACACTAAATATTACTGGGAATCTGGCCCTCGGGACAGATGATTTGATCAGTCAGTTTGCTATGACTCACAGAACACACCCCATAGCCAGTAGCACAATCACTTTCTATAATAACACTCTCAAATAACCAATCTGTATATACGAGGGTAAGTCAAACGAAAATCTTAAAAGTGTCACATAAACTGGCAACCAGAAGAATTTTTTTTTCTAGAGGAAATCCGGACACTCGTTAAGTGCTGGAACACTTAAATGAAATGGAGATTATGTAGGAAAATTATGCACTTTTGTGACACCTATCTGCAATACACAATGGAAAATTAAAAAAAAAAAAAGTTTTCATTTCACTCACCCTCATCTGTTCAGTATATATTTACTAACTTAAGGTTTTTCTGTCTCATTTTAATTATCACACAGTGCAAAGTCATACGACCTGAAGAGTCCCTCCAACGAGCACTGCACTTCACGCTGAACCCTGCAAACCTTTAATACATGAAGCACTTAAGCACTTAACCTCACAAACAGCACATCCTGGACTTCCTTTTTTCTATTGTCCCACGTAAGTACTATTGAAATGGATCCTTTAAGAGCACTGTTAAAAACAACAGATTATAATGTAATGCTGCCTTTAATTGGTTTTGTTGCTAGGTGCTCCATTCCGCTCCTGCAGTTCAGCACGTATCTGCACTGAGTTTAATCGCAGCACACGGGGAACACGTGAATATATATGATGAAGCGCTCGGACGAGTGTTTGTACTGTGGATAAACTAACACAGTAAGTCAGGAGGACCTCCAACCTAATCCATCCATCCATCCATCCTTCTCTCCATCCATCAATCCCATCAGCTTGTCTGTTCTAGGGACTTCACCATCCATCTGCCCACTGATCCATCAGTCTGTCTGGACTTTTCTATCCATCCATCCATCTATCCACCCATCCATCTAGTCATAACTCCATCCAACTATCCATCCATCAGTCTTTCTGTACTGAGGACTTCCCCATCCATCCATCCATCCATCCATCCATCCATCCATCCTTCTCTTTATCCATCCATCCATCCATCCATCCATCCTTCTCTTTATCCATCCATCCATCCATCCATCAGCCTTTCTGATCTAAGGACTTCTCCATCCAACCATTCATCCATCCATCCATCCATCCATCCACCCATCCGTTCATCTGTCCATCCAAGCAATCATCATTCTCTTTATTTTATTTATCCACCCATCAGCCTATCCATCCATCTATCCATTCATCCATCTGCTAATACATAATTTAGAACAGGAACTAAGTTGTCTACAGACCTTCCGCAACATTGAATGAAAGTATAAACAGATAAAAAGTGCAATTCTTTAATTAAATAAACGGTTATAAGCATTGTCAAATTGCTGTGGTATAAGAGGAATAAAACACTTTTGGGAGGGAACAGTAACTCTGCTTAATCACAATACCCTATCATTGATTATTTTCCTATAACAGCATGCTGCCAAATGTTTTACTCCTTACATAATTCACGCTACCCTCTAATATAGGAATGCATTAAAAGTATTTTTAAAAAAAAAACAACAAGCTGATAACATGTAGAGAGATACATTTCATTTCTCTTGGACTAAATTAGGACCTAGTTTCATCCCATTATGAAAAAACAAAAACAAAAACCATCTTCCGTAATAATTACTCACATGGGTGAATTAACACAGCATCAGTGTAACTTACTGTAAATGACATAACATTGTAACATGCCCATAATATTTGATAATAATACAGACTTCCAGGAACTTGGGAGTAATCCAATGAGGTCATGTGAGATGCTGAGTGGAGGGTTATGTGAATGACAGCGCTGGGCTGATAAAGCTCCCTAATCTCCTTATGTTTCCACACAGACTCTCCACTCATTCACCTCCACTGATATTTAATCAAAGCTTGCTGTGCCTCTGCTGGTCTAAGGGCAGGAAACGAATGGCAGCACACACTGACAAAAACAAGTATGCAAGTCAGGGTTTTCAACACCACTGTGCATTTATGATGCCTAAGTGGTATTTTTCTTCCTCACCTACCTAAATATAATGTATAGGAACCTTATAAGCATACGGACACTTTACTGTCACTAGTCATCTGCCTTCCACTAATGCAATCATTTTACACACACACACTATCTGTCATGAAATGGAGGCTGAGACAGATGCAAGTGCAGGAAGAGCAGCTTTAAAGAAGTAAATGCAAACAGTCCAAAACACTAAGAAAACCCAAAGTCAGAAACAGGCAATGGTCAGGTGATTGGCAAACAGGGCTAGGCAAAAAAAACAAAACAAACAAACACAGGAAATATGGACAGAAACTAGGTCAAACCAGGATAACAAACACACTGGCAAGCAGGCTTGGTAACGTCAGAACACAAGGTAAGCTGAGCGTACAGTTCACAAATGGTTGGTGCAACAGACTCGCTTTTAAAGGGTAAATGTGTGCTTATATATATGTGTGTGTGTGTGTAATAGGAAACAGGTAAACCTAATCAAAAGTCTGGTGATTGTGAACAAGGCAGTGTGTGTGTTCTGGGAAGTGGAGTCAGTGGCGGCCATGTTTGTAGGCCGCGCTGCATGTTGGGAACTGGAGTTTTTTAGTCTGAGTTGACCTGACACTATCAGATTCCACGTTCCATAACGTAAACGACTTATCAGGCTAGGCTGTCTTACGTTTAAATCATTTTTATACAACTGAGCAGTTGAGGGTTAAGGGCCTTGGTCAAGGGCCTAGCAGTGGCAGCTTGGCAGTGCTGGGATTTGAACTCATGAACTTCTGAGTGGTAGTCCAACATTTCAACCACCAACAAATGTCAACTTTTCAAGCTCCAAATTCTTCTTTTTCTTTAATGCCTCCAGGCTAATCAGATTGCAAGGTCAGCGCAACCATAAACGTAAAACTCAGCATGAGGAGCTGATTGCTAGCAACACACAGCAGCAACCAAAACAAACAGAGCCAATGATATAGATCCCAGGATGCCTCTGATCAGATAATACTAAATTTTAGTTCATTTCATTTCCCGATACCAGTATCGGGATCAGTATCAATGCGTACCAAAAACAAGGAGTACTTTGTCTGAAAAAACATCATTCATGCATCACTATTTCTTACATAATCAAAGTCTATAAACAATCAGACTTCAATGTTCCGTAAAATGTCTATTTGACTCTATTTCAAACCAGTCTATTGTTAAACATACTGCACCTACAGCGGATAAGCATTTTATACACAACCCCATAGAGCACGTCTCCGACTTCTTTCAAACCGGAAATGCTTTTTCTTTCAGTGCCACCTTTGAGAAGTGACTGGGTTTCCCAATTGTGTTCTCACTGCTTTGTATTCAGTTCTATATTCAGGCATGATGACAGCTCCTGTACGGTTCTACCTGTTTATCCATTCATTCGTCTATTCAGTAGTCTTGGCTAACTCTGGTCACAAAACTGCCATAATTTATTCATAGAGTTGCTCATTTTGCTCATTATATCAGTTGGAGAAATAATGCTTCCCTGCTAAAAATGCCGATAATGGTGCCTCATGAATTTGCATTCGAATGTGGTGCTCTTTTCAATCACTAAGTTCATCTCTGTTTTTTTTTTTATTTCCCTCTCAGTAATGCAATATGTTTTGTTCTCCTACATTCACTCATTACTAATTTTATGGTAGCAGTGTTTGTGGTAACAGTTTTCCCAGGAGTGAAAGCCAAAGTGTGTGTGTGTTTTTTAAGTGTCACTATGGGGAATTTTTAATCTAAAGTGGAGGACTAGAGAAGTTACAGGAGTCTGAACTGGTTCAAGGACAGTCAAAAAAACAACAACAGCGAATGGAATCGTAAGGGAGACGGGAAGTGATGTAATGATGTGAACTGTGAGAAGGCAGAGTCAGAGTCACTGAAGAATTTAGAGAACTAAACGTCCAAGTCGCCATCGTCCTCGGATGCTTTTCGCCATCGTCCTCGGATGCTTTTCATGAACATTATAGTTCACTATTATTAATACTAATTGGCTAGCTTAATGAGCTTTTGGTGCTCGAATTTAACCAATAAAACATAATCTTGACTGTGTAGTTGAGCTAAAGTTGTCTGCATACCATAACTTAACTTCCTGTAGGATTTAAAGACTGACTGACTGAGCTAAAACAGCAGTAGTCTTGTTGTGTAGTCTTTCTAGGTGATTGTGTAGAGATGCTCTGGGATTGTGTTGACTCACACATCTTCATGATCTCGTAGCAGCATAACGGTGTGAACTTCACTGTCTTAAACTGTCTCATAGATGTAGTCTGTGTCCTTTGTGATAGGCAGAGATGCACTGAACAGAGCAACCCTGGCATGCAACACTGTGCATCTATGAGACATAAAATATGCATTATCACTCACACTACACATATACAAGACTGATATTACATCCCTGTATTCCTGAAACATTTTTTTTAAATTACAAACTGACTGGAGGAAGCTGATCTGATGTTAAAAAATAACCTCGTAAAAAAATTTTTTTAACAGATTTTTATTCCTCCTTTTTTTTAAAAAAAAAATTAAATACATTAATTTTTGTAGGCACTAAATAAATTATTCAACAGTTCATATTTTATTCAGCACTACTGCACTGCTGTGAAATTGTTAGTAAACCTACATATCGTGAATCATAAAGAGATCTTTGAAAATCATGATATGACATTTTTGTTATATTGCCCACCACTACAAATGAGTGTGTTTGTCTCTTACTTCATGCTTCTCTGGCATGGCTGCTCTGAATTTATCGTTCATACATCGCTGCTCACACACGAAGAGATACACACCACTATTACACATTCCATTTTCTGCTTGAATAAAAGCATCGCTGCTTATTCTCTAGCTGAGATTGCAAAAAAAAAAAAAAAAAAAAAAATGTTGGCCTTTTCAAAAAACTATCAGCAGCCAACTGCACCAGCTGAACGTAAAAGCAAACATAAATCAGGGTGTAAAGTCAGTCCTAAACCACACACTGAGAAAAAAAACAAAAAAAACAATCAGTAATAGGATCCAGCATAAACAAGAAATCCGATATCCTGATCGTGATCGAGACGCAGGGAAGCGAGTAGTCCGTCTTTCTCACTGCAGCACTTTCTTCCTGCCAAATTAATAATGTGTTTTGTTGAATAATTTTTTTTTTTGGATTACATTTCTAATGTAGTTTCTAAGTCAAATTGTTGCAGGTTTTTTTTTTTTTTTGAACTGAAAATAAAATGCAATCTAAAAAAAATTTAATTTGAGAAAAACTAAAGAAAATTACTTCCAACAAGTTGACACTTTTTTTTTTATCTAAGTCTTTTTTTTTTTAGTGTACTACACACAAATGTAATAACAATGTATGTTCAAACTAGTCTATGATTGCGTTTACACACACACACACACACACACATTTCAAACATATATCAGCATTTCTAATTTACTTCTTAATGTCTATAATCACAGGTCATTTATTCCTCAGAGTTCTAGATTACATAGACCACTTAAATGAAATGAGTGGGACCAAAGCCACAGCCTTAAACTAAAATAGCAGCAGGCCTATTTTTCCATACAGGAATATGGGTATGAAAGAACACACACACATGCACACACAGACACGCAAGCACACGCAAGCACACGCACACACACACGCACACACACACACACACACACACACACAGAACACGCCTAGATGTTTGCGCAGTGCAGTAAGGCATCTGTTGTTGTGAATTTCCCATCTGAGCTTCCACCTCAGCAATCTTTCTTTCAGAAGTGGCAAACACTAAATCCCAGAAGACATTCGGCTAGCTGAACGAATGCTCTCCAATTTGTCAGACAGGCAAATATATTGATTGCTTCTGAAACTTAAGACTGTGGGAAACAATCTGCGGTCCTGTATGGACTCCGTTTTGTCTGATTGAATTTCTCATACGAGTTTCCTTCAGTTGTCAGTAATGCAAGTCCATGAAGTGTGTTTTTATTAACTGTAATCGATGTGGATCAGAGTGATTCATATCCAGGTCAATATCAGGAGTTAGTCTGTCCCAACCACTACGCTTCATGTCTTATTGGAAAGTTGGCCATTTTGAGACACATCCCAAATGCTCAAACTGCTATTCTCTGTGGCCAATTGACTGTCTATATTACCCACAATACACTGGGAGCATGTGAGTTTTAACTGGTTTTAATGGCTGCGAGTCAGTTTACAAAGTACACAAGTTTTCACTGTGTAATGAAATAAATAATACAGCTAATCACATTATCTGTAACACAGAGCTTCATCTTTTTATTCCACTACTATACATGGATAAAAAGCATGATGTTCTTTACTAAACAGAAAAATGAAACTGTTGTCAAATTTCTGTTACAGAAACGGAATAAAACATTTCGAGTCAATTTCGTGGTGGTAACAGTAACTCAGCTTCATCACACCACCCCGTTGTTGATTATTTCCCTATACCAGAATGACTTTCTGTTTCATTGCTTGCCTAATCACTAACTAGCCTATTTAGCTACAGTAGCTACTGATACTGATCACCCATGACATTAAATCCACCTGCCTAATATTGTGTAAGTCCCCCTTGTGCTGCCAAAACACCTCTGACCCCTCTCGAGGCATGGACTCCACAAGACCTCTGAAGGTGTGCTGTGGTATCTGGCACCAAGACATTAGCACCAGATCCTTTAAGTCCTGTAAGTTGTGAGGTGGGACCTCCTTTGCAGTGTGGCAGGTCGCATTGTCCTGCTGAAAGAGGACACTGCCATTAGGGAATACCGTTGCCATGAAGGGGTGTACTTGGTCTGCAAAAGTGTTTAGGTAGGTGGTACGTGTCAAAGTAACATCCACATGAATGCCAGGACCCAAGGTTTCCCAGCAGAACATTG
>CM074980.1:25946772-25961153 GCA_037576825.1 Pangasius krempfi
TCTTCCATTGCTCCATGGTCCAGTTCTGATGCTCACGTGCCCATTGTAGGTGCTTTCGGTGGTGGACAGGGGTCAGCTTACTCTGTCTCTATGTCAATCACGGAGACATTAACCAATCATAGGCATCTGTGAGCGTCATGTATGTGGAAGAGGGCGGATAGCGCTTTCCTCTGAGAGTGTTAAGCCACCCTATGACGCAGAATGAGTATCAGGTAAAAAAGATGCAGTTGTCTGGCTTCACGTGTCTCGGATGAAGCTCGTGTTAGCTTTCACACTACTTGGTTGTTAGCAGTTGTATGATAGGGGAGAGCTTTAATGTTATGGCTCATCGGTGTATGTTAATATTTATAATGTTTCATAATCTTTTTTTAACTACATTAGCTATTTCTACATTTTTAGTTTTGCTGCATATAATTTAGTCTGTTAAAATCTATCAGTCCTCCATATATACTACATAAAATAAAATAATAACAGTGATTTTGTTTTACACTGTTACTTGTCTGATTCTCAAATATTTCCAAAACACTTTCAGATTTCCACAATAATTCAATTACCTAATTACCCAAATAACCTAATAAACTAAATTAAATACATTGTTTTATCTTTATACTTTATCCCAGCTCTGTTAAATACACCATGTATTAATATTTTTTATAAAGTTATTTGGGCATATTTTAGTTTTTTTGTTGTTTTTTTTAATCTAGCTAACAAGCTAACTGACCAGAGTTAAGAGTTTTAGCCAGCTTTTTACAAATTTTACAAACCTAATAATTAAATATCCAAAATATTTAAAAATTATTCTAAAATATTTCACCTTTAGGATAAACTGTTGGCAATTTTTTTTGTTTTGTTAGTTTATTTTAGCTAGCTATCTGCTAACATTACCGCTGACTATCTGAAGACTCGCCGTTGGAAAAGCAGGTTTGAAAAACGCGCCTGTAGCCATGGAAACGTGAGTGTCGGTTACACAGCACGCGCAGCGCTTTGTGCTAATTCGAGTTCCTCACGTGCGCCTTTGCTAGCGTTCAGTGCTGCTCTCTGTGGAAACAGCAATGCAATGTTTTTGTTAATATTTTGAATAGATAAAGAGTACATTTACTGTGACTTTCATATTCTCTCCCTGGCGTAGAGAAAGAGAAGGTAGTGGCCCAAAATCCGAGGTTGTAAAACGCTTGGGTGGGGTGTTGAACAAATGAGCTCGTGCCCCGCTAGTTACCTCAGTATGAAAAGCCAAAGGGAACAAAACTTACAAACTTTTAAGTGTTCACGACTAAAACTTAGCTTAATTTTCTCCTCAGACCCTGAGAATATACTCATATACTGTCAGAAATTATTACAGTTCATGCTTTAACAATGACTACAACAAGTCCATGTTTTCTGCTAAAAAAAAAATTGATTCATTTAAAAACAAAATGATTACTGTTTTCTAAATAAATGCTAATGATTCCTCAGAATTGGAATTGGACCGAGACATAGGACGTGTTGCAATAACAGCTCGGTTTGAGAACCATGCCAGTTTCCCCCGTAACCATAGCAACGCTCTTACCAGTCATACCTGGTATTGACTGTACTACTGTAACTGTCTGTAGATTTGATGTGTTATCATCAGTAATGCAGATGAAATATTGGATAACTGTGGCGATGAGGAGGTTGTTTGCCTTCGCTGTGGCAGAAAATCAGAAAAGCACAAGAATCTGAGCTGCTTGAGCAGCTGTAGGACTGTATGCAGTGACAGTTAATGTGGCACGTAACATCACATACTGGTCAATGTCTCAAAAATACCCGTTGTTAGTTTTAATTACACTGCAACAGAATATTAGAACTGAAACACTTTCAATTCAACGTGACGCAAATCTCGTTATATCCGCTCACTAACGAGACTTGTTTTTCACCCACACTCTGTCCTTCGTGCTTGTTTTTCTCGCTTTCCCCACAACTACCTGATTGGTCAGTAGGTAAAAAAAAAAGAAAAGAAAAAGAAAAAAAAAGCGCTTGACATCACTTGGTGGTTTTCTAAAAAGTTGGATTTTTTTCAACATTGGAAGGGCTTTACACTTTTTTTTTTCCCCAAAAGTGGCTGCTTCCTGTAGGACTATACGATGTTAAAAGTGCATTTCATGAAAAAGAAAAAGCCAAATGTGGAAGCAAATGTGTAAATCACTTGATGTCTATCATAAATTAGCTTTAGAAAGGGAAACTCAAGCACTAAAAAAAAGATCAGTTTACTGACCTTAGGTCAAATAGATAGATAGCTACGCATTTACTGTGGGGTTTGGGTTTGTTTTTTGTTTTTTTTATTGTGTAGTGAAAGTTTTGAAGCCTTTCAGAATCAATTTTAGGCTTCTTCTCTGTGTGAAATGGGTTTCAGCCCATTCCCAAAGCAATTTAATGACGTTTGACAGAAACCTTAATGGCCACACTTACTAAGCGTTATCCCTTGAGCTAAAACTAAGGATTGAAACATAGCAATTTCCCACCAACCCTGTCATACAGACCCACTACACCATCTGCCTTTTTCCCCACATGTATCTGTGTACAACAGAGCTTAATTTTAATGCCAAAACCATCTGTAGTAAAGTTGCATAAATCACTGGATAGGGAGTAGCTCATCAGGTCTTTTCATGAATCCTCATTGCCATGCAAATGTCTTCATAATACTCGTTGTTGACTGTGGGTTTGATTCTAAGATATGTAGATGTGCAAACTGAATGGGTAAAAAAAAAATGCATGTCTACAGGCAACGTTTTTGTTTTTTTTTTTCATTTCTTTTTTCAGTTCTTCATTTAGAGAAAGAAAAAATAAAAATATTGTCTCTGTTCTCTGGAGTGGTGTATTAGAAAATATCACTTAACCATGCTCTAGGTACTGTATATTTCTCCACTGCTCATCACTTTTAAAATTCACCTACTAAAATACACTTGTTATTATTATTATTATTATTATTATTATTATTATTATTATTATATTTTATTATATTTATATATTTTTGCTGCATCATCTACATTATGTGATAAGCCTTTTGAACTGTAAAAAAAAACTGTATTACATTATATTATTATGCATCCAGTTTGATCTTGAAACAGAGGCAAGAATTTGAAGAAGAAAAAACATAAATTTTTAATTTTAGATCATTGCTTTTTTGTGTGTTGTATTAAATTGCTGCAAGCCAAAAAACTGACTTAATAAATATAATAGGTTTATCAAAAATATCATATTGAATATAAATATAAAGCCATCTAATCGGTAGTTGAAGATAAAAGGAGATGATGGTTGTTGTTGTTGTTGTTGTTCTTGTTGTTATGAGCGACACAGCAGTACAACGTCGCCGCCTCACAGCTCCCGGTCTTGGGTTCAATACAATGTCTGTGTGGGGTTTCTGTTCATGTTCTCCCCGTGCTCACGTGGGTTTCCTCCAGGTTGTCCAGTTTCCTCCCATCTCACAAAACCATACAGGTAGGGGGATAGGGTGTGCTAAATTACCCCTAGTTATGAATGCGTGTATGGATATGTGTGTGAATGCTGCCCTGCACTGGACTGGTGTCCCATCCAAGGTGAATTCTCCCGTCCCATGCCCAGTGTTCCCAGGATTGGCCCTGGATCCACCCTGACCAGGATAAAGCTCTTACTGAAGATGAATGAATGATTATTATGCTCTGTGTATTTTTTTTTATTGCTTATTAATTTGCATAACAAACAAGAAAATAGGTAAACAAACAAACAAATAATTAAAAAACAAAACAAAAACAGGAGCCACCCCTGAAAGGTGAATGAAGGCCAAGCTGAACTGATTAAACAGGTGGAATCAGGTGCAGCTCCTGATTGGTTGGGTGAAATATTTCAATCCATGTGAATTCAAATGGATGTAATATAGACTATGTAAACAAATAAACACAAGATGTTCTTCTTTTGGCTGCTCCCGTTAGGGGTCGCCACAGCGGATCATTGGTCCGAATATTTGATTTGGCACAGTTTTTACGCCTGATGCACTTGCTGACGCAATCCTCCCCAGTTTTATCTGGGCTTGGGACCAGCACTGGTAGTGCACTGCTATGTGCAACCTCAGCAGCCGGGGTTGGTTCCCTGGACAGGAATCGTACTCGGGTCATGGCTTGGGAACGTCACTGGGAGTGTACTGTCGTATGCAACCCCAGTGGCCAGGGTCGGTTCCCTGGCTGGGAAGCGAACCTGGGCCTTGGCGGTGAGAGTACCAAGGCCTAACCACTAGTCCTCCAGTAAAGTCCTCCAGTAATCAACTAACCGAGGGAATTTAAAGTGAGTGAAGTGACGTGTGGCCAAGTATGGTGACCCATACTCGGAATTTGTGCTCTGCATTTAACCCATCCAAGTGCACACACAGTAGTGAACACACACACACACATACCGTGAACACAACCCCAGAGCAGTGAGCAGCCTTTTTGGCTGTGGGGACCGGGGAGCAGTTGGGGGTTCGGTGCCTTGCTCAAGGGTCTCACCTCAGTCATGGTATTGAGTTTTGAGGAATTATCTCCTACAGTGTTGAATCAACACTCTATCCTGTTCATTTTAAATCGAATAAACTCCTTGAGTGTTGATTTAACACTGAAAGATGTGCCGTGAACAAAAGCGTCAGCTTTTGACCTCCATGGCCTTCCATATCAAGTGGGCGTGGTGTGAGGGTCGTAGGGAATGACGTCAACGGCGCTGTTCAAAGCGCGCTGGTGCTGGAGAGAGAAGCGCCACGCATCCGCGCATCAGCATCTCGCGCTTCACGCGTGGACAGAAAGAAAAAAAAAATACGGGTACCAGGTTCTGATACCGAGAACCGGAGCAGCACATTCAGGAGATTAGACCCTCCGCAGGGATGAAGTGTGAGTATGATTATTCCTGAAACAGGATAAAGAGGGGAAAGTTGGGAGGGGAGATGATGGGTGGTGTGGATGGATTTAGTCTGGATTTCTTCACGTTGCCACTGTGGCACTCACTCACACACACACACACACACACACACACACACACACACACACACTAGGGCCTGATATTATACCCTATAATATATATAACATATATACATGCACAACATTCCTGATCTTTGCTTTGTATAATATTGCAGATATATTGTGCATGAGCTACACTCTCACCTTTCCTTGTTACCATCAATAGGACATCTTTTGTACCTTTAGTGTGCATCATTTACCTGGAAAGGTGTATGTAGTGTCTCACTCTATAAGCTAATTAAACGTACAGAAGTGCTCCTTAAGGTTCAGTTATGCACCTTAATCATTTTTAAATGCATTCACATTACCATGTAACACATACACATTAAAGGTACAAATGTTCCTGCGATGTTCCCTTGCGAGTACCACGGCAGTGACGAGGAAAGGCACCCTACTTACTTTAGTACCCTTTTCTTTTGAGTGTGTATGTTGTGTATGTGCTGCAGCTTCACCTTTACAGACCTGCCAGTTTTGGCTACATGTGAAGGAAATCATTTGAATGTTGATTTGCATGGCTGTAAGACAAAGCTGGAAGCAGGTGTGTGTGTGTGTGTGTGTGTGCGTGTGTGTGTGTGTGTGTGTTTAATGGCCTGTTTGTGGGACTGTGCAATAAATAATATACCAATTTACCGGAGGCCAGATTTAATGTCTACGGTTTTCGTCACTGGGGTGGTACTCTCAAGCATCCATCTTCTGTAACTTTAGTATTTATCTTTCTTATCTTTTTATCTGTTCCTTTAAAACTGATTTAAGGTACATAAGTGGACCGTAATTTGCTTTCACAGTTAAGGTTTAAAGGCAAAAGTCACAGACTAAAGGTACAGATGGGGTACGATCGATGGAACCACCTCAGCAATAAGGAAAGACACAGTGAAGTACCTTTTTTTGAGAATGTACATACAGGATGCATATAGGAGGCGTGTTTATTTTTGCACATACTTATTGCAGAAGGTACTGTAAACGTACAAGTTATTGTTCTGCAGATGTACACCACAGCCGTTGTTGATTTCTTATATCTGATTGGCCAGAAGGTGTAAATCAACAACATTCTAATATGTTATGGTTTCTATAGTAACAGCTCATTCACAGGGACGTGTACATAATCTAACTCTAACAATAAACAGATAAAATGTTTTAACAGTGAAAAACATATAATCGTTGATATGGTGAGTTTTTCTGTTTGTGTAACATTTATGGAAGGAGTCTCTAGAGTTAGTGCTTTATAACAATAAGAGGTAAAGGGCTAACGTTAAGCTTTCCGACATCTTCAGGACAGAGGAGTTTATCATTTGTGGGTTCTCCGTAACGTGACAAGCTGCGTCTGTTTGGCGAGGGAACGACTGTTTATAGCTGCTATAACGTAAGTGAGAAGAGGAACTAACTAGTTTTATGGTTGTTCCACAGGTTTACATATAACTAAAAATGGATAAAAAGTAAACGGATCATTCATTAATAAATTAAAAATTCATTCATTATTTTCCTACAACAGTTCACCCTGTCATGTTTTTCTATCTTACTTATATTATATTATATTATATTATATTATATTATATTATATTATATTATATTATATTATATTATATTACATTATATTATATTATATTATATTATATGGAACATCTGTTCATTAGCCACTGAGACCTTTCATTTGGTATCAAACCCGCTTTGTGTTTTCACAGATGAGTGTATTGTGAAAGACATTTGCCTTGGCACGTTTCCCAGGTGTTTGCCGTTATGCTTATTTATTTATTATGCGATCTAAATGCTGTATACCTTTATATTCAGCATGATGTACGCTTCAGTTGAACTACAACAGATGAGGTGTGGTTCTGCCTGCGTCAGCAATCCTCTTTCCTTTTTTACATTCACACACACACACACACACACACGCATATATGTGATGCAAAATAGGCTAATACATGCACGCTGATGGGGATGACCTAAAAACACCAGGCAGTGCTGAATATTACTCACGATTTAGACTGAAATATTGATCTCTTTCTCTCTCACACTGTCTTACACACACACTCTCTCTCTTTCTTTCTCTCTCCCTCACAAACACACACACACGGACACAGCCATGTTAATAGTGTACTGTAAGTCTCTAGACCGTCCCCACTGTTTAGGCTAATAATCCCACTGAGAGGAAGTGCAGCGGCTTCTTTTTTCTTTAGCAATCGACATGTTGTCTCATCCCAGGACTCAGTACACTCAGTGCTGTGTGTCTTTACTCTTCTACACTGGTGTACTGTAATGATTTATAATCCCACTAGCTGGTGTTCCTCAGAAGAGCACGAGTTCCCTTTTGAGTCTCTTCTTCATGTCGTCTCGGAGAGGTTTTCCTCTTTCCTGGTTTGTTCAATAAGGATCTAAGGACATTTTCACACTTGGTCTGAATTCTCGAGTCCTCACTGACAACTGATTCTGGGCTCCTTTGGGATCGGGGCTCATAATCACAGGTTTGATCGCAGGCAAGGCAGGGCGCCATAATAAATCAATAGCCATAATATCTATTTCCCTGGTCTCACTAAAGTAGAAACAGGAAGTAATGTGACAAGTTGAACCAATCGCATTAGTCGTTACTGTGTGGCCTTGAGCACGGTTAGCCTCCATACCCGTGGCGTGGTTCGGTTGAAGTGGACCCCAGTCCACTGCTTTCAAGAGGACCAGGAATCAGATCTCTAGACCACGCCCTGGCTCCCACGCAGCGTTCACACTTCACCAACCACACCGAACTCAAGGATCACATAGTCCTGAGACTGCAAAATGATGCAAGTGTGAAAAATGAGTTTAACAGTGCTTTCACACCTATTAGTCCGCTTTCTGAGTCTGAATCAGAGTGAAACGAATACTTTTGGTTTGCTTGCTGTTTTTTGTTTTGTTTTATCACTGTAAATAATTAAATGAACCAAAAAGAAACAAAACGTAGGCTGAGGAGAGTGTAGGGCTGAAAACGCATGTGTAAAACTCCTTCATTCATTCGTCAGAATATAATGACGGAAAAAGGTAAACGGATTTTTGCCAAATGTGCGTAGAAATGATAAAAATCACCTGCGCATTGAGACCACGTTGCCGCTATATAATACTGGATAATTATAATGATTACTATTTTAAACCAGTTTGTGTATCACTAAATAAACCACTGTTTATTTACTCTTTTTGTTGGTCAGTCTAAGCCTTCAGAACACATGGCATTTCTGCAGCACTTAGCTCTGTGCTCTGGCTCAGTTTAGCAGCTCGAATGTGCAGAAAATGATCATTTGCAGCACAAAACACACATCAGGTTTGGTTCACTTCCTCTGTTTGGATGGATTCAGGATTGAATCACTTTATCACTGCATTTGAACCGTGCTAGAGTTCAACTGGAACCGAGCTGAGACCACTTCACCGAGACGATCTCGGACCGCTTGTTTTGGTCAAGCAATGCAAGAATGATAGAACTCACAAACTGGGAATGTTAACTGATGTATTCAGAAGGTTCTAAGTATTTGCATGTGGTTTGCAAATGAGTTGAGTCCTTGATTCGACTCTTTTAAGTGAACGCTGAAGAATGACTCGCATATATGAGCCTTTTGTTGTTGTTGTTGTTGTTGTTATTTAGTTGTTTGTAGATGTCTCGGTAATAAAATCAGAATGCCTCAGTGGAGTCTGCTTTTTGTCATCTGAGCTGTTGGTTGAATATGAATTGTGATTCTGCTGATTCGTGTGACTCTTGGCTGTGTGTGAGGCAGCGTGACGGGGAAGATCCGCTGCACTGCTGCATGTTAAAGCGGAGATCAGTTATCAGAATAAAAGACAATAAATCTTCATAATGAAGAGCAGACAGAGCAGGAATCATAACATTAACTAGTTAGGTAAAGAAGGACAATCAGTGGGCAAAATATTGTCCTGTTTAGGGGGAAAAAAATGACAGTGAGTCATTTGGGAGCTGAAAGAGTCGACTCATTAGTGAGCTGAGTCAAATGACCTGATTTACTGGAAAGGGCCAACATTTGAATCATTTTCAGTGTGAGACTGAAGCGAATTTTATTTATTTTTTTTAATTTAGCATTCAGAAGAGCTTTGCGAGATTAATACACTTCATCAGTGTGTGTGTGTGTGTGTGTGTGTGTAAATGTCATGTAGTGTAACCCCAGCATTCTGCTACACATCATCTCTTTGAGACGGGAAATGTCAGATTTATGTCTCTGTCCTTCCAATGATAGAATTTGCAGAAATTAACCTTTTGTATGTTTCCAACTAGGGCTGACTGATATGATGATATAATATCAGTATCATGATAAACGATGTCACAATATGCTTTTCTTAGATATCGCATATATTGCGATATCCTTTTCTAACATAACGTTTACAAACTCAAAATGGAAGCAAAACGTTTATACTGAATCTTTAAAATTGTAAAAATTTATTTTTCTAGCCATTAAATAAAAAATATAATAAAAAATTTTAATACATTTTTCATAGTTTTCAAAAAATGTGATACTTTAGCCGTTCTAAATGTGATACATATCATGTATCACAGAAATGTCTTTAAGTATGATATGACATTTTTGTTTTAGTGCCTAGCTGCTATTTTGAGCACTTTTTTTTTTGTCTTTTCACTGCACTAAATATTGACCGTAAAAATTTTTTTCAGAAGTAGACGGGTTCTCTTTTGAGTCCGGTTCCTCTCAAAGTTTCATTCTTATTCTGTAAAACTCTGGGAGTTTTTAATCGACGTTTTCGTCTCTGGCTCTTATTATGGCTCTAGATCTCGCTGTAAAGCTGCTTTGTGATGATGTCTATTGTTACAGGCGCTGTGCAAATAAAACGGAATTGAATCAAATCAGATTGCACTGAATCAACACTACTGTTATCTGGAGACCTTCGTTTGCTCATGGCTTTCAGCCTAGCAGTGACATTGAGGTATTTCATTTTGCCGTCCACAGCTTTCAAACCCAACATGTCTACTTTCTGAAAGTGTGTTTGTTATTGTTCCCAATGACTAAAGAAGGATTTACTATCAGCTGTTTATAATACTCGAAAAACTGGAGGATAACATGGAGTGTTGTTTCGTTTCTCTCGGCTGTCGGGTGTGATATTACACTCTCAGCAGCCGAGGCTGAACACTTCACACTTTCAGCCATGACTAAACTGTGGATAAAAGAATCAGAATCAGAGGCTCAATCCCAAATGGCTCAGTTTTTGATATCCAGTGCACTACCTGGAGTGTAACAGTCATTATTTCATACGTTTTAAGTGTAGGCGTGTACAGCACCGCTGTAGGGAATGAGGAGACGTGTGGGATTAGGTTAAAAAAAAGATCTTAAGATCTCTGGGAATAGCTTTGAAAGCTTATTTTCTTGTTGCAGATAAAACCAGAAATATGAACACAAGCACAATAAGTGTGTTTTATAAACCTAAATATAGTATGTGATGGTCACAGTCTGCAGTCTTAAACATTTTACAGTCCTTAAGTGATTCAGTATCAGACAGGGTTCGAAGGAGAACCTTTTTTTTGAAAGCTAAAAACCCTACATTATCCACTGAACCCTTAAAGAATCCTTGAAGAACCATTTTTTTCTAAGAGTGTGTGTATTAACAGGGAAAGTATGAGGTACAAACTCCAAACACCACATTTAGCTAAATTGCCTTGGTCCTTATTACACTTAGAAAAAAATTATTATTTAAGGATTCTGTAAAATCCTATTAAATTCCTACACAGTTTTTATGAAATTGACTTTTTATTTGAGCAAACCAGCAAGTGTAAGCTAACCAAGTAATGGAAAGTAAATTAGTTTTTAAAAGCTAATTCAATGAGCAAAAGCTACTCTAGCTAGCAAATGCTAACCTAGGGAACAAAAGATAATCTATCAAGCACAAGCTAATCTAGCTAGCAAAACTAACCCAGCAAGCAAAAGTTACTCAGCAAGCAAAAACTAATCTAGCGAGAAAAAAAACTAACTCTGCAATTGGGTAGATTGTACATGTGGAGTTGAACAATCCAGATTCTATCTATCTATCTATCTATCTATCTATCTATCTATCTATCTATCTATCTATCTCTTTGGTTCTCTATCCATCCATCACGTTCTCTCTGGTTCAGAAGCATCCATTAGATTTCAGAGTTGTTTTTCTGTTGTTCTCTCTGTCTATCCATCTCAGCCTTTCTAAACAGGAACTTTTCACACACTCACACACACACACACACACACACACACTGTTCTGAAAGGGAATTCTGATTATGTCAGTTATAATCATACACAACAGCAGGCTGGATTTCAGCTCTGACGTTTGGGGGCTATTTTTAGGAAAAGCCTTTTATCTTGATCTCTGTGTGTGTGTGTGTATATGTGTGTATATGTGTGTGTGTTTGCGTGTGTTCAGGTATATTTCAGCAACAATAGAATTATGAGAGACTCTCAGGCTCCTGTGAATAGCTGTGTTAAATCGGTTTCTCAGTAGACGCATATTATGAAGGTCTTTGTGCCTGTCTCGATCTCCTGGATGTTATTTTAGCTAAAATGAGCATCTCTCCAGTCATCTTGATCGCGACACGCTTCAGTGTCGTCATGTAAACATTTTCATCACGCTTTGTATGTGAGATTTATGTGTTCACTATAGAGTAAGTCGCTAGTTTAGCAAAATAACATTGTTAGCTAGATGAGGCTAGCTAGAAATTTTAGCCTCAGTGGCTAACAAGTTGTGTCTACAAGCTGTGATCATGTGGTCATGTTAGTTGAGCCAGTTAATTGTACAACTTTCTGCCAAGCACAGTACAATTAGAAACACAAACACAAATATGACTGCTAGCTATGAAATTAGCATTTCACTTACACTGGTAAACACTTCTGTGCAAGTGTTTCTAAGGCTGTACGAGATCATTATGTAATGAATAAAAAACTCCATGTTATAATGTGATAGGAAGAATAATCAACAGCGTGTGGTGTGACGAAGCGGAGTTACCGTCACCTCCGTCAAATTGATTATTTTCCTATAACAGCACGTCCTGAGGTGTTTTATTCCTCAGCAATTTGCTAACGATTACATTTTTTTTTTGGCTTATTAAAGAACAACATACTCTTTATCCATTAATGGTTATGTTTAATGTTGTGGAACGTCGCTGGATGTTAATGTTGTGGAAGGTTGTAGCAGCTTTAAACAATCACTCTGTCACTTTTTAATGAAGTTAATAAAGCAAAAGGGTTACAAACGTTCCCCATGACACTGTTGCAACATTTTTCGTTGTGGAAATGTTAGCAGGTTATACGATTATACTGTGATGTTCATCACTCACAAGATTGTTATGGTGGAAACTTCAAAATAAGGATCCATATATATATATATATATATATATATATATATATATATATATATACATAAAACCAAGTTTTTGAGAAGAGTTTGCAATCCCAACGTAAGGCTCATCCCAAATTCGAAGTAGAAGTGAAAGTCTAGTGTCACACTGCTTCTACACTCGCTCTTCTACACACAACTCAAACACATTCTCACTGAATCATTTTTAGCTCAGGGTTTGGGTTGACGTTCTTCCAATGCACATTCTGGGGTGTGTGTGTGTGTGTGTCGTGGCTGGTGTTGGCAGTGCGGTGTGAGCAGGCTGGATGAACACGGAGAGATTATGTGTGCTCAGCTGGTACACGGAGAAAAAGAAACAGAGGATTTGTGGGTTTTGTACCGTTAATCTGTATGCGAGCGTGTGTGTGTGAGAGAAAATGTTAAAGCCTGTATAGGTCACTTGGATCCACCCATCTGTTCCATCCATCCATCCATCCATCCATCTATCTATCCTTGTATTCATCTAACTGTCCATCGATTCATCCATCCATCCATGTATCTGTTCATCTGGCTATCTGTTCCATCCATTCATCCATCCATCCTTCCATCCATCCATCCATCCATCCATCCATCTGTTCTTCTATTTATTCATCTAACGGTCCATCCAACTGCAATCTTGAACTTGTCTTCGAACAGAATCTTTTTTTTTGTTTTGTTTTTTAACCCAGTTTTTGTACACAGTCTGAATCCCGATGGTCTTCGTTCCTCAGCAGGACGGAGTGAGTCGTGTGTTAACAGTCGTGAAGTCTGATGGAAACGCCGGATAAAATGGAACATATCTGTTCTGTGAGGCGCATGGGAGAGACAACTACACACTCTGAACTATTTCAGGGAACTGTACTTTAATTTGTTGAACTAGCGTGTGTGTGTGTGTGTGTGTGTGTAAAGTCTTAATTTAAAGGCACCCACCTACTGCCTTCCAGCTCTGTGGGCTATGCTCTCTCTAACTGAGTCTTTTTCTAGACTCTGTGGTTCTCTGTGTGTGTCCTCTTGTGTGTGTGTGTGTGTGTGTGTGTGTGTGTGTGTGTGTGTGTGTGTGTGTGTGTGTGTGTGTGTGTGTGTGTGCGCGTGTGTGTTCAAGTCAGATTACAGACAGTGGTTCTGAAGTGAACACCACCCAGACACACCCACCCACACACACACACACACACACACAGTTAGAGAGAGCAGGTCTGTTATTATCTACCATATGCTGACCTTAAAAAGATGTAAAGGGATGGGCCGTGGTGTGTGTGTGTGTGTGTGTGTGTCTGTGTATGTGGGTGGGTGGATGGTTGTAGGTGTGTGTGGGTGGGTGTACACATGTGGACATACTGCATGTGCATGTGTGTTAATGGTTGTATGAGGATGGAAAGCTTTCATGTGAATGTGTGGTGGGCAAGTTTACAAGTTTATTTAGGTGAGAGTAAACTGCATTGTCCTGTCATTGTGTGTGTGTGTGTGTGTGTGTGTGTGTGTGTGTGTTTGAAGTAGATTGATGGCTGTTCCATGGATTCTGTTAATAAACAGCAGGGGAGAGGCAGAAACACACACACACACACACACACTCACAGGAGAGGATGTGGAAAAGCCTGTTTATCATATCTCTCTCTTTCATTTCTGTCTCCGAGGGTCTTTTTCTCTTTTTGTGCGTCTCTCTCTCTCTCTCTCTCTCTCTCTCTCTCTCTCTGTTTGCTGTACTCTGAACTTTGGGCCGTTTCTATGGCAACCCTCCCCTCTCATGCGTGAGTTACTCTGTGTCTCTCTGTCTATCTCTCCTTCTCTCTCTCTCTCTCTCCCGCAGTGTGAGCTGTGTAAAATTAACACTCAGTGTAGAGGGATGCCTGAGTCCTGTTGTGTCTCTTTTTTATGCCTGAAGTGTGTGTAACCACAGGTGAGAGATTTAGCCCAAAATGTCACAGTACACTATATATTCATTAATTTTAGATGGCAGTGTAAAATTATAAGTATTCTGATCTCCCAGCTCTGGTTTTCTGTACAGGTCAGTATTCCATATACCTCAGTATTCCATACACTTCACTCTTCTGTACACTCCAGTATTCCATATACCTCAGTATTCCATACACTTCACTC
>CM074980.1:25968283-26005545 GCA_037576825.1 Pangasius krempfi
GTGTGTGTGTGTGTGTGTGTGTGTGTGTGTGTGTGTGTGTGTGTGTGTGTGTGTGTGTGTGTGTGTGTGTGAACATGCGTGTGTGTCCAACTTTGTATTTGTCTCCACTTGGTGCCTGAGTCTGTTATGTGCAAGTGTGTGTGGGTGTGTGAGTGCCTGTCTAAATGTCGCTTAGTGTTTGAACTATGTGTCTTGTTCTGCCTCTTGAGTGTGTGTGTGTGTGTGTGTGTGTGTGTGTGTGTGAGTACACACAGAGTTTCCATGTTATCAGGGCCACCATATAAGGCCACTTGGTAGGTGTTCAGTTACTGACTGTAGGCCATCTGTTGCTCTGCACAAAAGTATTGCCGCCCCTCTAGGCCATGCATCAAAGTACAAACATGTGTTTAGTGCACTTTAATACACACTTACTGCACATTAATACACACTCCAACCTTGTTGCTCACTTTGTAGGCTTTAGTTTCTAACTGTAGTTATACTTATAGTTAGTTATAAATACTGATTTATATTTTTAAAGTTTGTCGAATTGTTTTCCCAGTGTATTTTCAAGGACACTAATTTAATTAATTTCACATTTTTTCCAAAGCTGTTAAGCGAAACCTACTTACAGTATAAATATTTACTTTAATAAAGTTTAAAGTATAGGAAATAAATATGATAAAATCAATCCTAACAAATAAAAAACAGTCAAGCCTCTTTATATGTAAACATTTCTAGTTCTAAAAATAAATTACTTTTCCAAATCCAATTCCAGTCTTCCAACAAGCTGCCATTTGTTACAGGAGCCGATATCCGACATGTTTTATCTGATATCAAACATTTTTGCTGCTATCGGCCCGATACTGACACTGGGTATGGGATTGGTGCCATCTCTACTTAAATGTGTATTCTATTCATTTCCTGAGGATCATTATACAATATGAAAAAACAAACCAAAATGAAATGTCCTTTTAGAGGCCAAAGCAGCCAAAACGGTCAACGATACAAAATCGAAGTATTCTTTGTGAAACTGATTAGCCCTGGAAGTTTGCAGCATCACACTGTTTGATTGTTAATTTGTGAAATTCTGCTGATGAATAGCTACTCAGGCTGGACCTGGAAGGTTCTAGGTCATGAGCTCCAGTGGCTATAATGATTAACACACACACTACAGTATTCCTGGTTTCTGCCCCTACATTTGCTGACGCTTAAAGTCTCTGAGCTCAGCGGTGGTACACACTTCCAGCCAAGCATGCATAAGCACCTGAAATATTCATTTCACACTGCAGGACAGACAAACACATACACATACACACACACACACACACACACACACATACACACACAAATAGAGCAAGAGCGAGACAAGCTGCACTCTGCACTATGGCAATGGTTCATCACTATCCAATAATGGAATTAAATCTACAAATCACCACTGTGGAGCATGCACATTTACTAGCCCCACCTTTATAAACTGTACAGCTTGCATTTTATCCATCTGCATTAATTAAGCATCCAGGCTTTTTGCTTTGGGGCCAAATGATGTGAGTTAAAAGAAACCTTTGTAAAGACTGATCGATTTAAATCACTTGTCTTAGTACTTAGAATACGGCTGCACTCTGTAGCTACGTCCAAGCATTCTGGCTCCTTATTAAGGAATCAAATACTCCATGTCGTGCTGTTATAGAAAAATGATCAGTGACAGAGTGGTGCGATGAAGCAGACTTACTAAGAAAAAAACGCGTGTCATGTTACCAAACAGCCGCAAAGAAGCATAAACTCTTCAGTCCTGAAGATTCCAGAAAACCTAAAGTTACAGCTTTACCTCTGACTGCTACAAAGCACTGGAGACTCCTTCCATAAATGTAAAATAAATGTCTCCTGACAGAAAACTTCACCATATCAATAATAAGCTCAATAACCATGCGGAGCGCCCGCCGTACAAGTCCCTGTGAATGTGCTGTTACTATAGAAACGATAACGTATTAGGATGAGCGTATTAATATAAACCGCGTAGCTAGTCAGTGTAGCACTGTTTCTCTGGCGAATGTCTGAATGACTGATTTACTGTACATTTGTAATGCAGTTGCTGAAATCCTGCTATTTGGTATAAACCTGTAATCGTATTAGCGTGCAGTGTGTGAGAGAGCAGTGTGTCCTTCCAAAAGTAAAAGGAAAGAAGCGGTGTTAAATAATTAGCTGCTGTTTCTATTATTCTGCGGAGAGCAGTTCATCGCTATTTGGTGAACATCGATGTTGATAAATTCGCTCTATGCGTATTGTGTCATTGGTACGTTTTGAGCAGGATGTCTCATGCGGTCATGACTCACTCATCCCATTTATTCATTTCATACAGTCGTCATCGGGAATTTAATATTCAGTACATATTGAATATTTCTTTAGGCCAAATCTGTTTCTTCTCACTACAAGCGGGTGTTTGAGTCATTTTAAAATACACACAAATTTCTGATGGAAATTAATCAACGATCTTGAATGACCTGGATGTGTATCAGTGATTACTGGGTAGATGACATCGCCGTCAGTGCCTGATGCATTGCTAATACAGATCACAGATTACTTTTTAAAAATAGCAAGAGTGTGACGATATAAGACGACTGAAAATGCCGGCTGAAAACCTCAGCAGGATTTCCCAGGTCCTGCAGTTTAAGAATATTTTAATCACTCATTATTTCTGGCTGCACATGCTGATCCCATTTTCTTCATATCATTCCTGAAAACAGAGTAAGGTCCCAGAGTTATACATCTCAACCAGAGAATATTCTGTAGAAGAGCCAACTTATATATCTCAGTTCACTCTGAAGTGTGTCATATTTTTAAATTCATGAATATTTGATTTATAGACTTTGTGTGGTGAATCAAGTAGAAGCAATTAGAAAGGAGTCGATCTTTTATTCTATAAAAATAATGTTATGATAAATAAATAAAACGAAAATGAAATAAAAAAGCTGTTTCCTTGTTTTCCATTTTCATCTCATAACAAAAAAAAATGAATAAACACAATATACACGGAGCACGCTGACTCAGATGTCATTTGTAAGAAGGTTTCGTAGTAACAGGCGTACTTGTTTATTTCATAATTACTCATAAGCGCATAAGCACATAGTCACCTTTGAGTTTTTTTTATTGGATGCAGAAAGCTATCACGGTCTTCTGATTGCTGAGGACAGGAGGAAAAGGAAGAGGAAGCAGGGAGGGTGTTTGGCTCTGTGTGTGTGTGTGTGTGTGTGTGTGTGTCTGCCACACAGTAGACGATCTGTCTCTTCACTGCCGTTTAATCTGCATTAAAACAAAAACCTGCATCGATCCAAATGACGTCAGACTTTACTAAGCCAATTCCCCATAAATCACCAGTAAGAGGCAGACAGAGCGAGAGAGAGAGAGAGAGAGACAGGGAGAGAGAGAGAATGACACATTCAAAAACTTATGTTTGACATAATGCAGAAAATTGACAAGAAACTGTAACAACATGTCAGGTACCATGACTCAACTGCACGTCTAATCATCAACAGTCGTTCGGTTTCTCAAACGGATTGTCTGATGTGCTTTCTGACTCTAGATGACACACTGTTATCTAGAATTAGAAGCAAAATGAAATAAAATCGCAGTGATAAAAAGATCCTGACACCATGTAACTGTCTTCCTCAGCACCATAGGTGTAGGTAATAGGGTAAAGTAATAGGTACCAACTTATACGATAAAATGTCCGAAAATGTCCAGGCCAACATTTGGGATTTTAATAGAGGGTAAAATAGATGATAGTTTTGCCCCAGACCCTTAAGTTCATCACGTGAAGGTTAGAAGTTAAGATGTAGAAGTTATGGATGAAGGCTACGTAGCTAACTAGCTGAGTTGCTTAGAAGTAACTAGCCAGCGGAGTTGCTTAGACGTAGCTAGCTAGCTAGAAGCCGAGAAATTATTCATGTCTATTTTATGCTTTGTCTTTTATATTTTTGAAAGGAAACATTTCACCTTCATTCCCTCATCAAAAGACATCATCCTAGTTAGCTATTAGATATTAAGATTGTGTTTATGGACCAACATATTTAGCTGTAACATTAGCTAGATGTAAACTGACTTGTGCTTTGTTGTCATAATGAGATTCCTTACTAACTGTAGCTTCCATTTTAGTCTTGCTGTCACTTTAATAAATTATTACAATGTTATCTGTTGACATGGAAAGTAATTGTACTTCAAATTAAGTTCAAAAGATGTAGCTTTGGGATCTGGCTAGCGTTAGCTACTATAAACTTGCATTATTCTAGCTAGCTAACACGGCTAGCTTGGTAGTTACCTTACCAGCCTGTTTTTGTGAGCAAATATGAATCAGTTTGTGACACTACTAGAATACACATCTATGGTTAAGTAGAGAGAGAGAGAGAGAAAGAGAGAGAGAGAGAAAGAGGGAGTTGTTACATGCTATTTTTAAATGTGCATGTAGTGGCTGAACATTAGCAAAGTACACCCTGTTCATATGTAAATCACATATTAAACTGACGGATATGTGTTGAAGGTGTTTATTTTTCAAAATTATCCATATAGGCTCATGGAAACCTCCTTTTCATGTGTCCATACCATCCAGCATCCATCAGACCAGGCCACCTTCTTCCATTGCTCCATGGTCCAGTTCTGATGCTCACGTGCCCATTGTAGGAGCTTTCAGTGGTGGACAGAGGTCAGCATGAGCGCTCTGACCGGTCTGTGGCTACGCAGCCGCATACGCAGCAAGCTGAGATGCACTGTGTGTTCTGACACCTTTCTGTCATAGCCAGCATTAACTTTTTCAGCACTCTGTGCTACAGTAGCTATTCTGTGGGATCGGACCAGACGGGCTAGTCTTTGCTCCCCACGCACATCAGTGAGCTTTGGGTGCCCATGACCCTGTCGCCGGTTCACCGGTTGTCCTTCCTTGGACCACTTTCGGTAGTTACTAACCACTGCATACCGGAAAACCCCCCACGAGACCTGCTGTTATGGAGATGCTCTGACCCAGTCGTCTAGCCATCACAATTTGGCCCTTGCTAAAGTCACTCAGATCCTTACGCTTGCTCATATTTCCTGTTTTCAACACATCAGCTTTGAGAACTGACTGTTCACTTGCTGCCTAATATATCTCACCCCTTGACTGGTGCCATTGTAATGAGATAATCAATGTTATTCACTTCATCTGTCAGTGGTTTTAATGTTATGGCTGATCAGTATATGTCTTTATACACCGTCTCTAACAGTAAGAGTCAGTAATATCACTCAGACACGTCAGATGTCTCCCGCTGACGATCCTGCGGCTCTCCGTTACCATGGGCACCGCTGACGCTCGAACTCGGCTCAAACATGTACATCATTACTCCAAAAACACAGGGCATGTCATTGTCTAGAAAATTGTCCTGGTTGAAGTGGACCTCAAGTGGCTGAAGTGTGAAGGTGGCGGTGAGAAATCCTCCACAGCTGTAAAAAGACTCTCGTTAAACTCTTCACTGTTCTTTACATTTAGCTAGGTCACTGAGCTACTGTCAGGTTTGTTTAGATACGGCAGGGGTGTCATGGTACATCTCGGAAGCTGTAGGCTGTTGTGTAAATCAGTCTCTTCAACACATCATCACTCTGACTTCCTGTTTCGAAAGGAAATGTGTCAACGTACAGAATCAGATCACGGGGGGCTTTAATGTCGTGCTATGCAGTTTGAGACAGCTTTTCTTCCCTCTATCTCCACAGGTCCAGGTGGGAACCTCACATCAGGAGCAGAGGATTGTGGGATACATCACCTGCACCCACCTTCATGCCATAGAAGGTGAGTGACTGGAAACACACACACACACACACACACACACACATACACACACACACACACACCCCTAACACTACTTACAGAGTAACACTAACACTAAACACTGATACCTACACCTAAAGTGCTAAGGGGGAAATTACATTTTTATTTCTGTAGTCTTGTGTGTGTGTGTGTGTGTGTGTGTGTGTGTGTGTGTGTGTGTGTGTGTGAGAGAGATTGTGTGTAAAAGCCAAATTGCTGCATGACTGGATCAAAAAAGGCATCTGTACACACTGTACACTTCTTCTGCTCATTCACAATGCTATAACACACACACACACACACACACACACACATACCGATCTGCTCTCACTTTCTGCACAGATTAATGATCACAGCCCCTCCAACCACCCACACACTCACACACATACACACGCTCACACACACATGCAGTGGTGCGTAACCATGGTGACGGGTCGTGGCCGAGTTCAGCGTCAGTGCTGCTATTTAAAGGTTGTGGACGTAGGGAAGACAGAGCTCCCTGCTATTCCTGGAGCCTCACACACTCACGTCTGCTAGCGATGCTAATTACAGCGTACTCAGCTATTCCCGACTCATGCGTGAAGTATGAAGGAGAAGGAGAGCAAGAGAAAGAGAGCTTTATCAGCTGGTGTTAGGTTTTTTCTCAATAATAAAAGCCCATTGTACTCCTGCATCCTCTCGTGTGTGTGTGTGTGTTTGTACAGTGTGTGTCCTCCTCCATCATGACATGCCTCCTTCAATATAACTGATAAGTCAAAGGCCACGCCTCCATTGTTGTGACTGACAGGTAGACAGACCACTCAACCACTAGTGATCAAGAAAGCCACCCCTCGTTCCTGAGACTGATGGGTAGAGAGGTCACTCTGTCTTTACTGTGAATGACAGGTAGAGCGGCCACGCCCCCTTCACTGTGACCAACAGGTAGAGAGACCATACCCCATTCACTGTGACCGACAGGTAGAGAGGCCACACCTCCTTGACTGTGATGGACAGGTAGAGAGGCCACTCCTCCTTGACTGTGATGGACAGGTAGAGAGACCACACCTCCTTCACTGTGACCAAGAGGTAGAGAGGCCACACCTCCTTGACTGTGATGGACAGGTAGAGAGGCCACACCTCCTTCACTGTGACTGATACGTAGTGAGACCACACCTTCTTCAGAGGCCACGCCTTTTTCACTGTGACTCACATGTGGAGAGAATGTTCCTCCATCGCTTTAACCGAAAGGGAGAAAGGCCACTCCTCCTTGACTGTGATTGACAAGTAAGCCACACCTTTCTCACTGGGACTGGCAATTAAGAAAGCCACACCTCTTTCACTGCGACTAGTAAAAAAGGCCAAACTACTTTTACTCTGAATGACAAGTAGAGAGGCCACGTCTTCTTCACTGTGACTGACAGGCACAGAGGCCACACCTCCTTCACTGTGACTGAGCTACAGTGGCCACTCCTCCTTCACTGTGATTGGCAGGCACAGAGGTCACACCTCCTTCACTGTGACTGAAAATCATGGTGGAGTAAGAGAGAAACACAGACTGTGTCGCCTACTTATACTATGCACTAAAAGTTTTGTGAAGAAAAAGTACATATTTTGAGTTTGTAGCAAAAGAATATGCAAGTACTGGGACACACTAACACGTCATGTAATGGAAGAGAATGCATAAAAGTATATAAATAAGTAAATGATTGCTACTGACTCAAATCCTTTGAGAGCAGCATTTCTTTTGACAGTGAAAAGGGAGTCATTTGCAATGCTCCATCTTATTAGCCACTCAGTCTCTTCTTCTGACCATACAAGATAACCATGGTACTCTTATTACACAACATTCAACCATACGTGACAATAGAAAACTTTAGTTAGTGCCTAACGTTTCATTTCTTTCCCTTAAATACTGAAGATGCATCATCAACGTTACACTCATCCGCCATGTTGGCAGGTTGAATTCGGAGAAGCAAACGGTCACAAAACTCCTCCTCGCCTCAAGGGGTTGTGGGTAATATTAGCTGAAAAAGTGTCCATGGATCCACACTTTCGAAAATCGACCAGAAATAGTAGACCACCCGGGTACCTTTGGGATCCTCGTTTCAACACACTTCGATTTGGGACACACAAAGTCTAATCTTGACTCTAATACTATTCAGGACAGATAGTAGGTGAATTGGGATGCAGAAACAGTGTCAAAGGAAACTGACTTGATAATGTCTAATAATAATAATAATAATAATAATAATAATAATAATAATAATAAAAAGATCCAGGCGTGTGCTGTCAGACTTTAACGATACAGAGAAGCTCGGATTCATTCAGCCACCCAGCAGCTTTTACCCGATTCATGCTCTTCTGAATCGATGAACGTTAACGTTATATAAAGCAGATCTGAGGTTGTGACAGCGCAGAGGCGGCAGTGTGTCGCTCTTTAATCATACGTGTACAGTCTCAGCTCACACCACAGCCGTGACTCATGGGCTTTCTGTCTTTAAATGCAGCCTGATTTCACCTTAATGCTCAGAGATACACAACATCCCACACACACACACACACACACACACACACACATGCATATGGCAGAAGCTCTTTGACATGTGTACTTTGAAATATGCTATGGGAATGCTGCACCTTTCATTCCTATACACACTCTTACTCTTTCTCTCACTCTTTCTTTTAGCTGTGCTTAGTGACTAAGAGAGCTTGCATTTACTCCCTCTCCATTTTCTTCCTCTTCCTTTTTCATTTATTCTGTTTACGTTTCATCATGCAGCTTTCCTCTCCTTTCCTTTTTACTATTCTCCTTTCCTTCCCTTCCCTTCCCTTCCTGTCCTGTCCTGTCTTCTTCTGTCCTATCAGTTCCTTTCCTTTCCATTATTCTCCTCTTTCTCTTCCCTCTCTTTCACATACAGCAGGGGGTGTATGTACTGTATATATATCTTGTTTGACGTATAATGGAAATTCCCGGGGTCCCACCAGGGGGTAGTGTTAGACTGAAATTCTGCATTAAGAGTTTGAGCTTTAATCACCAGTTACCATCTGTTTATCAAATTGCTGCTAAACCGGTTAGCCCACAGTGTTAGTTCCACTTTTTAATGAATGTTGATGATAGCTAGTGGCAGTTTGACTAACAATAGAAGACCGCAATGCATTCGCTGTCATCTAAGCCACACAAGATCTCCCTCTCTGAATAATTGTGGGTCTTCTCTTAGCTAAACCTGGACATGCCTCTAAGCACTGATGTTCTTTGCGAGTCTTTATACGTACATATATAATATTTAACGTACAATAAAGTGCTACACTATAATTATTCTACATTTTTATAAAACCCCACGCTCAGAATCAGTGGTGTTGAAATGGCTATGACGTGAATAATCATTGTGTGTCTCGGCCACATACAGGCGATGCGTCGGTGCGTTGCGAGCAGTTGGATCTGCTCCTGCAGTGGGGCGCTGAGTTTAGGAGGGCCACGTCTCAATCCGCAGGTCAGGAGAAAGGAATGGAGGACCAGGTCGCCTTCGACGTCATCCTCGGAGACCTCAACTTCGATAACTGCTCCTCAGGTAAGTCCACTGCTGGCAAATATGCACTTCATTTGTTTTTATTTATACCCCATCTCCTATCTAGTACATTGCTTTTAGTTTTAATTAACAGTCGTTTAGAGAGGGGAAACCCAGCAGAGATGACTTTTTCCAGTGAGAGCATTACTGGGAAAAGTTATGGAAGCCATGGACCCAAGTTGTGAAAAACGAGTTCAAGTGCCACGTTGTTATTTTGACTTATTAACTTGTTATTTCAAGACATGATGATGTCATTATTTTGATGTAAGATCTTGAAATCTCTACTTATTTTATAGTTTTACAGTTATTTTATATATGTGCCTGGCCCCCTAATATCCTGAACAAACCAAGCACGCATAATAAATCCTCACAAAAGCAGTGGGGTTCTAGTACTTTCTCTGCCTGGACCCCTAAAAATGACCCCTAATAACAAATGAATAGCTTATTATTTGAAGTTATTGTCTTAGTGCTTGGCCCCTGAACAATGTCCTGAACAAAATCAGTCAGGTTCCAGCCCTTTATGTTCAGTGCTTGGACCCCTAAATATGACTAATATTTACTAACAACCGTGGCCATTATAGCAGCAATTTAACCGAATAAAAGAATTCCAGTCTTTTAACTGCTTTTGACTTCGAGCTGTGTCTTAGTCTCGTTCGGAGCACTTGGACAGACATCGATGCCTCATCAGCATCAAACTCCCTCGGCTCCGTCTGATTCCACGGTGCCTGGAACAGAGTTTTCAGCTTAATTAAGTGGATCATTCAGTCTTAGCCGTAGCGACAGCCTCCTTCCTCTCCACTCCAGAGCCAAACACCAGATGATTATATGTTTGAAAAGATGGAGAAACGCAGCGTTTCATTTTAAAGTGCTTCTCTCTCTCTGTTGTTTTTCTCTATTTTAGAGGATAAGTTGGAGCAGCAGCACGCTATTTTTACTCAGTACAGAGATCCGTGTCGTCTGGGGCCTGGAGAGGACAAACCGTGGGCTTTGGGTGAGTCGTCTCTCGCTTGCTTACATGTATTACTGCCCTCCTGTGGCTTATTACTGACACTGTGACCTGATTTTATACGTCACGCATCATCAGAGGAGTTTCCACTTCCTCAATCTCACAGTACATTTATAAAGAAGAAATTTAATAAACAATAAGGCACTGAGAGATAAAATGATCCTAATATTATAATTTATTTAAAGCAAATGGCTGCGTTTTACTTTAAAGCCTTTACTTTCTCACTTCTCTGTTTGTTTATCATTTTAGTGTTAGCCTAACATGAACTTGCTAATAGAGTTTTTATTTACCTAGTAGTTTTTATTAAGCATTAACTAATATGAGGAAACTGTAAACAATCTTAAACATAGGTGATTACAGCCATGTTTCGCTGTTAGCTCCTGAAAACAAAAGAGCAAGAGCTCACCGTTTTTAAGTGACATCATATTCAACGGCATATTGATGAGAAATCCAGCATAGCAGTAATGAAGACCTTGGTAAAAATGCTGGATCCCAGAATGCAATGCAGCAGTATGACACAGTTACGGAAAAGACTCGATTAGTCTTTTTTCGTTTGAGTCGTTTTTCGACCCAGCTAGTTAGTGATCTACGAGATGATGAGCGCAATGGCATTGGTATTAGCATTAGAAAGTCGAAGCTTCGGAAGCCGATCTGTTTGAGCAGAGTGTACAGATGAGGAGGTGAGAAAGCTGGACAGACTAAAGGGCTAAAGCGCCGCTGCAGCGCTCTCTTTAGGCAAACATTAAACGAGGGTTAAATCCCACTGCACTACTATCACTACTAGCAGGTTTGAATAGCATTGTGGGTAATGTAGGAAACGTAGTGAAAGTAGAGCAACATGTCGATGAAAGAACTCAAAATGTCAAATAAAATCAATAAATAAAATCACACAGTTGAAGATCATGCGTTAATTAGAAAGTTTAATATGCAAGTCATTCAGGGTGGACCTTTCCAAGTTTTTGGACAGTTGAGAAGGGCAGTGAAGACCAATAACAAGCAGATTTTTTTGGAGTAAGTGTGGGGAAAAATGTGTAAATGGTGTAAATGTGTTCCTCAACTTCATGATTTTCAACTACCGTGATGCCACACATGCTATGATGATAAACTGTACCCAGAAAAACATGGTGGCATCTGCCTTATACTCCAGAACAACTTAAAAATATGGAGTTTTGTTGAAAACCAATATCAGTATCAGCTCCACTCCAATTCTTCTGAAAAGCCTCTTGTTTGAGCGAGTCCTTCAGAAAATCTTTTCCGATTAAATATTTGGTGAGAAATGGGATAATGTCGTTTCTACACACTCTTCAAGAGCTCTTCAGAGCTTTATGCTTTGTGTGTGTAAGCACACAGAGCAAATTTAGACGTGCCGCAGGCGCCGCTCGCCCTGCAGATGGTGTGTGAGATGAGCTGGCAGGAAGCCCCCATGGAGACGCTGCCTTCCCAGCATGCTCCAAAAACAGACAGGTCTCTAAACGGCGGCAGCGGTGGTTCAATGGCTCACGTCCAGTCGTCTTAAACACTGACCTCCCCTGAGTCGAGAGCCTCAGGAGATCACTGCCTGCTCAGGGAAAACAACATGGCTGCCAAACCTTCTGAATTTTAAAAAGGCAGTGTTTGCTGAGTTTGTTAGTTTCAGCCCTGCTATTTTTTTTTTCTCCAGAACTGTAAAACGGTTCTGTTCCCTGAAGAATCTGTTAAAGGAACACAAGTCTCTTGTGGTAAAGGAACCACAAATGGAGTCCATCAGCCAAGGCACTTTGGTCTCTAACATGGCTCGAGCTACGAGGCTAATCAAGCTAAGTAATGGAAACGACCACGTCAGAGATCTTCAGCTAAAATGTGTGAAGGTCCAATTACATTCCAGTCCTTGCTTATAAAGGTCCAAATAGGGAGCTAACATTACTGACAACAGTTACCTTTTCAGTGCCTGAAAGGTGCATTAATGATTAGTTCATGGTTATAAATATGACAGTTTATAGTGATTATATTTTGTTTCGTAGTGGTGAGTTCATGTTAACACTTTTGACCAGAGCCACAGACTCTCTGAGCAGATGAGAGAGCTGTTTGGAAACAAAGAATAAATGAAGACTGGACAACGTAGTATGCATTTGAGACAGTTGAATCAGACAGTTGAAGTTATATCAACCATCTCACTCTTCCCTTTTTGAGCTAATGCTAGCCCTGTAGCTCGTCTGTGGTCCGATGAGATGCCTTCAGCTATACAATTTACATGAATGCCTGTGATTGGATCTGCCACAGAAGTTGCAATGGTTTGTGTTTTAAAAACATAGAGCTGCTGAACTAAGGCTCGATTTTTTTTTAATATGTTTATCAGCCCTATACTATAGCATCCAAACATACAGCTCTGCCTTCTAACTCCAAGCCACGCCCCCTATCTGATCCAGATGCTGTGGAGTGACACTAGTGAGTGTAGGGCTGAGTATTTGTGTTACTTCATGGTAATTTCCAAACAGTGCAGGTCTGAGAAACGTTGTGTATGATGTCTCTTTATTTCCTTATTTACCATTCCTGGGATTCCTGCTCTTTATCCTTACAAACTTATAATCGAGAAATGAATTAAATTAATATTAAGTTTTATAAAGAACTGTCATGAGGTTTTATAAAGAAATCGACTGCGTCTTGGAGAACTTTCATCACCTACTCACCTCACTTACTTCTGTCTCTTCAGGAACCAGCCAGCCTTCATGATATTTTTAACCAAAAAAAAAAGTGCTTTATTAATTATATATTACTTTCTTTAATGATGTTACAAATATTTCTCACATAAATGCAGAGCACATAAAGCACACAAAACCTAAAAAATAACAGCGGGGTGCCAAAAGTTTTTTGTACTGTTCAGCAGCTATCTTGTATTTGGTACTTGATCTGTGAACTTCGACCAGTGTGAAAGACACTGAGCATGCTGGGAAATTCCAGCTTGTGTTTGCAGTGTATTCTGGCAAGTGAGTTTATGATATTGTTATAGAAATTGTTAACCAAGTTGTGTCCTCTTTTTGGTGTTGATAAGATAGAATTGTATGTATTTATAAATGTATATATTTTTATATGTATGTATTATTTCATGTATTAGCGACTCTGATTAATTTGTTCACTCTTTTTTCATATATTATACATTGTATAAGAAACTGTGTAATTTGTTAATTATAGCCCCTGAAAATGGACAAAACAAGAAACTGAGGAACCGAAAGAAAGACCTGTAAGGGTGAATTTTTTATAAAAGCCCCCGGGGTGTGTAGCATAACGAGAGATAGAGGAAGCATAATTATGACTCACGGTTTTCTCGAGCTCGTTTGAGTCTGGTGCGATGCCCACGCGTGGGTGCAGCGTCTCAAGCGCAGGCTCTAAACGGGTCCTGATTACACAGAGATGTCAGATCTGTGTTCTCGTAATGACTAGAGTGTCTGCCGAGGCGTTTAGATTAATGCAAAAGAGGGGGATTGATTGCAGAAAAATATGACGGTCGGCGTTCCTGTAATGAGCGCAACCTCTCTCGTTTTGAACGTTGAGAACGAATTTATGCAGAATATTCGTGCAGGTGTTAACGTGAACAGCTAAGTATGGCATCACATGGTCACAGAGGAGTCAGTTTGAACAGTTGTGCAACCTTTGTGTGTGTGTGTGTGTGTGTGTGTGTGTGTGTGTGTGTGTGTGTGTGGGTGTGCGTTCACAGGTACCCTGCTGGACACAAGTGGTTTGTATGATGAAGAAGTCAGCTCACCAGAGAGTCTACAGAAGTAAGTCAAACACACACACACACACATGCACACACACTCACACCTTCTCCCACTGCAACATGATGATGTGATCAAAAAGTCAAACACACAAAGGTTTGGAGAAACACTAACACACACATTCTAACAAATCCCACCCCCTCGTCCTTCATGGAGGAACCCTTAAAAATTTTCTGTGTAGAACCCTAGAACAGAGTGTGTGTAGTGTATTGTAGTTGTAGTGTATTTTTATGAGTGTATGTATTTATATTCTTATAAGAACCCTTTATTATCCAATGAACCCTTAAAGAACCCTTGAACAATCTTTTTTTCAAGAGTGTATGTATTAACTGTATGTATTAACTGGAAACTAACAACCCTTAATTTTCCAATGAACCCCCAAAAGAACCATTGAAGACCCCCTTTTACAAGAGTGTATGTATTAACTGGGAACCTTTTTTTGGAAGCTAACAGTCATTAAATATCCAGTGAACCCTTAAAGAACCATAGAAGAACCACTTTTTCCCTAAGACTGTAAGTATTAACTGGGAACTCTTTTCAGTAGCTAAAGATCTCAATGAACCCTTAAAGAACTCTTTTTTTTCTAAGGGCGTATGTATTAACTGGGAACTAACTATTTGTTGGAAACTAACAACCCGTAATTATCCAACGAACCCTTGAAGATCCATTTTTTCCCCCCTGAAAGTGTATGTACTGACTTGAGGGTGTGGTACAAAGTCCAAAATATTGTGAAATATTTTCTTCTTAATACTTAGAACCACACTTGTCACTTTCTGTGCACATTTAGCATGTTTTCTTCGCTGAAGTCTGAAAGCATAGTGTAAATTATCCAGTGCCTGCTGATATCCCACAATGCACTGCATTACCGTAGTGTTCAGATGAACACCCATAGTGCACTTTTGTAGTTTGGAGGGAGTCGAATTAGGCTGCAGTTTTGCTCAACAATGTCTCAATCTTTTATTTGTTGCATCTCCTCTTTCTCCTTGCACAAACTTTTACAGTTCAGACAAATGAAACAACCTTTTAAAGCATTTCTCTGAATCCTTGGCATTTCCGTGAAGCTTTTTTCAAGCTTGGCATTTCTACGAATACTTGGCATTTCAAAGCTGGGTGGACGCAAATGTCCTTATGCGTGCATGTACCCACCCCTGATGAACTCTCTCTCTGCGCTCCTCTTTAACAGGGTTATGGAAAATGAAGAAAGCAGGAAGGAGTACTTGGTTTTCCCAGCGAGTAAGAACCAGTGTCCGAGTCAGAAGGGTCGTAAGATCCCACTGAAGGGGAACGGACGCAGGATCGACTACATCCTGTACAGAGAGGAAGGCCTGCACGCCGACTGGAAAGTGGTCAGTATGAAGAAGCAGTGTACCTCAGTCTGTTTTATTCACCGCTGCCACCTTGTGGCACAAAGTAGAAACAGCCTGATTGATTTTATTTATGAAAAAATCCGATGTACTTTTTATCCATATAGTTATAGTTGCATTTAATGGTGTGAAACGAGTCATCACTTACATTATAGCAGCTATAAACTGTAGTTCCCTCACCAGCCGCTCTTTATTTCTCTCTCTTTTGAAGGGCAAAAATGCTGTAGTCATCAGCATATCAATACAACATGCTAAGCCATAATGTGAGGAAATTTTTAGACCTATCACAATGGCTGAAAGAGATCTATACAAATTTATTTATTACCTGCCCTTCGGTTCTACTGATTTGTGCATGCAGTCAGCATTCCTGAAGTGACTTTCAGGCTGTGGTAAATCACACTAATTGATTCGCATTGATTCTGCCCCCTACATTACACTCAGTTTTACTCTTTTTTTAGGTAGAAATGGCTCCGATTAACTATTCATTAAGGCAGAAATTGCCCAGATGAGTTATTTTGTGTTTATGAAAGATGCGGTTTTCTGTAGAACCTGGTAGTAAATCAGCTTGGAAGTTTTTGTGGGTATTATTAACCTTTTGGGGTATTTTATTTTTGTATCTTGTAAATCAGTGTCTGTGCATGTACAGGCAGACAGATAAAGTTGTATTGAGAAGTGCAGAATATTGTATATGAGCCAATAATTCATTAATCCACATTAATCTAAAGTATTTGCCCCACCCTGATTTCACACTTGATTGTTTCAGATCCTCGAAGAACATTTTATACAAAACAAAGACAACTTGAGCAAACACAAAATGCAGTTTTTAAATGATCGTTTCATTTAGTGTAGGAAAATGGTTATCCAACACCAGCTGGTCCTGTGTGAAAAAGTAATTGCCCCCTTATCTACTCAATCAAACCGTTAATTAAATTTAACTGATAATTACTTTCAGTTAGACTAGACACACCCAGGCTTGACTACTGCCAGTTCTGTTCAATCTAAACATTATTTAACTAGAATCTTTCCAGCAATGTGAATCAGGCTAAAAGGTGTCAACAAGTAGCACACTGTGCCACGATCAGAGCTGAGAAATATATCAGTCTGGAAAGGGTTACAAATCCATTTCTGTGAGTGCGAGCCATTATCTCCAAATGGAGAAAACACGGAACCATGCTGAATGTTCCCAGAAGCGGCTGGCCTACCAAAATTGCTCCACAAACACATTGATGACTCATCCAGGAAGTCATAAAAGAACCCAAATGAACTTCTAAGGAATTGCAGGCCTTGTCCACCTCAGATAAGCTCAGTGTTGATGATTCCACTGTAAGAGACTGGGCAAAAATGGTATTCCACAATAAGAACATCATACCAACAGTCAAACTTGGTGGTGGTAGTGTGATGTTGTGTGGATGCTTTGCTGCTTCAGAGCCTGGGCGACTTGCCATAATCGGTAAGACCGTGAATTCTGCTCGGTACCAGAAAACAGAGACTGTCCGGTCATCAGTTTGTGATCTGAAACCCAAGTGTAACTGGGTTCTGCAGCAAGACAATGATCCAAAGCACATGAGAAGAAACAAAATTAAGGTTTTGTAGTGATCTAGTCAACATCCTGACTTGAACCCTATAGAGATGCTGTGGCAGGACGCCAAAAGTTCTCCAATGTGGCTGAATTAAAGCAACTAAAGCAGAAGTAGAAGAGTGGGCCAGAACCCGTCCACAGCAATATGAAAATCTGGTCACAGTTGCTGTTGCTAAAAGTGGCAAGTTCAATTCCAGTTTCCAATGAGTGATATGTGATAACCTCTTCCCTTCGGTAAAAGAAATGATCATTTAAAAAGTGTTCTCTTTGTCATATATTACATTTTGTATGAGGATCTGAAACCATTTAGTGAGACAAATATGCAAAAATGGAGGAAAGTAAATGCTTTCTTTAATGGCACTATACCTAGATAGACTCATTTGCCTTTTTATCAGGTCCTCATACACCAGTTCTCGGTCCTCATACATTCATGTGTCCCCATGTGGCCCACTGTGGACTTTTTGGAGACTCTGGAAAACCTTTAGCACCATCCAAAACATCAGCAGTGTGAGATGGGGAAAGGGAGTGGGGTTGCCAGATAGTTTCATTTAATATCTGAGACACTCAAATGATGATTGGCTCATCTGCAGCTTTTATTATGGGAAACAAGACAGTACTGTAGGTGTATTTTAGAGTGCGTTCCTCATGTTAACATGTGGAGCTCATCTGCAAAATGTGTAAAGGTTGGCAGGGCTTTTAAATATCTATTTTTAGCATTTTCTATCTCACCTCTCACCCACGCCCACGTGCAGTTGGGCATGCCTGACAGTTTGAGTCTCTCTGCCGAACCATAAAGGTCACTTTATATCTAAAAAGCTGGGTGCTGATTGAGTCATAATGTGTGTATTGTTGTATTATAACAGGACATCGAGGAGTTCAGTTTCATCACTCAGCTGGCCGGACTGACCGATCACCTCTCTGTGGCAGTGCGACTCGCCGTGTCTACGGGAGAGGAAGAGTCGTAAATCTGGCTTCCTGTTACACAATGCCACGGACTGAGAGGGGGAGAGAGAGAGAGAGAGAGAGAGAGAGAGAGAGAGAGAGAAAGCAGAACTAAATCCTAAAACTGCAGAGTGGAAAGGGAAAGACATGTGTGACGTTTTAAATCTTGCCTCATCCTCATCAGTGACAGCATGGAGGCACGGCGTCACACACACACCCACACACACCCACAAACACCTACACAAACACACACTCCCACACAAACACACACACACCCACAAACCACAGATGGACACACTGTTTTACCCAGAGACAACACGGTGATCTCGCTCTCTCACTTCCTCTTATGGGACTCTCTGCATCTCAGGAGTGAGAGTTTACGTCCTTATCACGCTTTATTTTTCGGCTCACCTCTGCTACTTTCACTTCTCCATGGCCTACGCCTTGAGGAGAAGACTTTTTTGTGCCATGATTCAAGGAAGTTTTACAGGGAAGCCTGGATTCAGAGTATTGCATGTTCCGATGATTAACACACAAACGTGTTCATTAATGAGACATTTCCCTTTAGCTCTCCTCAAGAACCTCAGCGAGAAGTGTCTTTCTTTTCTAACCTCTTTCTAGACCTTTCTATGGCCGAGCGCGCCGTCTTTATAGAGAGTTTGTACACTGAGTCACCTGATGCGAGTAAACTCGATTCTGATCATTAACTACAGTCAGAATAATTAACTCTCGTATTTCTAGCGGTTTATTGTCGCCAATCTTTGAAATACAGTAGTGATAACGTGTACATGAGTGTGTGTGTGTGTGTGCAACAAGAAAGTTTTAGTGTAGATTTATTCTCTGGTTGAAGATTTTTAACTGTTAAAAGATGTTTAACTGATAAATGCACAGCCATGAGAAACCACCGGCCTGCATGATCACAAAATCCTGAAGATGATTCAGAGATTTGCGGGTTCTAGGTCTCTCACAGACGTTCTCGATCTCTCTCACACACACACACACACACACACACACACATTCTCAGTCTCGCACACACTGTCTTTTTCTTTCTTCAGTATTGCTACAGTAATGATTTTCAAGTTCAATTTGATCAGCCAACCAATCAAATTTGAACTTAGGACAACATTCCCAACCTTTCATTTCATTCGACTTAGCATGAATACTGGTTTAATTGTGCACCATAAAAGTTTAGCATTAGCTAAGCTAACTAGTCATTTAAATGCATTACTGAGGTAGCATTAGCCACCTAACTAGTTAGTTTAGCTAACATTACCCCTTCAGGTATCTAGCTAGCTAGCTAATGTCAGACTAACATTGTGTAGTTCAAGCCAATGGCAAGCTAGTTAAGGTTAAGCTAATATATTATGTAATTTAAATCGGTAGCCATGTTGGCTAGCAAGCTAGCTAACATTAGGCTATTATATTGGCTAAGCTAGCTAGCAAATGGTAGGCTAACATCATGTAGTTTAAACAAATGGCAAGCTAGTTAATTTGGAGATGTGTTATTAGGTTTGCTATCAAATCAAGTCCAGTTTTAAATCAAATATGATTTAATTGTAATTATTTTGTGTAGTAAAACCAGTATTTTATGCTAAGCATTCTGAATATCGAAGAAGTTACACATCAGGTTTGCAATTGGCTGATCATGTGTACTTTAAGCTCTGCCCTTGCTGAGACAGAGATGCCTGTCCCTCGCAAATTCAGGACCTTTTTATGGCTCCAAGGCTTGAAATGAGTTTGCGGTACAGTAAAAAGGCTCTTTGTTCAGGGCAAAAAGGCTTTCTGTTTCCCCTCTGAGCCGAGATGACCGCACCTGTGCAAATGTTTACACCCCCGTTACTCAACACTATGGAGGACACCGGACTCGGGCCGAAAATGACTACACCACATGAACTGCTGTACTTTCTATTCATCCGTCACTTTGTTTGCTTTTATACGCTTTCTATATTATTATTATTATTATTATTATTATTATTATTATTATTATTATTATTAAGCAATGCAGTGTTTTCCCGCATTAGCTTAGGTGCTAAACAGTTCAACTGCGACAGAAATTGGCATCCTGTCTGCATCCTTCTTAAAGTCCTAGTGTGAAATTGCCAAAATATACAGACGTTAAATACACAGTTGGGTCTGAAAGTCTGAATCCATGAACAAGGACTGTTTTTATTTCATCAGTCACTAAAACCGAATCTGAAATTCAGTTCAGTTGGAAATCACAAAAACAAATCACAGCCATAGTGTACTTTAGAGGAACCTTCTCATACTTCTCATATATCGATTTTATACTGTTTTTAACAGTTTTACAAAGTCGAGGGGAAAAAAGTGAAGCAAAGAAACGCCAAAACGTTGAGTTAACCGTTAATTAGTTAATATATCGATAGCTCAGAGAACTGTATACATATTACACATATACTATACACACTGTGCATATCATATTAAGTATACAGATCTGACAATATAGCAATTTCTTAGGGAAAAAAAATAGCCTCATCACAAGTGGAAATTTATGAATGATTATCAGTACACAGTATGTGGCTAGCGCTAACCCTTTTATAAGTAACTCTTCTTATATTACAGCATTTTGGCAACAGTAAGAAATTTTCTGAAATAAAGAACAACACTTTTTATCCATTTAGATTTACATTTAATGTTTTGGAGAAACAAGTTCCTGTTCTTACTTACATTATAGTAGCTATAAACAGTCATTTCCTCACCAGCCTCTCTTTATTATTCTTTTAATAAGCTCTTAATAAAGAAAAAAAAAAGTAGACCCCTGAAGTAAACAGTCCTGAGTCAGAAAAGTTGAAGTTTTACAAAGTGCAAAGTGACACTGGAGACTCCTTCATCAATGTTAAATAAACATCTGCTTATGGAAAATTATAACATACCAATGATTGTATTGTATGCTTTTCTTTAAATAAAAACACGTTTTTAAATTTGATTTAGTTTTAGACTCTGAGTATGTGGAGCATCTGCCGTACAAGTCTCCGTGAATGAGCTGTTACTATAGAAACCATAACGTATTAGAACAAGCGCATTAATATAAACCAGAGCTGCTGTAATAGAAAATGAATTAACACCTTCTGACCAATGAGAATCGAGCATTCAGTTGTGCTTTGGTATAAATGTTTAATAACTGATGAACTAAAAACTGACTTTTGGACCTGACTGTGTGTGTAATGAATGCCACTGATTTTTTTCAGTTTTTTTTTTGTTTTGTTTTGTTTTTTTAAGCATTTACAATACTGATTTGATTTCGATTTTCGGTGTGTGCTAGTTTTTGGTATTGATCTAAATGTCTAAATCAATACAAGGTTATAAAAGAATATGTTTAAAGGTTGGCATGTTGACTAAGTATAACTCGTTCTGTTCTTCAAATTAATCGAACCACCTCTGCTCATGAAAAGAAATGATTGTTTACACACAAACAAAAGCTGACAGGTAAATATATGGGATAATTAAAAATAAATAAATAAATAATAAAGTCAGTGACATTGGCTGAAGTCAACGAGTTCCCAGCCAGTGAGGCCAAATAATCTAATGTAAATAATTCATTCAAATAATCTTCATATAGTACTTTTACCTCAAAAACCTATATCTTTTTTATAGATAATAGCTTTATTTCTATAGCACTTCATGCATTTTTAATTCAGCGTCCTCATCGAGGTGCTCTGTACGCGCCATCAGGAAAACAAAAAGGTTGAATTTGTAATATACACAAGGCCAGTGCAGAGCATATGTTCATTGAGTAATGTTGGGTTCACCACTTCTTTTGTAGAAATCCATTTGAAAAAGGAGATGCCTTTTTTTTTAGACGCTGGTGTCCCCGCTCTACCCAGAATGCATTGCTGATGCCCTGGATAGCAGTCTCGGGATCATGGATTTCTGTATGTGATTTCATGTATATTTTAAATAAAGTTAATAGACATCTGCTTTTTGATGTTTAGTTGTTCCAGCAAATCTACAGTGAAAAACTTCATGTCCCATGATGCTCATCTCATGATGGAAACTCACCAATTGGGCTTTTAACATGCGTTTATGAGAACATTTTGGATTTTAGAAAATGCATCAATGTTCTAGGGAGATATTGATGTTTTTGCTCTGCATTATTGGTTCTTCATCCTGCTCCTGGAGAACCCCATCCCTGGACATTTTCATATTTACCCTTCTCTAACTCACTCATCAGCTAATCAACAAAGTTGAACTGCGAGTTAACTCTTAAGAGTATCAGTATGAGAGGATGATGCTAATAAAATCTCGGCCGAATTCTGTAACAGACGTGATAACGTGTGATCAAGTGTTCTTCACTTTAGACTAATAGACCATTCTTTTATGGTTTACGATTTTACTACAAACCAGCTATAGAGGAAGGAAATCACCCAAATGTTCCTCCAGGACCAGGATTGAGAAACACTGCTCTACATGACCGGATATCATCTGCCTGATGGGAACTTCAAAACATGGACACTTCACCCCAGAGCATGTTTCAGCAAAAGGCCAACTTGTTTACACAGACCCTGAAGTGCAATCTTCATGCTGTGTTCATTTTCCTACACTCAGAAAAAAAGGTAAAATGTTTAACGCTAAAGCCTCTTCAGTTTTTCTCTCTGGAGAAACCATTAAAAGAGTTTTTCTTTCAGAAAGACGTTTATGAAGCGAAGACCCCTTAAGGAACCCTTTTATACAAGAGCATAGTCCATCAAAGCAACTGGGTTTGTTTTAATCTAGATGTTTCACCGTGTCTTGGTCTCCATTGGCTGGGAAAAAAATCTTCCAGATTATAACAAAAGTACAGTGTTGTTGATTCACTGCTATCACACCAGATGACTGGAAACCTGAAAACAGATGACATGGCATGTGTTAGTCAGGTGGTTTATGTAGCCCCTACAGTCAGTGTGACTTTTAAAATCCCATCAGAAACACTGTGCATGTCTGATGAAACAAAAGTGAGCAGTGAGAGATGATAAGGAAACGGCATCTGTTTCACATTAAGTGTGAAAATGTCTGGCAACTAGCATGAAGGGAGTTCATGCTTCCAATGAGGATAAACATGAAATGAGGAGGTACCATCATCATAACTAGTTGACCTGACCAGTTAAGCAGCTACAGTTAACTAGTGAGTTACATTCAATGCAGTCAGTTATCTAATATTAAAATGCTATAGCTGGGTTAATGCTATAGCATTGCCATTTCACAGTTCCAGGGTCCATGGTTCAATCCTGAGCTCTGATTACTGCCTGTGCAGATGTTCTCTGCTCTGTGTCTGGCTGGGGTTTCTTCCGGGATCTCTGGTTTCCCCCCACCTCCCAAAAACATGCCAGTAGGTGCACTAGCTATGCTACGTTGCCCCTGTGTGTGCATGGTGCCCTAGACAGGCTGTATTCCCATATCACTCCCAGTGTCCCCAGGCTTACGTAAGATGGATGAATGAATGAATGAATGAATGAATGAATGAATGAATATAGCTTGCTTGCTAGTTTGTTTTTAAATAGCACAGGAAGATTTCTGGACCAATCAGATTGGACCAATCAGATTGGCTGTACTCTTTAGAGCTGATGCATACAGTAGACTTAGTACTGACAGCTTTAATTTTCACTGTGCTTTGCAATGAGGTGCACCAGTGAGTGTAGAACACCCATAATGCATGTGCCAAGGATTCAGGACAGGTTTAGGGCAAATCCACAATGGACTGATGATAATGTGTGCTACACTGTGCACCAACATAGACAATAGGGAGCAAGGCACCATCTCTTGGGGAAAAAAACTATATAACAGGTCCCCAGATGATGCATTTCCTCTTAGCTCATTAATTTAGTGGGTTTACATGGACCACAGAGAAAGGGAATGAGTGAAGCAGGGAGCATGGCATGCAGAGTGTACTGATATCTCACTTCCTCAGTGGGGTTAAAAAAAAACAGTTCCTATCTTTTGTGGTTCCTAGTTTAACCAATAAATGCCATTTGATTAAAAGTTCTTCTTCTTTTTGGTTTTCCTTCCGAGGGAAAGTGGTTCAGCGCTGGCTTCAAGCTTTCTTCACATTACCTGATTTTATATATATATTATGTTTATGTGTACATTATATATATATATATATATATATATATATATATATATATATATATATATATATATATATACAGTCAGGTGAAAAAATTAGGACACCCCATGAAAGCCTGTGTTTTTTTAACATAGTTAAACATATGGACATTTGATCTTCATATTAACAATATTGGGAGAATCAAGTAACATTACTAAACAAATAAAACCAAAGAAAAGTCGTTGTTAAAATGATCTGTAAAATGTAATTTAAAAAAAAAAAACAATTTCTTGTGAGGAAAAAGAAAGGACACCCCCACATTTATTTGTACTCAAAATGGCTAAAATTACCTGCAGGTGTATCCCATCAGGTGCAAGTCATTAGAACATCATTACAGAGCATTTTGAAGGAGGTTGCTTTATTTAAACCTCAGACATTTAGTCTGGTTTGCTCTTAATTGTTGAAGTGAGAGGTTTCACCATGGTGAGATCGAAAGAAAGAAGATTGTTGATGCTTATGAGTCTGGTAAGGGATATAGAAAGATCTCAAAAGAATTTGTAATCAGCCATTCCACTGTCCGGAAAATCATTTACAAGCGGAGAACATTTAAAACAGCTGCCAACATGGCCAGGTCGGGCCATCCAAGCAAATTCACCCCAAGAGCAGACCGCAAGATGCTTAAAGAAGTCTCCAAAAACCATAAAATATCATCACGGGACCTACAGCAAGCTCTTGCTTCAGTTGATGTCAAAGTGTGTGAATCTACAATCAGAAAGAGACACACAACTTTAATTATCATGGGAGGAAACCTTTGGTGTCTAAGAAAAACATGAGGGCAAGACTGAAGTTTGCCAAGAACACATAGACAAAGGTCAAGACTTCCGGAATAATGTTCTTATAATGTACTGGAATAATTGAATTATTTGGACACCATAACAGAGGACATGTTTGGCGTAAACCAAATACAGCATTTCAGCAAAAGAACCTCATACCAACTGTAAAACATGGAAGTGGAAGTGTTATGGTTTGGGGCTTTGCTGCAGCAGGACCTGGCCAGCTCACCATCAGAGAATCCACTATGAATTCTACATTGTATCAGAAGGTGCTTGAGGAACATGTGAGACCATCTGTCAAAAAAACTGAAGCTGAAGCGGAACTGGACCTTGCAACATGACAATGACCCAAAACATACCAGTAAATCCACCAAGGACCGGCTGAAAGGTAAAAAATGGAGAGCTCTGGAACGGCCAAGTCAAAGCCCACAGTAAATCCTATTGAGATCCTGTGGGGTGAATTTGAAACGGACTGTGCGTGCAAGAAACCCCTCAAACATCACACAGCTGAAAGAATTCTGCATTGAGGAGTGGGGAAACTTTCTTCCAGTCGATGTCAGAAACTGGTAGATGGCTACAAGAAACATCTCACTGAGGTTATTTCAGCCAAAGGGGGAAACACTAGCTATTAGGGCATAGAGTGTCCTAACTTTTTCCTCAGATGAAATACTCATTTTTGTTGATTTCTTTTGTTTAATAAGTGAAAAAAAGTGATTTTTTTTTTGTTGTTTACATGCAATTACATCACTTTCATCTGGGGGCAGTCGTGGCCTGATGGTTAGCGAGTGGGACTTATAACCCGAAGGTGAACCCGAAGGTTGCGGGTTCGAGTCTCAGGTCCGGCAGGGATTGTAGGTGGGGGGAGTGAATGACCAGCGCTCTCTTCCATCCTCAATACCATGACTGAGGTGAGTCCTTTGAGCAAGGCACCGACCCCCAACTGCTCCCTGGGCGCTGCAGCAAAAAAAAAGGCTGCCCACTGCTCCGGGTGTGTGTTCACAGTGTGTGTGTGTGTGTGTGTGTGTGTGTGTGTGTGTGTGTGTTCGCTACTGTGTGTGCACAAGTCACTTCACAAATTAAAACAAGATCAGAACTTGACATGTTGACATTTCTTAATAAAGGACTGAATATTTAATGGGGTGTCCTAATTTTTTCCACATGACTGTTTATATACTGTATATATAATATAATATATATAATATGTGCAGTTTTAAACCATCATCCCTGTGTGTATTTGTTGATGGAGGGCTGGTGGGTGCTTTCCTGCCTCATGTCCTGTGGAGTTTACCACAGAACAGGGGGAAATAGTGTGTATTTGTGTGTGTGTGTGAGACTCAGAGAAGCAAATTAGGGGAAGAGAACATGTGCTTCTCCTTTACATGTAAAAATTGGCAGAATGTAAATATTAATTAAAAAATAGTGGTACATAATGTGACGAGATTTTATCATAAACATTCTGTTGTCATGCTGTTATAAGAAAATCCTCAGCGACAGAGTGGTGTGATGAAGCAGAGTTACTGTTAACACCTTGCAGTTTATTATTTTCCTCTAACAACATGTCCTGGAGTGTTTTATTCCTCACACACCACAGCAGTTTGCTAAATAATTAGAAAATGTTGTTGTTTTTTTAAAGAACAATTTTTCAATTTTACTTTTTATCCATTTATAGTTATATTTAATGTTTTGTTTACACGTTCATTAGACGAGTAAGTTTCTGTTCTCACTTACATTATAGCAGCTAGAAAGAGTTGTTCACTCAACAGCCTCTTTTTATTTCTCTCTCAAACCAAACCAAAAAAGAAAAAATGCAGCTTGTCATGTTACAAAGAAAAAAAAATCTAAACTCTTCTCTCATAAAAATGCTGGAAATCTGACTGTAACAAAGTGCTGCTATTGGAGACTCCTTCCATAAAAGCTAAATAATTAACATCTCCTTCCAGAAGACTTCACCATTTCACCGATCACATGTTTTTAATCTGTTTAGTCTGTTATTAATATAAACCTATGATGTCATTACCATGACTAAATGTACTGTCACTCAATAGTCTTCCATTTAAGAGTAAAAATTCACCTGGCTGCCACTGAAGAATCATGTGGGAAAGTTTTGTAATCTCCAGCATCACACACTGGATCAGAGTCTGGGCTTGGAGCCAACATTGTGTGTATAACAATTGTGTTACGTTGGATATGAACACACCTACCGGGTTTAACACACACACACACACACACACACACACACACACATTCAGTATAAGCTCTAATTTTTCCCAAAAGCACTAGAGTGAAGATCATCTGTCTTTATGAGAGAGGAATTCAACTCGCTCTGCTGTTTTTAACGACAGTGTTCACAGGCTGCAGAACCAAATAAAAGTCTTCTCTGAGCCCAGGATTAAATTCATTAATGATTTCATTTAAAAGGAAACTTTGAATTTCATGCAGTTCTTCACATTTATATTTAAAGCCCCTATTTAATGCAATGAAATATCAATCAACAATGTCTGAGTGTGTGTAAGTGAACTGGGCTTATTCAAAAAGCTATAAATCTGGGACTATAAATCTACTGCGACTGAGAAGAGGAAGAAGAAGAAAAACTTTTTACAGAAGGTGTTGTCCCATATATATATATATATATATATATATATATATATATATATATATATAAAGAACGTTGAACCTTGAGTGTATCAGAAGTTTTGGTCTGAATTTAAGCAACAGCCTCATATTTTAAATCTTGTCATTTAAGTCAATTTGAAGCTTTTTTCCAGTGCTGCAACATATTATTGAATAAAAGATGACCTGGCATACTTTTTGTCTGCTTAGAGTTATATCTCATGTAGTGGAATGTCCGTGAGACAGGTTCCTGTTCTCACTTATGTAATAGCACTTCACTAGCCTCACTTCACTAGCCTCTTTTCCTCTCTCTCTTGAAGTTAATAAAGCAAGAAAAAAAGAAAAAAGAACTCAGCTTTTCATGTTACGGAGAAACCACTGAAAAGTATAAACTCCTCTGTCCTGATGATGTCAGAAAACGTAAAGTTCCAGCTTTACCTCAGACTGTTACAAAGTGCTGACACTGGAGACTCCTTCTATAAAAGTTACATAAATATCTCCTGACAGAAAACTTCACCGTTTCAATGATTACACACGTTTTTTTAATCTGGTTATATGAAGCATTTGCTGTACACATCCATATGAATGAGTTGTTACTTTAGGGCAGTGGTGGTTACTAAAGGCTTTGGGTAACTGACCTGAAGGTTGGGGGTTCAAGCCCCAGCACCACCAAGCTGCCACTGTTGGGCCCTTGAGCAGGGCCCTTACCCAGGGGTTCCTGCGCTCTGACCCCAGCTTCCTAACAAGCTGGGATATATGAAGAAAAGTATTTCACTGTGCTGTAATGTATATGTGACAAATAAAGCCTTCTTCAATTGTCAAAGCTGCTGTTATAGAAAATTAATCACCAATCTTCTGACCAATCAGATTTCAGCATTCAATAGTATTGTGGTATAAATTGTGAAAGTTATAGCACTGAAGTGGTAGAAGACTCCTGAAGCTGATTTCTGCCTCTGCTTTTTGAAGCTCAGTGGTTAAAATGCTGTGCTAATATCCAGATTGTGGTTTTTTTTTTGGCACCTGCCTTACTTGTTTGTGGATTTAGAGAAAAGAATCTACCAAATAAATAAATGTGAAAACAATCCACACCGTGTTTGTTTTCTATAACGTACTATTGAAAGCTGTTTTTGGATCAAGGATGACATTTTGAAAAGGTTGAATTTTTTTATTTCGTTGTCGCGGTTCCTGCCACCAAAATAGTCGAAACAGCTTGGGGAAAAAACTCAAAAATCTTCTCTCCCCTGTGTTATTTTACACCTCACCATCAGTTTCTGCCTGAAAGAGGACCTGAAACTGGTGGGGTGTTGCTCAGATTGATCACACACTGCACATGATCACTGCTCTTCAGTCGAAAAAAAACAAAATCTTTATACTGATAATGAATCATACACCCCGTACACTGACATCATATATCACAGACCTTATATATAGTGTAACGAGGTATAAATATAATAAATAACTGCAGTCATTTTCAGTAATAAATACACCATATGGCCAAAAGTATGTGGACCCCTGACCATCACAAACAGATGTACTTGGAGTTGTTCCCTCCTTTGGTGTTGTAATAAGCTCCACTCTTCCACTAGATTTTGTGCATTAGCGAGGTCAGGCACTGTGTGTTGGGATGTCGAGGAGGTCTGGGGTGCCTTCCGTGTTCCAGTTCGTCCCAAAGGTGTTCAGTGGGGTTGAGGTCAGGACTCTGAAGGACACTCGAGTTCTTCTACTCCAACCTTGGCAAACAAGATTTGTTATGAAGCTCGCTTTGCACACAACAGGGTTTTGGCTTCTTAGTTCCAGTGAAGGGAAATTGTAATGCTTCAGAAAACAATTGTATTTCTCCATCTTTGTGGGTATGATGGTCAGGTATCCACGTACAAAAACAAGCAGATTTCTTTTCGTCAGAAATTAGAAATTTAACCTTACTTATAATTCAATTTACAATTTTCCTCTCAGTGTATGTAAGAGAACTCTTATAATACCAAAACCACCACCACCATTATTATGATTATTATGATTATTATGATTATTATTAAGAAGAAGAAGAAGATAAAAAAGAATACTGTACATTTTCAATTTATAAAGCCATTTTTATGCATGACTGATAGAGAGAAAATCAGGGGACATGTTATGATTAAATCAGTGAAATCAGTGAGTGTCTGAATGACTGAGGAAACAGCAGGTGACTATCTGATGAGATGCTGATATGTGGTTTTTCGTTCTGTAGCTGATATGTGAGGATAGAATGCACAATCAATCATATTACCATAATCTCACAAAACCAGGCAAATGACTCTAAGGGACGTTATTCTTCGCCTCAGTACATGCTGTAGATCGGAGCTGGAGAGACTCAGAACCAGAGTAACTTCAGCGATGTTTGTCGTAATGCTTTCTGACTAGAGCTTAAGTTTTTCAAAGGTTGCCTGCTGTGAGGTCACTAGTTTGTTAAAGTTTCACTGGTGTATCATGTAAGACTACTAACACATATATTATTATACCTATGATAAGTAGGTATAGTGGAAGATTTTATTTTTTTTTATACACTCAGTGTACACTTAGCAGTGCTAGCGGCAAAACACTATGTGACCAATAGTATGTAGGACCCGTGACCTTTACACTCATATGTGGGTCTTCCCCAACTTGTGCCACAAATGTGGAAGCACAGAATTGTCTAGAAAAATTGTCTTTGTATGTTGTCGAATTAAGATTTCCCTTCACTGGAACTAGAAGGCCTAGGCCAAACATGACAATGCGCTGTGCTTAAAGCGAAGTTTACAAATTTGCTTTACCAAGGATGGTGTAGAAGAAAGTGAATGGCACACGTGAACTGGAACGCGGACCGCACGCCAGGCCATCTCACCCAACATTAGTGCCTGATCTCGCTAACGCTCTTGTGGCTGAAGGAAGAAATCCCCACAGCCACGCTCCAAAATCTATGATAACATAATAATAACATAATAACAAGCTTATTATGACAGCAAAGGGGGAATAAATCTGTAATGGACTGTTCAACAAACGCATGGTATGGGTTTACACTGAACATAAACATCATGGAGGGTTTATTATTTCTGTTCTAATTAGCCACATTTGGTTAGCATGCCTCAGTATGAATTTAATTGTAGAACAGGCTAGCGCTAATAGAAGAACAAAAGCAGGCCCACATATTGTACGGTACTGTACTGTAATCCTTGGGGGAACATACCCACAGAACTGTGTTCTCTCAATATGAGAGAACCTGGTGAAAGGGACCTCCTTGGATCATGATTATGGTCATAAGGTCACCAAAAAACCTTTAATTAACACGTTTTTCAGATTAATTTAAAAGGCTCACTTTTACAAATAATTTACTTTGGTATTATTCAGTCCACTGAACTCTTTGGCTCTAAAGGCAGCTGGATCAAAATGATACATCCAACATACTTGGGAAAAATCCTTGTAACATCTGGAGGAGAAGAACAGCACAACACTCATTCTATAATAGCCAACTTTGGTAGAACTTTAAAGGCCGTGCTTTTTAATTGAACAGTTTATTTGTTTTCTGTAATTATCATGTGAATTGTTCAAATACCCATGCAGCATAAATTATTTACTGAACATAAAATATCAGAATAAGTATAGTATGTTTGTAAATTGAGGGAACAGAAGAATCAAGCAACATGGGAATGAAACATAGAACCCTGGGAACACAGAGGCCTAAAAAAAATCGAGGACCATTTTCGAAAAAAGTATGATTTGGAAAATTATCGCCCTAGAAACATAGCCTTAGAACCATTGGGCCCTGGAATCTTAGCACCCTAGAAACTTAGGTCCCAGGAAGGTTCTCTGAATACATAGGACCCTAGAAACATAGAACCCTGAAACGTCCCTGGAAAATTAGGACCCTAGATACATATGACCCTGGAAGTATAGGACCCTAGAAAAATAGAAGCCTAGAAACATAGGGCCCTAGAAACTTTGGACCCTGGAAGGTCCCTTGAAACATGGGTCACTAGAAGGTTAGAACCCAAGAAAAATTGGTCCCTGGAAATACCCTAGAAATATAGGACTTTTTTCTAAAAATATAATGAGGAAACATGTATATTAGAAAAATGTAGCAGGATTTGGGTTGTTTCAATCGAGAATTTCAATGACACTGAGAAAATTATGTAATCATGTGGCTGAGAGAACAGCAGTCCCTGAAAATAAAGGGTCAACTTATGATAGATGACCAAGTTCCTTAACCAGAACACACACGCTTGTGACTAAGGTATACATGCCTAATTGTCATGGTATTATGACTCGCTGTTATTGTCTTTTTTTCTGATTGAAAAACCTCAATAATTACTCACCTCCTACGAAAGCTCTGCGGCTCAAACGCAACATCAAAGCTGACACGCAGAGGCGTGTACATTTCCAGAGACTTGTTATATCGTATGAATATCTGCCACCCCTGCCACCCTTTCCACCCTTTCCACCCTTTCCACTCCGTCACCTTTTAGAATTAATTAAATTTACAAATTTGTTTAAAACCATAATAATAAGGATCACAAAATAATATTAAAGACTTGTTATTTTGGAGCCATGTGTCCAGTGACTCTCCGCCTCCGCACGTTTTTTGTTGTTTTTTTGAGAACCACGTCATGTTGTCACTGAAAAAAGAGAGAAGTGAAAATTCTGCACTAACATTATTAGTGTGTTCCACAGTTCACGCTGAATGTCATATAGTTACAATGACAGATTCTCCCTCTGGACATTTTCCAACACGTAGGTAAACCAAAGTCCCCTCACTACTTCCTTCCCCCATCTGCTGTGTATAAAAATCGGCAAGCTGCCTCTCTAAAGGACCACAACACAGTGAGATCTCCTCAGGTGCTCATCTTCTTTAATCTGTCCATTAGTCCTTTGGGTTAGATTCAGCCGAAGAGCTTGAACAGGAACGCAAGATGTCGGCCTGCCGTTTGATCCTCCTGTCCGCCGTGGTGGTGCTGCTGAGTGCAGTCACGCTCACTGAAGGTGAACTATTTGACTGTTGATACGTTAAAGTTGTTGGGTGGCTTTCTTACTGTTTACTATTATGCTCGTTATGATTTTTGTTGTTCAATTTTTTTAAAAATATTTTTGAATACGTATACTAGCTATCGAATTCAGAATTCTGATTAGTTAGAAGGTTTTTTGATTAATTTTCTGATCACACATATATCACAGTTTTATTTTAATTCACTCACGTAATCGTCACATGTACTGATTAAAAGAACGTGCAATTGTTGATATTGTGAATTTTTCCGTAAATTTATGGAAGGAGTCTCCAGTGCCAGCTCTTTGTAACAGTCATAGGTAAAGCTGTAACTTTGGGACGTGCGCTTTTAGAAGAATAATCAGCTGTGGTGTGGTAACGGTAACTCCGCTTCATCACACCACCCTGTTTTTACTTAAATCTGCTAAATATGTTCAGCTTTGGCATTATTATACAACACGCTTTCAAGCCTATATAGCTGTTTCAGATTAAATTGGATTGAATTGTGAAAGAATATAAATATAAATTAAATATCAAGAGGAACTTGATATTTGATAGCAACTGGTGTTAGACCTTTATTACGCCAGAATTTATTTATGAGTCTGTGTGTCATGTAGGCCTGACACTTCAACAATCAGTATAACGGATATAATTGACTTTGTGTAGAACTGTGTGTAGAGCTCTACTGATTGTGTGGTATTTCACAGGGATGCGTTACAAAGCCACGACAAAAGTCTGCTGCTACACCTTCAACCAACGTGCTCTGAAGTCCGGCATGGTGGCCAGCTACAGCCTGACCAGCCCGCAGTGCTCTAAACAGGCCATAGTGTAAGTGTGCGACTATCTGGTATTATTATTGTGCATGATTATTGTGTGTGTGTGTGTGTGTGTGTGTGTGTGTGAGAGAGAGAGAGAGAGAGAGAGAGAGAGAGAGAGAATGAGAGAGAGACAGAGAGTCATACAGTCAGACAGACAGCTAGAGATAAAGACAGACAGACAGATGGTGATAGAGAGACAGAAAAAGAAAGACAGAGCGAGAATGAGAGGCAGATTGAGAAAGAGACTGATTGACAAACAGAGAGAGACAGAAAGACAGAGAAAGAGAGAGACAAAAACAGAAAGAGAAACTAACAGAGTTGAATTTTGGGAAAAATCCTAAACTCACAGGTTTTTGTTTTTTTTTGGTTTTTTTGGGTTTTTTTTTTTTTTACCCCATGAAGCAGTGTTAGGTCATGTGCAGATTCAGACAGAAACAGGATGTTGAAAGTGTGAAAAGTACTAAAATAACCTCACAGAGTTGCACAGAGAACTCAGACTCCCCCTGCTGTCTACACTGCAGCCAAACATGTGTGTGTGTGTGTGTGTGTGAGAGAGAGACCTTAGTTTAAACATATAAAATTAATTATTAATATTAAATTCATGAGTTGTCTTTCTTTAATAAGTAAAAAAAAGTTAAGCATTGGTGAATTGCTGTGGTATAAGAGAAATAAAACACTTCGGGACATGCTGTTGTAACAGTAACTCCGGTTCATCACACCACCCTGTAGTTGATTATTTTCCTATAACAGCATGACAGAAAAAAGTGCTTTATTACTTACTTATGACAGTGCCGCTCTTTTAGATTTCCTTTTCATGATCCATCAGCACGCCTCTGGTTTTGTGCTAATTTTGTATAGTTGATAAATTAAAAAAAATCCTTAATTAAGTTTGGACTTGTGTTATTATGTTCCTATATTTGTAACTATTTTTTTTTAACCATTACTATGCAGAATTGTCACTTTACTCACACAGAGACTTCTCTGATCACATGTCTGAGAGAGTTTGGCATATAATCTTCAATTTCATTGATATTTAATTGCTTTTTTTTTTCACTACAGGTTCAAAACTAAGAGGGGAAAGGATGTGTGTGCCAAACTCACTGACCCCTGGGTGAAGGACCTCATCAAGTTTCTGGACAACAAATTAGGAAGCCAGGGAGCCGTTTAATCATTTTGACCTTCATTATCATCATGATCGAATTCTCTGATGGATTTCGAGCAGATTTGCACAAACCCTAATGATGTACAAATCTCTGAAATACCACTAATAATTCACCACATTAAAGCTACCATTGCAGAAAGAATGTTCTCTTTATGAATGTTATACTCATTTTGTTTTCTATTTTTTTGCATGTGTTTTATTCTATTCTATTTTACCTGTATTAACATGTGTAATATGTGGAAGCTAAAATTCTAAAAAAAAATAAAATAAAATGAAGAGATGCAAACATTCCCTTGGTTGTCATTGGTTACATATATACACATTAAAAACACATGCCTAATATCGTGTAGGTCCCCCTTGTGCCGCCAAATCATCTCTGGCCCGTCTAAGCATGGATGTTAGCAGTTAGCCGATCCTTTAAGTCCTGTAAGTTGCGAGGTGGGGCCTCCTTCTTGTTTGTCCAGCGCATCCTACAGATTCTCGATCGGATTGAGATCTGGGGAATTTAGAGGCCAAATCAACACCTTGAACTCTTTGTCATGTTCCTCAAACCGTTCCTGAACGGTTTCTGCAGTGTGGCAGGGCGCGTTATCCTGCTGAAAGAGGCCACTAGGTGCCATTAGGGAGTACTGTTGCCATGAAGGGGTGTACGTGCTTAATATAGCAAATAAAACAGAAACAACTGCTTGGCTTTCTGAAATTCATCAAATCTACGATTAAAGGTTTAGATCCTTGGATCTAAGGATCAAATCTAAAAATTAGACCTCACATTTTTTCTAACACGAGGCTAGACAAACTACTAGAAATGTGTTCTCTCGTTTTCTCTCTCTTAAAGTTACCAAGACAAAAAAAAAAAAAAAGAAACCGCTGCTTGTCATGTTACAGAGAAACCGGAAACTCCTTAAAGACTTTCTTAAAGACTTTCCCATGTCAGGAAAGTTTTTGACTGTTACAAAGTGCTGACACTGGCGACTCCTTCCATAGATGTTGCATAAAATGTCTCCTAACAGAAAACTTTACCACATCAACAATTCTACATTTTTCTTTTGTAAACATCAGTTTAATTGATCTCTTTATTATTAGCCTTATAGTATTATGTAAGTCCCTGTGAACGAGCTGTTACTATAGAAACAAAAACATATTAGAACAAGCGCTTTTATATAAACCGGTGATTTATATTAGAACTGGATCTACTATCATCTGCTGTTATAGAAAATTAATACACGCCTTCTGATTAAAGAATTTAATCGCGCTGTAGTATAAGAGAAGCGTGTGTCACCTAGTGTGTGTGTGTGTGTGTGTGTTGGTACTCTAGCAGCTGAGTTTTGAAGCTTGTGAGAATTTTAACTGGTAGACCAATAAAGTGAGCATTGCAATAATCAGTATGAGAGCTAGGGCTGTAGGACTCGAGTCTGGTCTCGAGACAATTGCTGTATTGACTTGGACTTGTCTCAGACTTACTGTCACTTGTACTTGGACTTGTCTTGGTCTTGGGCTTTTTCTCACTAAATATGGTTTTGGTATTGACTGGAGGATTGTAAAAATAATGTTCGTGTAGTCTTTTATTTGCACATGCACAATGTTTGACAAGAAATAATTCCTGCTTCTGAAAACAGCCTAATCATTTACGCAATGTATGAATGAACAACTAGTTGAAGACTTGGCCTCAAAAAGGATTTAATGGCTTTCATTTGGACTTGACTTGATTGGACTTGACCTGGCTTAACCCATTTAAGACCCAGTCTTGACTTGATCTTGGTTAGTCCCGGTCCTGAACTTTTCTTGACCGTGTCTATGGCAGTCTTGACTACAGCCCTACTGAAAGCATGAAGTAATGTTCTAGCAATGTGGATATTTAGGAAAAGGCAAAGATGGGTGACATTATGAATGTGAAGAACAGCAGATTTGGTAGAGATCTGACGTGAGGTTCAAGCGAAAGTGTCGAGTCGAGGAGAACACTAATTCCAAACAACCTGCACCGATTCAACATACAAACCATCAGGGTCAAGAGAGATCAGACAGCCTGGATATTTGGGGTCTACTAGCAATACTTCTGTTCCATCTGTGTTCAGTATAAAAAAAAGTTTTCTTTTTTGCAAAGCTTTAGGTTGGAAATTCATGCTGTCTATTGGAAACCTGTACCTGTGGTTGGAATAAACATTGGGAAGTGTAGAAGAATTTGCACTGACATACAGTATAACTGAATATCATCAGTACAACAGTGAAAGCTGAGACCATGACGAGGGATAATTGTCCAACAGGTATGTGTACTATTAAAATAATAGTAAGAAAGTCTCAAAAGTTCACAGTAATTGCTATATAATTACAATAAAACAATCATAAAGCAAAGACTCATGATAATATAGCAAATACTGCACAGTGTATGTATATTTATGAGAGACAGGAGAAACCATGTTCTGATTTTTATTAAAAAAACAAAACCAGTATGGATTATTTTCTTTCTACTTAGTTAACTGTAATAGGATAAAGTATGATCTGCTTTCTTCTCCTTCTGTACACTGTATGACTGTATACAGTCACAATTACAAATCACAATCCACCATTATCAAAGTTATTATATTTTTTATAGTTTAGAGAGTATAGTCTGTTTGACTCAAAACAAGTTTATACATAATTAATATACATATAATTAACATCACTTGTGTTCAGATGGTGGAAAGTACAGGAATAAAAACTCAATGACTCCAATAAATAGCCCAAAATATTGTACACATCCTTTTTATATATATATATATATATATATATATATATATATATATATATACACACACATATATACACACACACACACACACAC
>CM074980.1:26026683-26061864 GCA_037576825.1 Pangasius krempfi
AGCAAGCCAGTGGTGACGGTGGCAAGGAAAAACTCCCTGAGATGATATGAGGAAGAAACCTTGAGAGGAACCAGGCTAAAAAGGGAACCCATCCTCATCTGGGTGCAACAGATAGTGCGATTATAAATAAATCCCTTCTATTATTGTGCACTACCAGTGTACCAGTGAGATAGCGTAAGGGTACCAGTGAGGTAACGTAAGGGTACCAGTGAGGCAGCGTAAGGGTACCAGCGAGGTAGCGTAAGGGTACCAATGAGGTATCGTAAGGGTACCAGCGAGGTAGAGTAAGGGTACCAGTGAGGTATCGTAACGGTACCAGTGAGGTAGCGTAAGGCTACCAGTGAGATAGCGTAAGGGTTCCAGTGCGGTAGCGTAAGGGTACCAGTGAGGTAACGTAAGGGTACCAGTGAGGTAACGTAAGGGTACCAGTGAGGTTGCGTAAGGGTACCAGTGAGGCAGCGTAAGGGTACCAGTGAGGTATCGTAAGGCTACCAGTGAGATAGCGTAAGGGTACCAGTGAGGTAGCGTAACGGTACCAGTGAGGTAACGTAAGGGTACCAGTGAGGCAGCGTAAGGGTGCCAGTGCAGTAGCGTAAGGGTACCAATGAGGTAGCGTAAGATGCCCTAAAGTCGGCCGCTATGGTGCTTTCTCGGTTTTGTAGACACTCTGACAATGTAGACAATCTGAAATGTACACACATACTGTATAATATAGTTAACAGCACTTTACTTTATATATGAAAAACAAAGAGTGAAAACACAACCTCAGTTTGAAATTCCTTTTCGTCAACAACTTGGGGTATTCTTCTCAACTAGGAGTTCCTTCCCTGTTGCCAGAATTATATCAAATCAACATGGCTACGCACAGCATCCCAAATAAACAAAGTAGCACTTCTTACCCTTAAATGAGTTATACTGTATATGCAAGTATTTGCTTTAGATCAATGAACATACAGACACATTCACCTTAAATCATCACGTTAAATCTGTAAATAAATAAATAAATCTGTAAATATGTAAATCTGTAACACTGACTCTACAGTTCACTGTTTTGGGAAACCTTATTTGACTATCTTGTTGCTAACAAAAGACAAACATGGAGGTGCCCATGTTTTTTTTTTTTCCATTTCGCAAGTTAAAAGTATCCAGGTAGAAAATGACGCCATTCCAACTTGCAAATTACGGTTTACAAAACGAGTTGAACGCAGCATTACGTTATTCAGCTACAGGAGCCCATGGAGACCATTGTTAACACCGTAAACTACCAGTTTATCGAGGCAGTAGGAATCATTCATCGTGACATCATTCTGTGGATTTTCAGGGTTTCCACACTGGGTTATAATAGTGAATAGTAATAAATTAGTTTATGATTTTAGATAAGTTTTGGCGTAGTGGTTGGTGTAGACATATTTGACATCATAGTAATAACGGTAGCTAGTTAAGTGGTTCATGTTGTTTAATACAAAGTTTAATTACCAAACTCGGTGACCGAAAAACCCTTTATGGTGCTAGATGGAACAGTTTTTCTACAGATGTAATAAATTAGCAGTTAACTAGCTGTTTAGCATAACAAGAGGACATTTTTAAATAGAATATTTATGTATGTTCATAGATCTTGACCATGAATAAAACCTTTTCATGAAAGATAGAGTATAGAAATGTTCCTGGGCCATTTTAGTAGTTGGGCATTAAAACATATTAACTTATTGCTGTTATTAATTTATTACTGTACATATTATGCTTAGGGATAGTTTCAAAATCTAGTGGATTCATGAGAGTATTTAATAAGGAAGACACACACTTCCTGATTAGCCAAGAGGAGTGGAGATGCATATTAATGAAGGGATAAAGACAGACAGAGAGAGAGAGAGAGGCCTAAAAACTGACATGTCATCCAGAGCTGCTCGGGACATGGTCCTTTGTCACAATAATAGACTGGAAAATCAGTCAAGTGCATCACTAAAAGAAAGTTAATATAGATTATCTATTAGAACGAGCGCATTCATATAAACCTGTGATTTGAAGCTGCACTATTGTCAGAGCTGCTGTTCTAGAAAATTAATCAACACCTTCTGGTATGACCAACCATTAACCAATAAGCTGAGCCTAAAATCAGTCAGGTTATATAACGAAAAGTTTAACACCCACAATGTTATTATAGTCATAATAATTATTATAATGATTATTGTCTGTGGTGTTTAGCTTACTTAAGCTAAAAGGCTTGTTATTGATTGTAACTCGTTTATTATAAAACCAAAACACAAAGTGAACTATACAGCAAAGGTAGATTCTTCGCTGCAATTTTCATTTCGCTCTTTTTCAACAATAATAATTTAAACTCCCCACCACACACTGTTCACTTCTTAATGATGGTCATGTAAATAGGTTTGATATCATGGTGATACCGTGACTCCGCCCCTCAAGCCCCTGAACTCACAGCTCATTGGTTGTAGACCTGCAGGATTTTAACTCATTTAACAGTAGAAAAGTTTTCAGATTTGGTTTCAACACTTAGCAGAACCTATCTAAAACCCAACCTATAGTGAGTTCTGTGTGTGTGTGTGTGTGTGTGTGTGTGTGTGTGTGTGTGTGAGAACTATTCATAGCACTGGCCTTGTTCTCCGCTTGCCTCTGGGCATTTTCCACACTGTCCGTCCTAAAAGTGCTATTACATAACAACAACATCCGTCTCATTAATCAGCACACACACACACACACACAGAATGATCGCAGCATCCTAACAGATTTAATGTGGCTCATTTACATATCTCCGCCCTCTCTGGTTTATCAATAACGCAACAGGAAGTAGCACTGTGATGCCGATTAGCAAATGATAATTTGCTCGTCCTCTTTCTTTTGCGTTTTTTTTAAATTCGTGGTTAAAAGCACACACATCACGAGTCGACTTCCCCGCGTTCAATCAGCGCTCTGTAATAGAGTGTGCATTGGCGTGAAATACTGACACGTCTAATCAGAGCTGGAAAGGGTCATCGGCAATCTGATGTGCCCTCTTTTCCCCTTTCTCTCTCTCTCTCTCTCTCTCTCTCTCTCTCTTCCGGCATGAGTGATCAGTTACTTTCCCGTGTGTCCCCTTTTTTAAACTCGGCTCTGTGAAAAGCAAAGAGTTCATCTCGTTAGCCTCTTAGTGCGCATCTCAGGAATGTTAGTAGAGGAGGAGGAGAAGGAAAAAGAAGGATGGAGAGAGCAGGATGAGAGGGAGAGCAGGAAACTGGAAGACAGCCTGGCAGAGATCTGGAGCGAAATCAACTTCCTCCATGATGCTTTAGACTCCATCATGGATCTGATCCGAAACGTAAATACTGAGATTTAGCGACTTTTCCCCCCTTAATACTCGCCCTCTCTCTCTGTTCATCCCTCTTTTTCTTCTTTCCCTCAATTGACTTTCTCTTCCTCTCTAACTTTATATCCCTATTTTGCTCTGTTTTTCTGTCTCTTTGTCTCTCTACCACTTTTATCTCTCTCCTTGTCTGTCTTTTTTATGTCGTTTTTCACTTTTTATTCTTCTATCTCTCTTTCTCTTAATGTCAGTTTCTCTTTCCCTTCCTTTTTATATTTTCTCCCCTGTTCCCATCCTATCGTCCTCTCTCTCTCTCTCTCTCTCTTGTCACCTTATCTCTACCCTCCTTTATCTTGTTCTCTCTCTTCCTTTCCCTCGTTCCCTCCTTTCTTTCGTCTTTCTCTCTTTCTTCCTATTCTCTCAGAACTGTTTCTCATATCCCTCTCTTACTCGTTCCTTCTTTCTCTCAATTTTCCATTTTCTCTCTTTTTTACTCCACTTCTCTCTACCTCGCCGTCTCAGAATCGTTCCTCATCCTTTCTTTTTTTACTCTTTCTTTCTTTTTTTTTTTTAGTAAGCCTTTGATCCCTTTCTTCCTCCCAAACACCCGTAAACTTAGACTGGGTTTGTCCCGAATGATTTTTTAGCCGCTCATGTCCCTCCTTTCTCTTTCCCTCTCTTTGTTTGCCTCTTTCTACCTTTAACATCCCCAGTTCTTCTCTCATTATTCTACTGAACTCCACTAAACATAGGTCAGAGTCATTGCAAATCACACGTCTTCTGTGTTTGAGTTTTTTTTTTTTTTTTTTTAAACTTTTCTGCAGACGCTGTGCAATAAAACATTAAAAGCAGTGCAGTGTATTTTATTGAGTGGCTGATAGCAGTGTTGATGTCCTCATTTTAACATTCTTTCCATCGCCATCACAAAGTTCAGCGTTTGCACAGAGGCTGTGAAAGGCCTGATGCTGTGATTGATTCGGTGGATCGAGAGCTGTTTGTAAATCACTATTTCGATATTATGAAGATTTGTGATATTTGTAAATGTCTCCTTTAGCCTTTAACCAGTGCCTAAATTATCGTGTGTGTGTGTGTGCGTGTGCGTGTGTGTGTGCATGATCATGCTGATCAATCTCGGCGAATTGTGGGTTTGGATGAATCACAGCTTTCAACAGCCACAACCATGAACACCACAGGTCGCGATATGAATCAATATAATCAGAGTAACAGTAACGCTCTTCCAATGTTGTTGGACGTGGTATGTGTCAGTATCAAATTTTCCCCTCATTATATTCCGCTAACACTTTGTTATGATTTATGATGGGGTTCGATGATATAGCAAAAGTTTCATTTTGCTAACAAACTCCAGCAAACGCAAAACAGCACAAATGAAAGTAACCTGAAAAGCTGTGACTACGTGATATTTTGGTTCATTAACAAAAATAACTGCTCTAGCGAGGAAGTTTAGTGTCCTGGCAGCTGCGTGGTTCTGTGAGTCAGTTTAAAAGTACTGACAATACTGCTAAAGTTTTATTACCGTGCTGAGATTAAGCATCATATTGACATCATGTTCTTGCCCAGTTGCAGTTTACTATTTATTTGAAATAGTGGATTCTAAAAAAAACAATTAAATTTTAATTATGCGCGGCTGTGTGGAAAAACCCTGCACGTGGTCAAATTGTGACATTTTCTACTCTGGTTCTGAAAATCATGCATTTTTCGGAACTGCAATACGTTTCTCAACCAGAACAACGGAAGAACGTTTCTTCAACACGTCTCATCCAGAATTAAAGTTTAACCATTGTAAAGTCTGCATACCTTCAAATTTCAGCAAAACACACCCCTCCTAACTCTACAATTCTAACTTAATGGAAAGACAACATTAAAGCTGTGAAGAGATAGAAGTTTACAGTGAGAAATGCTGATTTTCAGCATCACCCACATCAGCCTCTGGTCTCATCACCTCAGGTAAAATTCACTCGTGAGCGTTTAACAAACTGGAGCCTCGTCCTTTCTTCACTCGACTGATCACTCTTACATCCGGGAATCAATCACTGATTCATTATCAGTTTTGGACTGTCTTTTATTAGGTCATTGAAACATTTTAAACTTTGGAAGGCTCCAAGGTAAGGCTGGAATATAATGAAAATAAAGGAGATACAATATAATTATGTTTTCTTAAAGCAGAGATTTCAAACTATATTATGGACAGAAAAGCTCAATTTTGGCCAATTTTTTGTCTTTTTTTTTTTTTTTGGTTGTTTTCAGGAATTCAGCTGTCATGGCTTCTGACAGGTTTTTACAGACCGTCAAACATATGTCTGAAACGGCGATGCTTACTAGACAGCTGACATTATGCTGCTTTCTCAATGGGACAGACTTTATCAGAAACACATACTCGGGCTGCCTTCTGTCCAGCACACCACAGAGACCGTGACGATACGAGAAGATATGAGAAGCGAAGAACCCGTAATAATAATACTGCGCTAGTTGAATGTTGCGGTATGTTGAATGGTGGAGTGTGTGGAATGTGTGACATCGTATCGCTGCTTGTGTGCAATGTTCCCTCTATTTTTTCTTACTGAGCAAAACCTATTTCTGTTGGGCTTGTTAAGTTGTGACTGCTTACGTTTCCGCAGTCGTAACATGGGAGTGTAAGAAAGATCCATTGACTGACTTTTTCGTGCACATTTTTGCGTTGGCACTGAATCTGCGGTGATTTCATTTTCTTCTGCATGGGAGCATCATCAGAAGTGCACGACCATGCACGCTTGCAGCTTAGAGGGAACAGTGCCTCTGTGTGTGTGTGGGTGTGTGTTTGATGAGCTGATTGGTGTTTGATGAGCTGACTGGTGTTTTCCAGCAGAGGAATCTGGAGGGATATGTGGGATTCGCCAACCTGCCCAACCAAGTTTACCGCAAATCTGTCAAAAGGGGCTTCGAGTTTACACTCATGGTTGTAGGTAAGTCACACAACTCTTTGTGTGTGTGTGTGTGTGTGTGTGTGTGTGAGAGAGAGTGAGAGAGCGAAAGAGAGAAAGAGCAAGTGAGCACAGGTGGTCGTACATGAGTGAAACATTCTTTACTTGTTTGTTTATCTCTGTGTGTGTGTGTGTGTGTGTGTGTGTGTTTGTGTAGAAAGCACCAGCACAGGTGTTCATACTTCAGTGACACATTCTTCACTTGCATGTGTGTGTGTGTGTGTTTGGCTCTAAAGAAGCTTCAGGAATGTTAGCCACTCCTACTTAACTGTGACTGACAGGTACATAGGCCACACCCCCACACCCCCATAGCTTAAGATCCATTTATCCTGTAATTCTTAAACCAGTTACTGACTTTTAGCCGTTTATTCGGAATGAGGAGCCACACAAAGAAAATTGCTAGCGTTTACCTTATGTTATTGCAGTTCTTATTTTTATGCATTGCTTATGTTTCTTGCACATTTCTTATTTCAATCGCAAAAAGCCATGTAAATAACTTGAGTTGCCCCACTTTTTGTCATGGTGATCACATGACGCCGACCACAAGCCTCCTACGTCACCGGTTCTCGCTTCCACGCCATCAGCATCGTGGTGCTGAAACAGAGCCCATTTCTCCAGATGAGAACCAGCACATTTCCAGATTTTGGTGGGAAAAAGGGCCATCAGTGATTTGGGGCAGAGAGAGAGAGCAGGGAGCATGCATCCATCATTTTAATGGGAACAGACAGAAGTTTACTGCACACACACACACACACACACACACTGTGGGTGTGTACTGGGATGTGGTGTCCTCGTTTAGCATGTACAGTGTGAGCTGTGACTAATGTACTACTGGAAATATGGATCAGACTTCACCATAGAAACAAGGGAGACAGAAGGACATGGAGGGAGTAAGAGAAAGGCAAGAGATTAAGAAAAAGAAAGATAGAGAGATGATGAAAACAGAGATGAAGGGAAAAAGAGGGAGTGTTATGTTGGAGGAGGAATGAGATAGTGTTGGATCACTTTGGCATCGTCGTATCTATCTATATGTCTCTTTCTCTAGCTTTCTCTATCTATCTATCTATCTATCTATCTATGTGTCTGTCTTCTCTCATCTCTGTCTGACTTATGTCTGGCTTCTCATTCCTGCGTCCCTTCTCTTTTTGGTTCAAAATCATAACACACACACACACTCAATTTCTCTCTCTCTCTCTCTCTCTCTCTCTCTCTGTGTCTCTCTTTTCTTCTCATTCTCTTCATCTTGCCCTCGTTATCACTTCTGTCTCTCGCTCTCTCGCTCTCTCTCTTACACACACACACACACTAAAGGAGTGAGATGTCGCTGTGTAACGGCTGTGTGGAGGGTGTAATGAGAGACAGCTGGAGAACCTCAGTGTCTTGCATTGTTTAGCAGGACTGACCTCAGAACAGTGAGAGTGAATCAGAGCGCATGGAGCAGAGAGGAGGAACCCCGTCTGTGGCTGATCTCAGAACAGAATCCATGAGAGAAAAATGGAAGTATTTATAAGACTGTTTTGAGAAGAGTGTGAGTCCCTAATGATTTTTTTTGTACACCTGATCCCAGAACAGTCTTAGAGGTATTTGTTTACTGAATGCAGTTCAGTCTGAGAAGATTGGATCAGTTTCTAGAACTGATCCCCTGTCAGTGAAATAAATACGTAAGTGAATCAGAGATGATGACATTTAAAAACAGAGACAGAATGGTGTTATTATAGGCTGATCCCAGAGCAGTAAGAACATACATGAGAGAATCAAAGAAAGGTATTATTGAACTGATTTCAGAGCAGCTCTGAGAATGTGTAGGAGAAACAGGGAAGTGGTTATAAGATCCTGGAACAGTGAGTGAACCCGTAACAGATGATAAGAAGATGCATCAGAGAACTCAGAAACTGACCCCAGATCAGTGATATAGATCCAGATAGAAGATGCATCAGAGAACTCAGAAACTGACCCCAGATCAGTGATATAAAAGAGTCAAAACAGTAAGAGAAGATGCCATTAGGAATTATAGAGCATGAAACAGGGGTGATAAAGTTTTTGTAAGACTGATCTCAGCTGTCTACAAGACACTTAAGCAGAGAGAGCGCCTGCAAGATAAATGATAAATTATTTTCAAAACTAATCCCAGATCAGTCAGAGGATATATAACAGATATAATCAGTAATGTGTAGGACTGATCCCAGATCTCAGAGACTAATTCTGTTTCTGAAACTGAGAGAATATCTATTAATTGATCCCAGATCAGCGACAGCATCTATAACAGATCTGATTAACCTGATCCCAGAACAGTCCTGGAATCAGTAATAGAATCAGAGCAGGGTCACGGCACTGATCCTGGAGCAGTTAGGGAAGATGTAAGTGAACCAGAGAAGTGTTAGAACGGACTGATCCCAGAACAGTGTAACAGAAGCAATGGAGCGTTTGTGCTGCCGAGTTTCTCTTGAAATCCCGCTGTCACTTATGCTGCAGAGTTTTGGCTCCGCTCTGCGTTTTTCTCTCCAAAGCTGCAGAGAGGAGAAAAAATGTTTCCTGTCCTTCTTTTCTTTCTCTCTGTTTTCCCCCGTTTTCTCTTTTTTTTTTCCCACCACAAGCATTTCCGCTGCCTGGTCTTGTATCAGTCCAGCTGGAGAGAGTCAGGGGAAGAATGTGGAGAGATGTACGCTCGGCTGCTGGAGGAGAGATGTTTACAGTAACCGACGCTCATACGGGGGACTAACATCAACCAAATTTGCGTGTGTGGCTGTGTGTGTGTGCGTGTGTGTGTGTGGCCGTGTGTGTTTAGGACTAATTATGGAATAATTTTAAGGGTACACTGAGCCAGCTGCCCGAGCCAAATCACAGCTGCAAAGCTCAGATAGACAAAATAATTGACGTGATGTGTTCATACATTAGAACACATGCACACACACACACACACACACACACACACACAGACTGCTGACAGTAACATTCTGCGCGTCCTGTTCTCCATTTCAAGGCTGTCGGTGTGAAGGATCCCTCACGCTGTACACATTCTTCACATTCAAACCTGCTGAATTGTTTAATTCTCACTCTTTACACGTTCTAGTAAAAGTCTGTTTAAACACTTTTACTAAACTTCATGCACAAACGTCACCAAATAAGGGCTCTGAGTAAATATACGTCATTTCACAAGTGCATCATTTCTGAATGCAACAATTTCGGAGTCGCACAAATCTCAAACGGCACTCCTTTGGGTTTGTAGTGCACTGTGTAGTGAGTAGGGATGTCAGTTAGTCACGGGGTATGATCGGGGCGGTTACGTCACCTCTGACACGTTAACAAAATGCATTTCTGGCTACTGGCTATCTATCTACCTGTGAATTTTTTTAACCCAGTCAAATATCTTAATGCAGTGTTTCTCCTGATCTTCCCTCATGATTTTCCCTGTGGACTCGTCCTAAATCACACTACAGCAACCTCCGTTTGGCCGGAGTAACTTCATTACTTCTGCTAACACTCCTAGCACGTTCCTGACTTTATCGTGCACAGCAGCTATCAGACACACAAAACCACAGCATTGCTGACTAGTACAACACTCTATTGTTTGGCTAAGCAGCGCTGCACACTACCATGCTAGTCTGATTTTTATGTGTTTATGTACCTATTTATTTATTTATTTATTGATCAGTGCCTCACCTTTCCTCCTATCTGCTCTCTCTGTCAGGTTGTAACAGAAACGGGATAAATACTGACAGTGCAAGAGATTTTATGGGAAAGTCGTTGAAAACAGTTAGTGTGTTTTTTTCCGCTTTTTATATATATATATATATATATATATATATATATACAACAAGGAAGTGCAGGGAGGCTTTTTCACCAGTGGCTTGTGTGTTTTTAACACTTTGGTTGTTTGGACGAGACGGCATCTCTACTTGTGTGTCAGTCATATTCGGAAAGCGTACCTCGCGCTAGCATGGGCTTGGATGGAGAACTGAATGGACAGACTGTATTAGTTTGAATTCCTGCCAAAATTTCTCTGAGCTTTTATATTCAAATGTATTCAAATACAGTTTTTATATTTAAATTAAAAATTTGCATGCAGTTTTCAAAGAAATTTGAGTCCTATTGTGTGTGTGTGTGATGTAATCAGGGCTAACTGGATTAGCCTTTGCACAGTGACCAACTGACCTGACAAAGCTTTGGCTCAGTAGGTCACCACATTACACCGAAATGTGTGTGTGTGTGAGTGTGTGTGTGTGTGTGTGTATCTTGACTTCATTTACACATGCCTTACGTCTGCTAAAGCTAAGCTTCATTTTACTGACTCCTAGGTAAGTAGCTCAGTAAGGCTTTGTTTCATTACTCTGTGTGTGTGTGTGTGTGTGTGTGTGTGTGTGTTTCTGATTTCTATCTCCACTTGATCTCTCTGTATGGGTAGTGTCAGTTATCAGTGAATGACCTTTGACCCCAGGCACTCATCCAACAGGAGTCTCATTGTATTGTATTATACTCTCTGTGTTTGTATTGCTCTCTCTCTCTTTCTCTCTCTCTCTCTCTCTCTCTCTCTCGCTTCAGCACCTCTTCAGCATTCACGTACTTCCTTCACACACAAATGTTCAGCATATTTGGAAAATAACAAACCAATTTCCTGTTTCACAATTTTCCATTTTCACAGCCAATTTAAGAAACAGCTCAAACTCTAGAATGCTTACAATCTGTTCTAACACTAAATCTTGATCGTTGTAATTTCCAAGTCTTCGTACTGTTCTCTTTGTTGTAGCAGAGAAATTCCCACAATGCACTGCATGTCAGGTCTAATACTTGGTTTACAAAAAGTAGAAGTTAAATAAGTAAAATATTTTGCTAGTTATGTAGCATACAGTCGCAGCGAGACACCAAAGTACCTGAATGGGAGAAAGAGAGAAAGAGAGAGAGAGAGCGCTACGTGGAAAGGGTTGGGGGCAGCAGAACGTGGCAGATCACCCCCACTGCCCCCCGGGGTAAACAGTGGTCATTAGCTCAGACACTCATGAAGAAAAGGAAGACAAGATAAAAGGCAGGAATGAGTGGAATTTCTCAAAACATGTCCATTTGTCTTTCCTCTGCGTGGCTCTATCTCTCCAGCTGTGTGCCTTATCCCCGTCTTACTGCTGTCACTCAGCCATCTGTATGAAAGCTCCTGTCATCTCTCCATCTGTGTGTGTGTGTGTGTGTGTGTGTGTGTGTGTGTGTGTGTGTGTGTGTGGTTCTGCTAGTCCTTTTTTACAGCCAATTGTTTCTCCAGCTGTCGCTCTTCAGCTTCTCCAAATGACCTGGTTTAAGGTTGAATGGCAATGTTTGCTTTTTTTTTTTTTTTTTTTTTTTTTAGATTTAACGTGAAAGAGGAGGGGCTTCAAAAACAAGCAAAACATGGCCCTTAAATAAATCAGCAAACAAATAATTTGGTAATCTCTTAAACAATCTGATGCCAATAATCAACACTATTCTTATACAGCCATCAAGTCAAACCATCAAGTTGCCGCCTTTATCTTATTTGTTTATATTTAATTTCAAAATTCAGGATTTCAGAAGACTAATATTGTTATTATTAGGCGTGTAAACTTCTGGCTTCCACATGATACTAAACGATTTCGATTCATAAGGCAGCGATTTGATATTTGCCGATACCATTTAATCTGCTACCCAAGAATACGATGCATTTCAGATTGATTTAGTACAATGATGACGTAAAGGAGGAGTATTTTAAGATTCATTACAGGCAAATCAATTCGCTAGCCTATTGGTTTAAAAATCTTTTTTTTTTTTTACACACCAGTTATCAATAATAACGCATTCATGATTGTTGCATCGATTCCTTACAGTCGTTCCCTTTCAAATCGATGCCACAGCCATCCGTGGCCAGGAGTCCAAGAGAGCAAAATCGGTCAGGTGGGAGGGGCATACGTTGTCAATCACAGCGACACTAGCCAATCCTGCGCGTCTGTGAGCTCATGTATGCGGAAGAGGGCAGATAGCGCTTTCCTGCGAGTGTGTTACACTGCCCTGTGAGCCGCAGATCAGAAGAAGAATGCCAAAGCATTCACCCTCCCTGGATGGTAGAGCTGACTGGTGCGAGGGAATTGGCCAAGACGAAATTAGGAAGAAAATCGGAGAAAAATCCAAAAAGAAAAAAGGAAAGGAGGAAGAAGGATGGAAAATACAAAGAGAAACAACAAACACAGGCTGTAGTTGTGAGTTCACTTTGAACTCAGCGTTTTCTCTGAATGTGACGTTTGTAGAGATCATTACGGCAGATTTTTTAATCAGAAGAGAAGACCGAGTAATTGGTTTGCCCTTAACCTTCCGGGGATTTTTTTTGTGGTGGTGGTGGAAGGGGGGATGTACTGTAAACATACTGAAATATTTATCAGCCTGTCGTTACTGAGAAGGAAAGGTGATGAGCTAAAGGTTATGGCCATGGGATTAGTCATGAAACGATAATTGTGCAACCTTTAATTACAGTTTTGTGATGTTATTGTTCAGATTTTTTTAAATAATAATGTTAGTAAATTGACAATCTCTGCATCGAATGACAGTTCTGTCAAACGTTTTCAAAATATGGCTTTACCTCTTCCATCCTCCAATCACTGCTTAGCAACCGTTGCTTAGCAACCAAGCTGCCATTTGCTCTGTCCAGTTTCGAGCACTTTTTTAGCATGCACATCAGGAGATTTTTCCAGATTTGGAGAGAAGATGTGCCTATAAGAGCAACACCTGATCCCCTGACGGAGTTGAGCTACAATCAGCACTACCTGCTGTGTTCATTTTATCGATGAAAAATCTAAAACGGAAAATGTTTGTCAACTTTTTTTATGGAGAAAATGTAACTGTAAATCATTAAAACTCTACCCTAGTACTGAAAATATATGATGTATTGACATTTTCCTTAAAGAGGCAGAACTAAAACATTTATCTTTCCCATAGTACGACAGACAGTGTTTCTTCATTTGTTTTTTTGTTTGTTTGTTTTTTTTTTACTGAGCAAAACCTATTTCTATTGGCCGTTTGAACAGAAGCACCCCGAGAGCTGCATAGATTGACCCCGCCGGGTTAGCATTAGCTGGCTAGCTTAGGAAGACAACTTTTGGCAGAACCACTATGCTAACCTGATTTACCGGTTGATTGTCAGAACTGTTGAACAATAAAGACGGCTTGCTAAGCTCACCACTAACGTAGCTATTATATATAAGCGAATAGCACAAAGCCATTTCTTTAGCTGAGAAACGAGTGAAAGCTCAAGTCCAGATGTTTCTTTGAATTATTTGTGCGTTTAGGGATGCTGCAGTGATTGCTTGCTGCCATTATTGACTATCTCAGCAGATGTTCTGAAACGTTACTACTTACGGTTCTAAATTCGTAAACATGGAAGTGCGAAAAAGATCCACTGCTAAACTTTTTTTTTTTTTAAACACATTTTTGTGTCAGCTTTCTGTGAGGGTTTTTTTTTTTTTTCTGCATGGGAGCATCATCAGAAGCGCACTGCTTAGAGGGAACAGTGATCACAGTGATCATACCCTTATTCTTTCGCTTATTCGTGCAGGTGCAGTTCCTACATTATCCTGATAAATTGCTAAAGGCTAAGAGCGATTGGCTTACTTTTATCTTAACTGTAGCTTAGATAACATTTGGGTTACTGAATTCTCATTCGCATTTACATGTTCTTTTCTGTGAAAATGGGAAACTGTGAGCTGATATTGTTGTAGTGGTTTGGATGGTTATCATGGTGTGTGTGTGTGTGTGTGTGTGTGTGTGTGTGTGTGTGTGTGTCTGAGAGAGAGAGAGAGACACACTTCCTCGCTTTTTTTTTATCTCTCCCTCCTTCTTTTTCATCAGAATAGAACTGTGAACACCCTGAATTCTTATACACACACCTGAAAACACACACAGACACACTGCCCTCCTTTGTTTAGTCGACACAGACACCAAACCCTCCCAGTGTCTGATGAGTAAACTTACACCGTAGACCACGAACACACACACACACACACACACACACACACACACACACACCATATATTAAACCCACACACACACCACAGAGATACACACATATGCACATGCCTTCTGGCTGAAGGGGCTTTTTAACAGGTGTGTGTGCATGTGTGTGTGTGTGTGTGTGTGAGTGGGGGTATAAGGTTGCGGTTTATAGTTTTGCAGTTTCACAAGCCTTAATACCATGACATTCTCCAAACAACGTTACAGACTTCATCGCCTTAACCTCCAGTGAGCAAAAATAAATGTGACAGTGGCAGAAAATCTCCCAAATACTGTTTCAAAAGCTTTTTTTTAAATGATATTTAGCCTCATTTTCCATTTCTTACATCATCCCTTTAAACTCTGCTATTTTTAAATGAACCCCAAATGACCTCCTGTACTATGGCTCTTAACAAAACCACTCTTTTCACTCTCTGGTGTTTATTCAGGCTTTCTCTGATCTTTAGCATGAGCATTATCGATTCCGGTCTAACAGTGAAAATGGTGATGCTATTTTTTGCAAAATCTCGCATTTTTGCAGGAACTTATTTGCGCTCCTGGTGATTGAACGTTTCGTGAATGCGAAAGCACTCGTCAAGCTCGTCATTGAGTTTAATGAGTGACTTGTGACAGTGGCTAATAAATTAGCTTGTGTGTGTGTGTGTGTGTGTGTGTGTGTGTGATGAGCCCCCCCTCGCCTTCATCAAAGCTTCTGTTTCCCTCTCGACCCTTTTTCACAACCACATACTCATCCACCATTTAGACTTCTCCCTGTTAAACCAGGACTGTGAGTAGTGGCAAAAAACTGAGAAAAACACCAGAAAGAAAGAGAGAGAGATGGAGAGAGAGAGAGAGAGAGAGGGAAAGAGAGGGTGCTTTTATTAGACGGGAGTAAAACATGTTCTCCTCCTCCCTTTGAATAAAAGCTGTCTGTTTTTCTTTCTCTGACGCGCTCAGAGTCTCCCTCCAGCCTTTTCCTAAAGTAGTAAACTTCCAATTAAAGCTCTCTCTATCTCTTTCTCTTTCTCTCTCTCTCTGTCATTGTCTCTCTGTCTGTCTCTTTCTCTGTTTCTCTGTCTGTCTGTTTCTGTTTGTCTGTATCTCTCTCTCTCTCTCTCTCTCTCTCTCTGTCTGTCTCTGTTACTCATTCTCTCCCTGTCTGGTTTTCACTCTCTCTCCATCTGTCTGTCTCTCTCTCTTTCCATCTTTATCTCTCGCTTTTACTTTCTCTGTCTGTGTGTCTGTCTCTGTCTCTCTCTCGTTAGTAATGGATCTCTTCCTGTATAGCTGCCCACTGAAACAGAAAATAGCTCAGTCGAAGTAACCACCAAAATGTGAGCTTTTGTTTGTGCATTAGTGTGTGTTTGCGTGTGTGTGTGTGTGTGTGTGTGTGTGTGTGTGTGTGTGTGTGTATTTAGCACCTATGTCCAGTTGTGTGTGCATCTTCTTCTTCCGAAACGTGACTGTTTTTAAACATCCCTGCAGGTCATTTCCTCTCTCTGCCCTGTTCAGTGCTTCTAGCGTCTGATTGGCTGTTTCTGTCTCCTAGGTGAGTCTGGATTGGGCAAATCGACGCTCATCAACTCGCTCTTTCTGACTGACCTTTACTCCAAAGATTATCCCGGACCGTCTCAGAGGATCAAAAAGACAGTGCAGGTACGCCACACCCCTTCACCCATGACCTTTCGCGAGACCGATCCAGCTATCTCGCTCTCTTTATCTGCCTTGAACTCTGACCTCCGAGCACAAGTCTGCATCAGAGCCTCTAATCAGGCCTGAGCAAACACACACACAGAGCTCCTGCTGCTCCTGCTGCTGCTGCATTAAAGGCTGTGATGAAACCGGCCAGAGCAAACGCCCCGAGAGCCGGATCTGAGACGAAGCCTGGAGTTTTACCCATATTAGGAGATGATAAACAGTGCCGGGGTTCAGTCTGGGGGTCCAGATGGAGGACAAGATCCAAGCTGGGAGTTGGGCTGATTGGAGTCAAGCGTTGTTGTTGTTGTTTTTTTTTTGTTTTGTTTTTTTTTCATTTTTCTGGTGGGGGTGTTGACATTCCAGCAGAGGCCAGCAAGGTTCAGGGGGGATCTTAGGAATGTTCCCACGAAACACCAACAGCCAGAGGCGACTGTTTTACCAGCATTCCCGACATTCCCAGTTTTCCCAGCGCACATCACTGTCTTGATTCAGATGGAGAGCGATGCCTAAACAGCATTAGTGCTAAAAACATTCGTTCCTGGCTAGTTTTAGTTTTTAGACGGTCTCTCGAGGAGCTGTGCGTTTTTTTGTTCGTTTTTTTTTGCGTTCTTGATACCCGTCTAAATTCTTTACACATTTGCATCTGCATGATTTACTTAAATGATCAAATGTATTTACATGCATTCAGATGATAATGAGTCTATTTTATAGGTTTTATCGATTAGCAGTATACTGCGGATAGTTTTGAGGGTCGTCGCCGTTTGTATATGAGCTCGAAGACATGCCCACTGTCTGCGCAAAGCTTTAGGAAACGCCTGAAGGACTAAAAGTGGATCTTTTAGGCTCTTAAATATTAGAATGTGTTTTTTTTTTTTTTTTGCCTTGTAATATGTCAATGTTGTAAACAGTTGGATTTTTTTAATTTAGTCTTGGCCAGCTCTCCCCTATCATAGGGCAGCTACCAATCAGGGAGGGTGAAGGCTAACACATGCTTCCTCTGAGACACAGGAAGCCAGAAATGTGCGTCTTTTTGAGCTCACAGAGCAGCTTAACACACTCAGAGCAAAGCGCTATCCGTCCTCTTTCGCATACATGAGCTCACAGACACCCGCGATTGGCTAGTTTCACTGTGATTCACCTGCAGCATCTGTAAGGCTTAAGCTGATTGCTTGAGCAAATTTCTACTAGGATTTGTCAACGTGAGTGTTAGCAAAAAGTTGTCGCTCAACCGGATTGGCTGATACAGACCCAGTGAAACACACATACGTAGCTTTGCAGCGTCTGTGCAAGAAATGTTTCGGAAATCCGCAAATTCCGAAACACACATGGAGAGTGTTTGTGTGCTAGATGCATATTTGTGAACGAATTTTTTATTGCGGAAACCAAAGTATTTGCGGATCTTAATATTTTTTGGACATCGTGTTTTTATTTATAATTTATTTGTAAATTATGCAACAAAAAATACTTTGGTGTGTGTGTGTGTGTGTGTGTGTGTGTTTATCCAGCATGCAGACACCAGCAAGTATATTTTTACTCCCAAACAATCTGGTGTGCTTGCCACATTTGCGGTCATGGGAACGGCAGCGGTTGGGAGGCTGAACATTTTTGTGGTATCTTTCGCTTTTTCAGACGCGACTTATGACCATAGATGAGGGTGGGAGGAGAGGACACACTTGCATTCGTTTATTCGCTCTCTCCCTATCTCTCTGTCTCTCTCTGCTGTGCGCTGTTACCCATGACTCTGTAGATCAGATGACCATGTTAGTGTGTGTGTGTGTGTGCATGTGCATGTGTATGTGTGAGAAAAGGGGAAGCAGATGGAGTGAGAGATGCAAAGAATGAGACTACATGTTTTACCAAGCGGGTCAGACAAAAATAACGAGGCGTGTGAGAGTGAGACGCGTCGAGCAGCGCAGCTAAAATAACTACAGGAAACGATGTAGTCGCGGTTCAGTCATGAGGAACAAGAGATAGACATCTCACCTCACTGCTGCAGGTTACCAGCAGTACACACACACACACACACACACACACAAAGAAGGTCTGCCGTTTTCAGATGTGCTGTTTGACCGCTGGAGCTCTTTTTTGCTAATCATTGTAACTATAGTGGCCAACGATCTTCACACTTTTCACACCACACGTGCTCCCATGATGCTCTATGGTTGCAGTGGTTCTTCATTGTTTGTTCTTTAGTTTCTCTGCACTGCACACTTTTTGTTTATCTCTAACACAACTGTTTTAAGAAATCCAACAACACACACACACACACACACACGGTTCAACCTGTTAGAAACTTCCCTGAATTAAGCAGGTGTGTTGGAGCAGGAAAACACTAAACCTGTCCTTTGTAGAGGGAATAAAGAAGCATAACTGGGAAAGGAGGCATCAGATTATGTTTATCGTCTGCTTTTCATTCCACACAGTAGTAGGCGTGTGCATCCGAGGTGATATAACGTGAATCTCAATACCTGATCGATGATGTCATATATTAAAAACATGTTTAAAGCAGCCATTGACTCAACACAGTAAATGCAACATGGTGTGATTCAGGAACCAGTTCAGACTTGATGATGTTGGCTATAAGGAATGTGAGACCACACCCCCTTTAGTGACACTGACAAGCACACAGGCCATGCCTCCTTCACTTCACTGTCTCCTGCACTTTACATAATTGATAGGCATAGAGGCCACACCTCCTTGGGTAGGTCCGACAGGCAGAGAATTCACATCTCACAGAGCCACACCCTATTTTACTGTGACTGACAAACACAGAGACCACGCCTCGCCTTCTTCACTGTAACTGACAAGCACAGAGACCACGCCTCGCCTTCTTCACTGTAACTGACAAGCACAGAGACCACGCCTCGCCTTCTTCACTCTAACTTACAAGCACAGAGACCACGCCTTCGTCACTGTAACTGACAAGCACAGAGACCACGCCTTCTTCACTGTAACTGACAAGCACAGAGACCACGCCTTCTTCACTGTAACTTACAAGCACAGAGACCACGCCTTCTTCACTGTAACTGACAAGCACAAAGACCACGCCTTCTTCACTGTAACTGACAAGTACAGAGACCATTCCTCCTACGTCATACCTGACAGACACAGAACCCACATCTCACAGAGGCCACACCTCTATTACTTTGACTGTAGGGGGCCACGCCTTCTTCACAGTGACTGACAGGAGCCGAGCCTACACTTCTTACACTGGGACTAACAAACACAGAGGCCACACCTCTTTATGGTAACTGACAAACACAGAGGCAGTAGCCACACCTTTCTCACAGTGAATGAGATGTACAGAAGCCACACCTCCTTTAGTGAGACCAACAAGCACAGAGGCCACACCTCCTTCTCTGTAAATGATAGGCACAGATGACACACCTCCTTTATTGAGGAAAATAAGCAGAGGCCACACCTTTAGTGAGAATGACAACCACAGAGACCATGCCTCTTTCAATGTGCCTGACAGACAAGGCCACGCCTCCTTTAGTGAGAATGACAAGCACAGAGGCCACACCTCCTTTAGTGAGAATGACAAGCACAGAGGCCACACCTCCTTTAGTGAGACTGACAAGTGCACAGGCCACATAGTGATGATGTTATAGTGATGTTGGTGTTAACAGCCATGTAGTAAGAGCTTCTGTCTTCTCGATCTGATTGGTTCCTCAGGTGGAGCAGTCCAAAGTGCTGATTAAGGAGGGGGGAGTGCAGCTCACACTCACCATAGTGGACACACCAGGGTTCGGTGATGCTGTGGACAACAGCAACTGGTGAGTCTCGTCATGTTTCCCAAGAAATGGGGCACTGTGAACCTTTTGAACATTCGGTAATGTATTTTTAACACAGGCTCTAGACCGAGTCAAATGGAGTTCTGTGGAAATGTCACTGGGCTTTCTATGTCCTAATTTCTGCTCCGTTCTCTGTGTGGCACTCGTTCTTTTCCTTCACTTCTCTCTCTATCCATCAGTTGGCAGCCAGTGATCAACTACATCGACAGTAAGTGTGAGGACTTCCTGAATGCCGAATCACGCGTCAACCGGAGACAGATGCCTGATAACCGAGTGCACTGCTGCCTGTACTTCATCGCCCCCTCTGGTCATGGGTGGGTACTGCAGCCACATGGACGTTTATTAGTGTCCTGCGAGACAGAGTAACAGAGGAAGCAGCAGAGCATCGATCTGGAACACTCTTTTGTGTTTGTGACAAGTGGAAGTGAAGTAACATGGTTTTGGTGATGGATTGGGGGAGATGAGGTGATGTGAGATGGACGGAGTGAGAGAGAGAGAGAGACAGTGATGCAGTCGCTTTGCACCATGACCTAAAAAGATTAGCTAATGGTCTCCTCACTGAGCATGCTCTGTAGAAGATGAGATGTGATCACGTTCCCTCGAACGCCTCATCTTCCTCTTCTACTATCTTTATCTCTCTGTGTTTCTTTAAATAATCAGACACACCTTTCCGCAAAATCCCTTATAATTGGTCTCTTTCAGATTCTCACTTTAATTTTAGAGTTTCGGGTATGACACGAAGCTTTGAGGGCTTTATATTTTACCTTTCCAGCATATTAGTCACTGCGTATCATATATGTCAGTGTTATTATAATATATAAATATTTGGCAACCACATGTCATATATATATATATATATATATATATATATATATATATATATATATATGTTTAAATATATGTGTACATGTAGGGTAAAGACAATCGGAAATTAGATAAACATGCTAGTAGATCAAAACTGTACAATGACAGATAATTCATGGACAATAAAAAAGGTCAGACAGGTGCGTGTGTGTGTGTGCGTGTGTGTGTGTGTGTGTGTGTGTGTGTGTGTGTGTGTGTGTGTGTGTGTGTGCATGGGGAGCCATTTGGGTCAAAGCCAGAGTGGATGTTACAGTTGTACAAAACACTCTCTCTATCTCGCTCTCGCTCTCTTTCTCTATTTTAGCTATTTGAACATCATTTTTTAAACACTATGGAAGAGCTAATAAGTCTCAGCTACATGGCCATCATGAATCTATTTAGCGCATTCCACAAGGGAAAAAAACACTTTTTCCTCAAAGTATTATGGAAAATGTTGACCAAACAGCTGTCCAATTTTCCCACAAAGGCTAGTTTTGCTGTGACCTCGTGCACCACATTTACTTCCATGTCCTATAAACTCTGTGATGCTTGACATTCCCGAAATGAATAAACTGCCCCTCACTTGCCCTCTGTCTCACACACTCGCGCACGCACACACATACACACACACACACAGTCCATGCAGAAGAACAGGGTCTTTGTCTGTAGTGAGAAAAGCACAGCGACGTGAGCCAGGCGTTTAACTCTGTGAAGTGATTGCGTATGGAAGAAAGGCTAAAGAAACAGTGTGTGTGTGTGTGTGTGTGTGTGTGTGTGTGTGGATGTGTGTACGTCACCTTTCTTGTTTTCTAGCGCATCAACAATTATGAGTTTTTAATATGATTCTGTTATTAAATCCACAGCTAATAGAGTTCTGTATTTAATTGCTGAATGTATACAGAATGCATCGTTAATAATGTATTGGACTGAATCTATAAATAAATACGAAGAGAATCGTATTTTAAAACCGAATTTAATACTTAATTTTAATAAGTGTTAAAAATGTCTGTTTAGTTTAAAGCCTCTGGATATCGAGTTCATGAAGCGTCTACACGACAAAGTCAACGTCATCCCGCTCATCGCGAAGGCCGACACTCTCACACCGGAGGAGTGCCAGCAATTCAAGAAACAGGTGTGTGTGTGTGTGTGTGTGTGTGTCCTTACTAATTATTATGCTGTTCCCCTGTTTTGTCCTCTAAACATCTCTATTTTTAACTCTCTTCCAGATTATGAAGGAGATTCAAGAACACAAAATTAAGATTTATGAGTTTCCCGACACAGAGGAGGACGAGGACAGCAAACTCATCCGCAAGATAAAGGTAAAGAAGATCATGCCATGTACACGAATATCGGTGTATTAGTCATACAAAATACACCCACATACTCTATGGTCAAATGCATATTATATATATATATGTGTATATATATGTAAAATACAGTTATATAAAATATTTCCACATAATGTTGAGTCAATAGGCTGTCGTGCATATTTATTGCGTCAGGCTTCACGTCAGACGCCTTTTGATCCCGTTCTCTCCCGTTCTTAGCGCCGTACACTTGTGATCCGATCCCCCGGGACGCATATTAATGCCAGGTGTGAACGGGGCCGTGGTGGGGTTTTTTTGTACCTCCTTTCACTGGGTACTTCAGAGTCGCTCTTTGTCTCCAGTGCTCTGTGGGGAACATTAAGCTCCTGGTGACATTCACCCAACAAAACGAAAGGGATACATAGAAGAACATAATGTTAGATAATAGAACAATACATAATTTAACTACATACATTCGCGTCAAATTCATATCGGAAAGTTATCTGTGAATATATTTGAGTGTAATTGCAATAGTTTATGACTCATCAAAATGTAAAAATTATTTTTATATATACATATATATATATATATATATATATATATACAGTAGTGTGCAAAAGTCTTGGTACCCTTTTTTTTTTTTTTTTTTTAGTACAAACTTTGTTATCGATGTTTATTTTCTGACTTCTGCATTATTGATTCAGTACAAAAACATTTTAGATTCCAGACATTCGCTTTCCAGCACGAAATGAAACGTTACACAAAAAAAACGTTTGTATGTCAGTAAAGAAAGCAGCGGATTCCATAAGAGACACTTTTCAGATAAAAACAGAATGAAGGCTGCTGGGTTTCGCTGCAGAAATAAGAAGCGAGTCGACAGTCAAAGTCTCCAGAAGAACCGCGGCTGCTTCTGCAAGACGCTCAGTAACACTTCCAGCTCATTTCCTTATCAAACTGCACACTGCACCTGAGACACTGTTTATTTATTTAAAGCGAAGGATCGTCTCACCAAATATTGACTTTGTTTCATTTATTACTGTTTATAGTATTTTTTTTTAAATGTAGAAACATTTAATTTCATTATTTTTAAAGGCATCTTTGCTCTACAGCATTTCTTTCCGTGTGCCTAAGACTCTTGCACAGAACTGTGTGTATATATATATATATATATATATATATATATATATATATATATGAAATGTATAACATGTGCTACAAGTTTGGTCATAAATAACAGTATACAGTATAAGATCCAGATGCGGTACAGTCAGTGTTGTACTGTTGTAGATTTTCACAGATCAGTATACTGTTACATACAAAATACATTTGTAAAAACATATGTAAAAAAAAAAAAATGTTAGTAATTCCTAAACTGTTAACACGATATTTTTGTGTTAAACCCCTTGAATTAAAGCTGAAAGTCTACACTTCACTCACATCTTGATAATTAGAAAATTGTGTCAAAAATGATGCCCAGTATAAGTCTCAGTATCAATGGGGTGACAAAATGGAGGCTTATTTATAGATTTTTTTTTTTTTATTGTTATTTTATTTAGCTAAATCCCCCTCCTTGTATCAGCAAGCCACGATCATACTATTGATAAAATAATGATAGTGAACATTCGCCAGCCAATCAGATTCAGAAATTAGTATTTTTGTGGTCATGGGATATAATATATAATATATTTATATAGTGTATGATAAAATATCCATTTAGGAATTTGTTCTTTAGGTTATTCATCGTTATAATCAGTCAGTCTGATAGCTGCAGTGGACGTATTGGTCATATTTGTTTTATTCAGTGATGATTGATTCCTCCAACAGCTTCTAGAGCAATCAGTACCGATGATAACGTGTGCATTGATATTTGGTTGATTTGTCTCTTCTCATCAGTCAGGTGTGTGTGTGTGTGTGTGTGTGTGCGGTAGGAGCGGATGCCTCTGGCTGTAGTGGGCAGCAACGTGGTGGTCGAAGTGAACGGCAGGAAGGTCAGAGGGCGTCAGTACCCCTGGGGTGTGGCAGAAGGTACGTTCCACCCCATCATGACCCATATGAATGTTATGAATGACCTATATGGATGTTATCAGGACTGTACCACTTTTACAGAACGGGGGTGCAGTAGTGCTAACGAATGGAGTTATACAAGTACATGTCTCAAATTATGATCTCCATTCCTCCTCAATCAGTTTCCCAAGAGAAGGACTCTGGGAAAGGAGGCACAAGTGCACGCTGGGTATTGTAGTTCAGTTGTATTTAATGAACAGTCCCTGTCACCCCTGTTGCATCACACACCACAAATGACTTTGGTGTCATGTTGATTGTTGTTTTGTTTTTTTTCCATGTTTATTTTCCTTCTCTACAAATTCCCTGTTTTACCAAATAATTTTTTTTTTTTGTGTTTGAATCGTACTTAAATGTGGTGGTAAGTGTTTCTTTTTTTGTTTGTTTTTTTTTTTCCTTTGCTCCTTTCCTCGGTCATTCACGTCTCGTTCTTTCTTTTTTCTCTTTTTTCTTTCTGTCTGTTCTTTTCCATGACTGACAGAGGGCATTTTTGGTAAACATCATTTCTCATGTTTATGCTCCTTCCCCTCTCCTACGTCCCCTAAGCCGCCCCTGCCTTCTCGTTCACTCTTTTATGTTGCTCTGACTGTACTCATGGTTTAAGGTCGTGCTCTACCAAGCATCGTGGAGAAACCTATAAACACTGGCTGGTAGAAACAGAGCAACATCGCTCTCTAACTCATGTTTATAGGTTCCTAATTACTTCCCATGTTTTCTCTAAGAAAACCTTTATCCCCGAAGTGCATGCGTCCCATCATTTGATTGCAACCCTCATTTTTTTTTTTTTGGTCTTATAAGGATTCATTTACATGTGGGGTCACAATATGCAGTAACACTCACAGTAATGTTTAACAGGGTGATGAAAATACTACTTTTCTTAACATTTCCACTATATACAGTATATGTATCACAGTAATTAGGTCTGCTCAAAAGGGCAAAGATCTAAGGACGTGTTGTGGTCCATGGTTCTCGAGCTTGCGTTACTGTCTGTGTGGAGTTCTCCCTGTGTCCATGTAGGGTTCCTCAGGGTTCTCTGGTTTCCTTCCACAACATGTTGGCTTGGCTACTCTAAATTGCCCCCTGTTTGTGAATGTCTGTGTCCATGGTGCCCTGCGATGTACTGGCATCCCACCCAGGCTGTACTCCCACCCCACACCCAGTGTTCTACTGCAACCTCTGACCAGGATAAACCTCTCACTGAGGACTGAAACCTAAATTCAGCTTCTTGTTTCTTAATAACAGCTAATGATATAAAAAAAATACTGGTGTGCTGTCATAATCTCCTAAAGCACAGAGAGCCATAACTGATCCCAGGCTTATTTATAGCATTATATCAGAAGAAGCATGCAGTAATTTATAGAGACAGGCTTTTTGTTCCACACATAATTAAGGCGTTGAAGCTCAGTGATAAATGTTCTGTGTTACTGGCTGTTAAAATGAGTTCAAATCCCCAGAATGCCAGAGATCTGCAGTTAAGCCGTTTAGTCCTCGACCCTCTCAGCTATAAGCCTTGACTGTGTCCTACCTCATCTGAACATGAGAGTGTAAAGATGTCAGTCAGATGAATGGAAATGAAACATATGTGGTATTACAATTTTTTATTGATTCTATTAAAGGCGATGCTTCTTTCTCCTTATACCTTGCAACAACTGTCTGGTTCATCTTTAGTAGCCATACTCGTGCTAGTTGTCAGTTTTATTTAGCCTACTGGTTGCCTACTTCTGTTGAAATGGGGTGACCTATATAATAGTATACTGGTTTTATGATTGCATCTGTGCTCAGAGGGCCCTAATATGTATCAACATTATTGCATTTGTATTTATTTTTGGCTTAAAATAGGGTACCACTGTGTCCACCAATTTCAAATGCCACACTTCCCAATGTGCTGCTCAACCCACATCAGCATTGATTTCTGATCGCAAAACAGCAACTAGACGAAAACCGGACCCAATAAAATTAGCTACACCTCTAATTTACACTTGCGCCCACACGGAAATAGGCCTCTATGGCTTACAGTTTAATCCTTATGTTCCGTTCACTGATTTATGTTGCAAAAATCGATTTTTAGTATCGCTCCACTTGTGGGTCATTGTATTTTACCCGAAACGAACAGATGGTTTAAATTGTATTTGTTTTCCCTGTGACCCCTCTTAGTAGAAATACAAATCCCATAATCCCCCATGGCTCTTTGACCCCCTCCCCTGACCCTCCTCCATCAGTCAGGCTGTTTTTTTTTTTTTCCTCTGCTTGTCATCGCCACGCCATGTAACCCTGCCTTCCACCCGTCATTCTTAGACTTAGTAGCCAATCAGGGTCGCAGGTATTGCTGCAGGACAGACTTTGAGCTCCAAAACCCCACCCCTCCAGAGGCTCGGACACAGGTAGGTGGTTGTAGTGGATGATTGACACCTGGGGCGTCGGTTCCTCTTCATGGGTAAGACATTGCTCGTTCCACATAGACTCTGGAGCATGTTAAATAAGATTATCATTATAAAGTGTTAACAGCTGTACATATCCATAATAGGGTTTCCAGTCACCTGTTTGTTTTTTTTCTTAGTTAAATATAAAATAATGCATGGAAGTTACATTAAAAAAAAAATGTGGCTGAAGTCTCAGTGCTGGCATACAGTCATCTCAACTGGAATTTTTTAATGATCTCAAGTGATCGAATGATGAATTATAGACTTTATAGACTATAGACTATAGATTATAGACTTTAGCACAGCAGGCTTTGCTATTTCATGCAGTTAATATATTTTTCGTATATTTTATATTTATAGTATATGCAGTATATTTTCCAAACCAGCAAAATTTGATTGTGTTCAAACACCTACATAACGCCTACATAATGCCTACATTGAATCTAAAAGGCTGCTGTATTGCCTATTATGCTGCGTTCGACTAAAACTCAGACTTTACGAACTCTGACTAGAAAAAAAACAAAAACTCAGGGCGGTCTCCTCAACCCCAAGTTCAGCAAGTGACATCAAATGAACATGGCTGCCCACAGCATCAGAAGTAAACGAAGTAGCACTAATTTACTTTTGAATGAGTTATACTGTATATACTAGCGTTTGCTTTTGGATCAATCAACATACAGACATATTCCCTTGCTAAATCTATAACACTGGCCATTCAGTTCTCAGATTTGAGGAGGTAAATATACATCAACATCACTTAGCTCGCTAGATTTTATGGTTTTTCTTTCCCCACTTTACTGCTCCAAGGCATGGAGGTAGCAAATGACGTAATTTCAAGTTAACACTTCCGAATTAAGTCGAATTCAGGATTAGTTCTCAGTCCAGCGTAAAAATCTGAAACGCTCAGTTTGTTTTCTCAGAAACATTCGCCGAGGGGCTTGTGAGAAGGGACAAGGCTGGAATCCTATTCGGAAAAGTCTTTTATTCTTCAGTTACTTCCTGCAGTAGGGTCAAATCCAGATTAAACTGCACTATAGTTGAACTTGGAAGTGGAACAAGACCTCTCTAACTCTCTCGAGCGCTCTCAGACCGGTTCTTTTGTTCCACACTCAAATGTGACTTGGATATTAACATCTGCCCAAACAAACCACACCAAGAAGTTAAACTTACTAATTCAAACACGAAAACCTGCTCATGTAGGAAAGGAAATAGCTTTAATCTCACTGCTCGATACACACTCCTCTTTTTTGGGGATGCAACTGACTTTATCGTTGAGAATTTAACACGGATTCATTCTTCTGATGCCATCATCTTGTTGCTCCTCTCTAGAATATTCAATCGATATTCTATGACTTCATGGAAAGACGCAGCCACTGGCATTTTATTTATTTATTTATTTATTTAAAAATGGATGGAAACATGATTCATGGCTCAAACCCACAGCTTCATGAAGGAAACAGTGTCTCCAGTCTTTTCCACCACTAATAACTGAAATCACCAGGTCTTTCATTTATGTGGTTTGTTTTTCCATTAAAGGTGCTAACGAGCCGCCGGTCTGCGTGTTTGCTCGTATAACCACGTGGCCTCGTCTTTCTGTGCACAGCTGCTTAAATGTTTAATCTGTAAATATCTGGGTTTGTTGGTTCGTCAGTTTGTTTACTTGCTAACCATTTCTACAGGATGCCTTCTGTCTCTGTTTATTTCACGTGTCGTGTGTTGTCAAGGCTAATCGTCCTTTTTCACTGTGCAATATCTGAAACGCTGAAGTGTTTGCTTTGATAGTGAAATAGGAAGTGTCTGGTTCGTGTTGGACAAAACATCTCTGTCTGTTAAACAGTTCAATTTACAATCTCCCATTAACTTTGTGTCTCATATCGTCACTGGTTCCATTCAGTTTATATCCTAAAAAAAAATTCTTCCAGCTCCATCTTGTAGAAATCTTACTCTCACGTTGTCCTTCATGTCTTAGCAAATTGTGTACCATGAAAACTGAAAACATCAAGTGTGTGTATCTCTTGTTCCCAGCCCATCCGATGCACAGCTTGATACGAGATAAACAATACAACGAATAATAGATCAAATTTAGCCAATAATTAAATACGTTGCAATTTAGAGCTGTTTTGATGCAATTCAATGCGATCCGTTATTGTGCTTAAAGATCAGCTTTGAAGCCACGGAGATGTATGGGCGAGAAGACACTATACAGGTCAAACATCATCTTTTTAAAGCGTGAGCGGCGTAACGTCGTGCATTTTAGGTCTGTCGGTGATGCTAAACTAACTCCAGTGTGTGTTTGTGTTGCTGTTTTAGTGGAGAACGGCGAGCACTGTGACTTTACTGTCCTACGAAACATGCTCATCAGGTGAGACACACGCACACACACACACACACACACACACACACGCTTTCTCTACAGAGACAAATGAAGATGCTTAAGGAAGTCAGACACAGGTCTAGACGCAGCTTCTTTTTCCAACCTTCACACATTTTTGCATAGGAACTCCACATTTTAATGTCAGAGTACTCAAAAATATGCCAAAAGCGCAGTCGTCTTTTTTCTCCCCCAATAAAAACAGCAGATGAGATGTTCTTCATCTCACATTAGGAATCTTTTGGTCGGTATACTCGTCTCAGCTCAGTTTTACTGCTCGGAAAATGCACTGACGTGGCGTCCTCACTTTCCCTCACGGTGAACAGAGAACGTTTAGAGTTTGTTAATTCGAAATAAAATCACTGTGTTCAACTTAAACATTAAATCTGGCTAATACTAATTAGGAATGCACCAAGATTTTGGCCACCAAATGGTCAAAAAAAACAACACGTTCAGTTTCAGGCAAAAGAGAATAAATCCTGACAAAAAAAGAAGGAAAAAAAACTACAGTAAAACTGTTTTGGAACAATTTCACGGTTTCTACGTGGAACATTAGACAAGCTCCGGTATTTATATAAGGACTATATTGAAAATGTACCGCATGTTCTTCACCGTTTACTGTATTTTTACTCCCCACCTTTCTCTCACTTCCGCTCTTTCTTGGTTAAACTGCAATATAATAACTATAATACGCTCACAACAAAAATAGAGTAATGTGTGTACAGCAGTCATCTATCAACCCGACAGGTAGCTGCACAGCACACCTGAGGTGTACGGAGTGCTCAAGCTGTTAGGACATTGCATGAATGTACTGAAAGACCGGTCTGTTCTTCCTTCTCAGGACCCACATGCAGGACCTGAAGGACGTGACTAACAACGTGCACTACGAGAACTACCGCAGCAAGAAGCTGGCCGCCGTCACCTGCAACGGAGTGGACGCCAGCAAGAGCAAAGGCCAACTGACCAAGTAGGACCTACACCTCCATGTCCCTGATGCTCTTAAAACACATCGCAGCCCAATTTCCCACAAACCTCCGGCTCAGTAGTCTGTCTGTACAGGACAGGATATGTCTGTGTATCGGCAATTCAGCAATACTGATTTTACCGTAATATTTTGAAACAGATCGTTTCAAAGCTTTTCTCTTAAGGACCTCTGCATATTCATTCATTCATTCATTCTTTCTTTCATGCATTCATCTTCAGCAACTGCTGCATCCTGGTCAGTCACAGTTGTTTAAATGACTAAATGACAGTACAGCAGTGCTCCTTGTCTTTTAATTCATTTAAACAGCCAGAGTAACAGCATTGTTTACATCTACAAAGAAAAAAAATGTATACGAATATGAATCGGCTCTCAACTTTAGAATAGTCTCAAAGAGTCGACTCGTTTACGAACGACACATCGCTAGTGTAAATGCAAACGTCGCTGCTAACGAATCCTAACCGTTGCTAAAGGTGTGTGTGTGTGTGTGTGTGTGTGTGTGTTTCAGGAGTCCGCTGGCTCAGATGGAGGAGGAACGGAGGGAGCACGTGATGAAGATGAAGAAGATGGAGGGTGAAATGGAGCAGGTGTTTGAGATGAAGGTCAAAGAGAAGAAACAGAAACTGAAGGACTCTGAGGCTGAGGTGTGTGTGTGTGTGTGTGTGTGTGTGTGTGTGTGTGTGTTTCTGTTAACTGACCGTGTTAGCAAACAGTATGACTCTTTAGATTTGTTATGCAGTACTGTCACCCAGGATTATCGTCCCACCCCTTGTGTAAATAACACAGTGTAAATATTGTAAGAAGTTTGTAGCTGTGAATAAGTGTGTTAGTGTCATCATGACAGTAAGGTGTGTGTTCTAGCACGGAGTGTGAGCGCAGTCGATTATTACACTATTCAAATACTCTCTATAGTTCATAACATATAAACATATAAAAAAAAAATCCATATTGTTTTAGTTGAGTAACGTAAATCTGTCGAAATGACTATGATTGATGCAGAAAAAGGTCTTTGAATAAATAATGTGATTATATACTGAATATAAAGGCATTTGGGATTTGGCCTGACTATGTATTTGAGGCTTAAATTTAAAAAAAAAAAAAAAAACCTTTCCTGTTTGAAAATTGCTACGACTTCTGAAGAAATGTAAAATCAAGCTAAAAATCAGTGAAAAGGGAAAAAAAAACGATTGCAACACTAATGATTATCGTTAAACCGTGACCAGCGCAGTCATCTTCTGTGGCTCATGTGATACGAACACAAACGATGTCACTCTCGTGCTAGCGCTTTGTCTGTAGCAGTACGGCTGGGCGATATGATGATAAACAATCGATATTGTGATAAATTATCATGATAAAATGCCACGATACACGCTTCTGATTTTTAGTATATGTTTTTAGAACATTTTTGAAATAACTACAAACTAAGTGGGACAGCTGATTAGATGTAAAGCTTTCTCTCTTTTTTTTCTTTTTTTTTTTATTACTCAGTCTTGAAAATGATTATTTTCTCTAGATTTTTTTTTTGCCCTCCTTTTCCCTCCTTTTAATGTCTACTACTTTGGTAGACATTAAATAAAAGGAGCATCGAATTCAGTTTAACAGTGTTTCATTTTTAATGCAGCTCATCTGGCTTGCTGGCAGTTTGTTAAATAAATTATATCATATATATGTATCATTACTGTGTATCATACAGATATTATTGAAGGTTCATGATTTGTATGATGATATTTTGGTCGTATCGGCCAGCCCTGTGTATCAGGGGGAAAAAATAAGAGTCGTCATTACTGCAATGCATTTGAACACTAAATGTAAATGTGCTCTTTTTTTTGGTGGATACATGTATGTATAACTCTGTGTGTGTGTGTGTGTGTGTGTGTGTGTGTGTGTGTGTGCGCAGCTGGAGAGAAGACATGAGCAGATGAAGAGGAACCTGGAGGTGCAGTATAAGGAGCTGGAGGAGAAGAGGAGGCAGTTTGAAGAGGAGAAGGCAAACTGGGAGGCACAGCAACGCCTGCTGGAGCAGCAGAAACTCGACGCCTCCAAGTACACACACGCACGCACACACACACACACAAGCACACACATGCACACAAACACACACACGCACAGTTGCGAGGTTAATCTGCCCTAGATTGTGTTCCCAATTTTGAACTATCTGTCATCGTAAACATCCACATTATTCATCACAGGCACAAACACACATACACACACACACACAAACACACACACACACATATACGCTATAATACACACCTCCAAATTCCTACACACAACCCAAACACACTTTTCTCCTTGAGGACCAGACAGTCGTCCACTTAAAGGCTAAAATCTGTCATTTACTCCAGTCATGTACTCCTGCACACACACACACACACACACACACACACACACACCTTGGGTTTTTTTTTTTTACCTTATATTAAAACGCTCTGTCATCAGTATTGATTCTTTCACTTCTGCTAACGTTTGCTAAATTCTATCCTGTCTCATTTTTTTTCCCCAGAACCATGGAGAAGAACAAGAAAAAAGGGAAGATCTTTTAACGAGGCTGAAGTCCTTTCCCTCTGCCTCAGCACCACACACTCCTTTCTAAACTCCCCGCTCGCATGATTATGACCCCCAGGTTCCACACACACGCACACACACACATACACTCGATTTGCACCCACATTTCTTTTGGAACATTCCAGACGCATGATTTGTTGTTTCGTAGATGAACTGATCTGTGTCACAGCTCTGTAACTGCGGTTAGATGATGTGAGGCGCCCCCGTGTGGACGCTGACTGTTACTGCACTCACGGCTGAGCGCATCCTAGATTTTAATGACGAAGAGGATTTCATTTACCAGTCCTCTGATAGCTAATAAAATGCCTGGTTGTTCCATTCCAAGCACACACACACACACACACAGCAGTGTCTGCGCCAGCAGAGTACTGAAGAGCGGGCGTTTGAAATACCGAAAGGGGCGATAACCTAATGCAAAGTATCCCCAGCTATAAAAAAAAAACATATTTGTCGGGCCGTAAACAAACTTGTCGCTACTACAAGACGCAATTAAAATCTACAGAGCAACGTACAGATAATCTTACTACATAAAATAAAAAGCAAAATAGCCTAGACCTGTCCGTAAAAGACTGCCCTTAAATAAAATATTGCTATTTTAGCATAACATTCACACTAGAAAGCTGATGCACCTGGCAAAAGTGATTTTATTTTTAAAAAATAGCGTATTTCATCATTAAAATCCCTTTGCATATTCAGCTTGACTGAGGCGCCGGCCCTGACACACAGTTCTTCAAATTCAAATACTGGGAATTATGAGTATGTATACAGGAGACCTGAGCTTTAACTCTGACCCTATTTGATCATGTGCACAGTAGTGTGTGTGTGTGTGTGTGTGTGTGTGTGTGCGAGCACAGTATAGATGTACATATTAGAGCCCTAGCCAAGCTCACATTCGTGTTTTTCTTTAAAGCACATGACAGAATCGAAGATATTTCTTCGACCTGTGCTAATAAAATACAGTTCTTGATCTCTTCATTATAATGCAATTTATTTGTTTGTTGTTTTTTTTTAATAAATTTCAAAAAGTCACTGCAACTTCACCTCTAATTACTTACGAGTACATTTTACAACAGTGACTTTTAAGTCTTACTTGCTTAAATAAATCCCACTAAATAAACAGTGGCATATAAAAGGCTAAGCTACCTAGCTACTGTGTTTGCAGAGAAAATTGCCTAGCTAGTTTAGCTAATCAAAGTAACGTAAGCGTCGTAACTTTTAAAAACGATGACAAAATTGTATATGATGTTCTATTAACCAATAGAAAAATATCTATATACAGTATATAGAAAGGGAGAGAGAAAGTACCTTGAAAATGGGCAAATGGATGTAATATTTCTTATTATGAGATGATTATAAATCAAACAGTACATTTTTCAGCCTGTTTTAGATGCTTTTACTCACGTTAAGCTTTAAATGTTCTTATTATGTTGGCAGATTTTTTGTTTCTTTATAGAAATAAATGCTTAAGATTAGAAAAAAAATGATTGAGTTGCCTATTTCAAGCTCGAAATAAGTAAATAATCTGTAGAAATAGGTTTAATGATCATATATTCGATTTATCGTAATCTTCTAATAGGAAATATTAGATACGTTTGATTAAATTTAAGCTATTTTCACTCACTAAGTTTCATTTTTTTAAGGTGTGTGTGTCTCTAATATGTATATCTGTAGCGTATCGGTCCGTTCTGACATTTCTCCTGCTTTCTGGCAGACAGGAACTGGAACAGAGGGCTTGATGGACAGCTAAGAGGCGCTAAGATTAGCTTCAGTCAGGCGAAATAGAGTATTTACAGTAGTGTGTGCGGATACTCGCAAAAATACACACACTCATACACTCTCACACACTCTCACACACAGCTGCTAACGTCAGCTATTAATTTCCAACGAATTTGCAATCAATATTGGTTCATTTGTCTGTACAGCTACACACACACACACACACACACACACACACACACACACACAGTTTCCACTATGCAAATGTAAACAGTTCTTCCGGCTATCAGTTAGCGAATGCTCACGCTGCAAACATCTCACTAGAACTAACCTCAAAGCTGATCTAAAATTTTCTCAACCTTTAACATTAGAACCCAACATCAGTCCCCCCCAACACACACACACCGACACACACACACACACACATACTTTTTATGTTTTTATATGTACTCTGTTTTCATTATAATGTGTTTTTTCCCCTGCATTTTATTATTGTCTATTCTGTCCATCCTAACTGTACATTATTACTATTAAAGATGAGACGGTGATCCTGAACACATCATGATGCGTCTTCTTTATCCTGACTCTCATCACACACACACACACACACACACACACCTCTGATCACTGAACGCTGTGTGTGCTAAGAAACCAAGTGAAATAATCAGAGAAAATGTCTGATACAGAAACTCAGTGCTAAATTATCAAACATCTGAAGATCACATGATCAGATTTTTGTAATAGCACAATAACAACTTTTTTTTTTTTTACAATACTGCTGTATAAACCTATATATGTGTTCCTGTAGATGTTAGTAACATGTACACGCACGCACATGTAGTAGGGTGAAAAACTCTATATTTAAAGTTTTATTTGAAAACAGATACCCCCTCTATTTTTTTTGTATTTGTAATGTGTCTGTTATTTTGGGTGCAATACACGTTCCGACAAGTAGATGGTGCTGTTAGCGCTACTGTGGGTACTAGAGAGAGAGAGAAGGCGCATGCGCAGCTTCAGAATTAAACGAGCTGTGGCCAGATTAACATTGTCTCCTCGACGTCCATCCACGGGTACAATTTAAAAGTTCTTTTATTAACTCAAACTTGGTTAAAAATGCATTTTGGTTAATTGTACAAAGGTTTTAAAACAATTGTGAAAGTTTCAGAGAGTT
>CM074980.1:26061964-26073265 GCA_037576825.1 Pangasius krempfi
TAAATGAGGATATGAAGCTAGTGGGTGCAAGTGTTGAGGATGCAGAAGATAGGGATAGGTGGAGAGTGATGATTCGCCGCAGTGACCCCTGAAGGGAAAAGCCGAAAGAAGAAGAAGATTGTGTATTAGTATTCCTGCATTTCTTAAGATGTTTGATGAATTTTAAACACACGTGGATGGTTAAATGCTGATATGGAATTGCAGATAATCATTATCATGTTGAAGAGACTACTCCCTCTCACGATCAACCCCTTAAGAATATGTAAAGATTTTTGATGAGAAATACAAGTTGAAAGTTAGCTTGGTCAAATTCTCTAATTTAGGTCTCACTGTAGTGAGGATACAGTCTTATTTTCAGTAAGGAGTATTAAAAAAAAACTGCGTGATTAGAATTTTGCAGCAATAATGCAATATTTTTAATTTATAAATATAGCTTGATTTTACTGTGTCCACTATACAATGAAATGGAATTTATGGATTATTGTCACATCTGCATCCACGGCCAACCCAGTACCACATGCTCCTTATCCCAATTTGAATTCAGCCTGAACACTCAAGTCAAGAGAGTCAAGAGTCAAGAGGAGTTTATTGTCATTCCAGCCATATACAAGTACATAGTGAAACGAAACAACGTTTCTCCAGGACCAAGGTGCTACATAAGACATCACAGAACAACAACACAGAACTTAAACATAAATTAAACATAAAGTGCACATGTGCAGACAGCACAAGACAGAACAAGACAGTACAATAGCTACAACACCGACCAGTACGCAGTTCTGTTTGAAAGTGACCAAGTGGCAGTAGTGCAAATAATACAGAGTAGTGTAAACATAATGGTATAGTATTATGTGTAAACATAATAGTAGCAGCAAAAACATGTGCAAAAACATGTGTAAAACATGTGCATGGAGGATTGTTCAGTGGTGTGTGTGTGCGTTCCTTCCTTCAGTCCAGGTATTGAGGAGTATGTGTGTTTGTGTGTGTTCCTTCAGTCCAGGTATTGAGGAGTATGTGTGTTTGTGTGTGTTCCTTCAGTCCAGTTCTAGGAGAGATACGGAGAAGGAGTTAGTAAGAAAGAGTGTGACTGATGCACTGTAGTGATGTGATTGTAATGATGTGTAAATGTATGTTTATTGTTGTGTGTAACTACATGTATTTATTTGCACTTGATGGATTATTTTATTTGTTTATTTATCATCATTCATTGTTTTATTATTTATATGGTTTTTGAGAGAATGAGCAATTGAATTGAATGGAAAGTGAATAATTAAATGATTGTCAGAATTAAACGAGCTGTGGCCAGATTAACATTGTCTCCTCTACGTCCATCCACAGCACCACACACCTTTAGGCTACACAGCCTACCTTGCTGTGTGCCACTTGATACCGCCCAGCTTTCCCCTAGGGCTGGCGCCGGTAACACACACATTCTCAACCTTTAGCTCTGAAGTTAGTTACTGCTTAGTTAGTTATTAGTTAGTTAGGAACATTAAGTAAAGAATAAAACACTCAGTGTTGTGCAGGTGTAGTAAAATAATCAACAACAGGGTGGTGCGATGAAAGTGCAAAGTTACGGTTACAACCCTGAAGTTGATTATTTTCCTATAAAATCATGTTTTATTCTTTTAATACTACAGCGATTTTCCAGCACTTACAATTTTTATTTATTAGAGAATGACATGTTTATAGTTATATTTAATATTGTGGGATGTCCTCGAGACAAGTTAGTTCCTGTTATAGCAGCTATAAACACTCGACGTCGTGCAAGTGTAGTAAAATAATCAGCAACAGGGTGGTGCGATGAAAGTGCAAAGTTACTGTTACAACCCTGAAGTTGATTATTTTCCTGTAAAAAGCATGTTTTATTCCTCTTATACTACAGTGAGTCGTTCCCTTATCAGCCTCTTTTTCTCTCTCTCTTCGAGTCAACAAGACAAAAAAACCCAGCTTGTCATGTTATCAAGAAACTGCAAAGAAGCGTAAACTCCTCTGTCCTGAAGATGTCGGAAAACTTAAAGTTACAGCTTCACCTCTGACTGTTACAAAGAGCTGACACTGGAGACTCCTTCCATCAATGAGGGAAAAAAAACTTCTTACAGAAGACTTTATGCGCAGCATCTGCCGTACAAGTCCCTGTGAATGAGCTGTTACTAGAGAAACCATAAGGTATTAGAACGAGCTGCTGTTAAAGCAAATTAATCAGCACCTCCTGACCAATCAGATTTCAGCAGCACTGAAGTATAAAACTTTTTAATGTAATGAAATCATGAGATCGAATCATTCAATGTTCTTTATTTTATTTTAGTCAGCGTTAAGCACCAGCATGAAATGAAGCTCCACACTCAGCTAAAATGACGAACAATATGCGCCGAATTACTTTTATTTCTTTTCTGCTGCGCGTGTTGCATTTCAGTTGCGTGAAAGCTGCAAAAGTGTTAAAGTTTACTTTCCCGTAGCGGAGACTTTGCGAACGCACAACTGCTGCCTCGGTGTCGTGACCCTGAAACACACGCAGAGTGAGTCTTACTGATAATTCATGAGCTAATCATTTCCTGTGTGCATCTTCTGAAGGCAGATACTCACACGAAGCCTCGCTTTGCACAACGTGGGTCCGTCTTTTCCGCTTTAACGATTAACTTGGGGGGAATTTTTCCACGGAAGAAGGAGGAACAACATGAGTTGGAGCTGGTGAGCACTTGAGCTGAGCAAGACAGAGAGATGAGATGAGCTTTACTGAATAAATAATATACATAACTGTCTACACAGTCATGTATATTATTGTGTGTATACATAACTTGAAATAAGAATATAATCCTATATATGGTATGAATTAATAATAATCATAATTATGGTTATCATTATTTCATAGGAATTCATACTACATACTACATACTATTATTTCATACTACAAATAATACAAATATTGTTGACAAAAAATATATATATATATAATTAGCTGGTAGATGGCTTCTTTATCATTTGATTATATAATTATCATAATTAAAACCAAACAAATGAAAATCATAATAACGATGCTGCTAAACATAAAGAGGAGACTGTGGAACACACCGGCTTGATGCAGTTATTGCAAGCAAAGCATATGCAACCAAATATTAGGTGTTACTTAATTTAATTTACTTTATCTGTTCCTATATTTTTGCTCACCTAAAAATTAGGCAGTCTGCCACCAAAGGTGCCATGTTTTATGTTATTTAGCACATCTAGATGTAAATATCAGGAAATGAAAGCTGGAATTCTGATCTATCGGCTCATATTCGTGTTTATAAAATAAATCCTTTCTGAAAATACAAGAAAACTTTGGGGATGTTAACGTTAACTCACTTTGGAGTTAATAAGTTCATGTTAAAAGTTATTACTGTGTTTTTTTTTAAGTCTTTTAAAGCTAATCTGTTGTGTAAAAGCGTGTAATGAACTCACGCGTAGCGTCTACGGAGAGCACCATGATCAGGACGAAGCCCAAGACTAAAAACACACGCCTCGGCTTCATGTCTGACGGAGGCATTCGCAGGGGTTTATAGATGAGTTTATACACAAATGTTTATTTAAAAGCTGACACGTTCCTCCACCCGTTTTACATCCGTGGCCCCCCGCCCCCACCCACACACACACATCCCTCCCCTCACCGCATCTTCCTCTCAGCGTACAGAAAGAGGAAAAGTGTGAGAACTGATAAAAGCATGTCCTGTAAACTCAGTGTTGAGTCATCAGGCAGAACCGGACTGTAGAATCATGCTCATTTTATATCTTTAACAACTGAAAACACACACATACACACACACACACACACACATACACACACACACTCTCATTTGGAATCAGCTGAAAATTGTAGCTCCTTTGTTTCTCAGGACTTGATGGACGCAAATATTGTAACTGTTGGCAACCTGCTGTGGCATAAGAGGAATAAAACACTTGGGGATGTGCTGTTATAGGAAAGTAATGGACTTTGTGTTGGTAACCGTAATTCTGCTTCATCACACCACCCTGTCACTGATTACTTTGATAAGAGCACGTCTCCGAGTTTTATGGTTGAATTCTTGAATCCGGGGGTGTTTTGTAATTTCCTGTGCACTCTAAAAAGTGATTACGGTTTTATGTAGCTTTTACATATTGATATAATGTCCATGTTGGTACAATAAACCGAGTTCCTAAATGTATCTATTTCTATTTAACAAGTTTAACGTAAACCTACTTTTATTTACCTATTTCCTTTTTCTTGCATATTTTACTTAAGTGGAAATTTCTGCTCTTACTTTAAACACGTTGATCCGTGAATAATATTTTTCAGTGTGACCGCACGGCTCTGATAGTACTTCCTGTTCTAACACAAAACACACATTTACATTAATGCACTCGTTCTAATTCATTACCGTTTCTAAAGTAACAGCTCATTTACAGGGACTGGTATGGTGGATGCGCCACATTCTAATATCGTTGTTCAAATGACGGCTGCTCCCGTTAGGGGTCACCACAGCAGATCACTGGTCTGCATGTTTTACGCCAGATGCCCTTCCTGACGCAACCCTCCCATTTTATCCGGGCTTTGGACCCGCACCTGGAGTACACTTCTAGTGGCTGGGGTTGATTCCCTGCTAATAATAAACATATATTAAAAAATAAATAAATAAAAGACAGAACAAAACAAAGAGAAATGTCTATGATAGTTGATATGGTGAAGTTTTCTATAAGGAGACGTTTCTTTAACATTTATGGAAGGAGTCTCCAGTGTCAGTGCTTTGTAACAGTCTAGGTTTTCCGACATCTTCAGGACAGAGGAGTTTACGCTTTGCTGTTTCTCAGTAAACTGCGTTTTTTTTTTGTCTTATTAACTTCGAGAGAGAAAGAGAGAGAGAGAGAGAGAGAGAGAAAAGAGAGATTGGTGAGGGAACGACTGTTTGCAGCTGCTATAACGTAAGCGAGAACAGGAACTAACTCGATTCATGAACATTCCGCAACATTAAATGTAACTAAATAAATAAATGGTTAAAAAGCATGACGTGTCTTTCTTGAATACATTTTTTTTAAATAAATAACCCAATTGTTGGCAAATTAGTGTGGTATAAGAGGAATAAAACTCTTCAGCAAGTTGGTATATATATGTTATGTGTTATTCCTTAATCATATAGCAAAGCATACGCAGAGCCTCTGTTGGTGTGCTGGAAACTGACTCTTTTCCTCCAACAGGCACATCCTGTTATATTTATTCCCTACATAAAATACGACGCATCAAATTCAGAAACAAATGAATAAAAATGAAGTAACAAATCAACAGGTGCGAGATGTTTATTAGATGGCATCACAGTGTGTGTCATTTACATTTGGAAGCACATGATCATTAAACAATGTTGTGATGTCTCCAAATTAGCACACAAATTTCACGGCAGCGTGTGTCCCGGTGTGTTGTCTTCATTCCGGCGGTTGTTCAGGCCACCTTTTGTCGATTCGTGACTGAAACACGCACATAAACACACACTCACCTACTGTTACATCACTGCTCATAAATCAGGACTACGCTGGATAGGATAAATTAGTTTATACTACACTCGGTAATAAAACAGTAGCTATACAGGTGTATATGGATAAGGACAGAGTCGTGAAGCCTGGTGCTGGACAGCTCGATCGTACCTTTTCAACCTTTGGGATGTATTTGTGGGAATTTTGTCCGGAAAACCCATAATTCTTAAATGCTTTAATGACTACATAATTCTAAAAGTGCATTTAACATTTTAACTTAGTGATTATTTTGTCCTTTTATTCATATCAAGTCTAATCCATAGTGCTGCTTATTTATTTTTAATATGTTTTCGCAGTAAAGGGAGCGGCGACTCCATATCACTCTGACTGCACTCATGTGATGGGTCAAAGGTCACACATCAGGCGGTTACTCATCATTACAAGTTCTTTTAAATTTCAAACACAAATAATTGGATAACAGAAATAGATATGAAATGAAATGAAGTATGGAGTAAAATCTGAGGACACTGAGCCCTGAATTCTATCTAGAATTCTGGATTCTGATTGGTCAGAATGTGTTGGTTAATTTTCTAAAGCAGCAGCTCTGACAGTAGTGCTGCTGCGAATCACGGGTTTTTGAAGTAATCCGCTCATTCTAATACGTTATAACAGAGTGTGTAAGCAGATAATCCGAGTTTTAAACGTTTGCCGTAATGAATATATGATCTACCTAAAGGTGCGGAGTCAATGCAGGTCGATTCATTCAGCATCTGCAGTGTGATTTAACACGTCAGGGTGTTAACAGTAATTCTGCCTCAACGTACCATGCAGTTGTTGATTATTTTCCAATAACAGAATGACGCAGTGTGTTTTATTCCTTACTTAATAACTTTTTGCTGTTATGAACTCACGTTAAATCAGTTTTATCAGGGCAATCGTTTAATCAGTATGCATTTTTGATTCACTGCATTACAGATTAATAACATTGAAATTATACAGTGAATTAACAGTTGCATAAAATTTGTGTTCCATCAAAGATGCAGCAGTAAAGTTGAATTTCCTTACTGGGGGTCTTCCCGAACGCACAGGTTAGAGAACTTAAGTGTGGAAACACTGAAATACACACACAGATAAACACACACATCAACAGAGTTTTAGAACAGATCATTCAGGAGTGAAATGAGTTTAATATAAAATTTACCTTGTTATTATTGCATAAAAAAACTGTAATGCATGTGTTTAATGTCTAAAGGCAGATACTCACATGAAGCCTCGCTGTGGACAGTGTGAACTGATTTTTTCCACCTTCAGGACACTTTGAGGAGGAATTTTGCCATGGAAGAATTTGAAACAGCACGGGTAAATATCAAGGCTTTGTGCTGAGTAAGAAAGACAGACGAGCTCTTTCAGGTTACACTGTAATTACTGCATAAATGTGCATTAACACAATGGCTTTGTTAAAAAGCAAACTCTAAATAGAAACTATAAGAAATAATAAGCACATTTGTCATTTTATACTTTCTATATATCGTTGATATATACATTAAAAAAACTTTTTAGAGTTTTTGAATTGACTCATCCTTCAGATCATTCATTTTGGAGATGTTTATGTGTTAAAAAAAATTGTAATATCAGTAATATAATAATGGTTATTAAAACCATTTAACAGTTTTTTTTTATTGTTGTTATTGTTATTAATAGTAATAAAATAATTAATTAACTAAACTTTATTTTATGATGAATAATTATACCTATAGATATTTTAACTATTCACACACATATATATTTATAATTAATGTTACTTTTAATATTGTCATATTAATACAAATGTTTATTATTTACAAGTAAATATATACAAACCAAAACAATGAATAAATAACTATATAGACTAAAGAGATAAATATGATTAGATTTTTTTTTTTTTTGGAATTTTGTGTAATCTATTAAAAATAATTACATTTTTGCATTAACATATTATTAATTGCAAAGGAATACAAAAAAAGAACAGATATAATTTGTACTGTTGATTATAAAGTAATATAATTAATATTAATAAAATAACAATCTTACTTGGTTAAGTACGTTTTAATAAACATTATTTACATTATTAGATTACTAATATTATTATTAGTAGGATTACAATCTGTGACAGTGTCTGCTGTTCAACACGCTATAAAAAAGCAAATCGAATTCAACTTAATGAATATTGTGTGTGGTATAAAAAAAAAGAGAGGAACTTAAACTCAGACTTTACACCTAAAAGGTGGCTCAAAAAAAAATAGGTCCAGTAACACACACTACATGCACACTAAAGTGTTCTACTTAGAGTATAAGTAATTAACAGTTATTCTTGTGTTAAGTTGTATCCTATGTTGCACAAAAAGTGTGTGATAAACTCACGCCCAGCATCTGAGTAGAGCGCCGTGATCAGGACGAAGCCCAGGACCAAAAACACACGACTCGTCTTCATGTTCTCAGCAGATGTGTGAGGCTCTGCACTCTTCTATATCTAAGATCACACTTGCTTGAGTCTGGGTTTATTAGCTCATCTTACCACTCACGCTACAGCTACATCTACACATCTCTACACTCGCCTCCTAAACTCACCACATCCTCCACTCAGGCTACACCAACATCTGCTGAAGATCTAGAATCAAGATTTATCAAGACCATAGTAACTGATCCATCTATCGTCATTTAAACATTAAATGCTGCTGTACAGCCTACAGTTTAATGAGGAGATGACTAACTTTGCGCACTTTGCTCAACAATGAAACCAAATTTCATGACCATTTCAATGACTATAGGAAGAAGCTGCAAAGTGCTGAAACTTAAGCAATGCTTTAATGGGTGAGAAAACACTTGTCACGTCAGCACTGGTTTCAGCTGCAAAATGGCCGACAAGGACTCCATGCAAATCAAATGACCTGGTTACATGTCTCAGTGATTACTCGCACCTGTTTTGTGTTTCCCTAATTAGTAACACTATATAAGTTGTTTTCTGTGTGATCAGTTGTCAAGCTTTTGTCATGTTCAGCCTGTTATCTTGTGTAGTATTTTTGTGTTTTCATGCCACAGATTCACAGCTCTTACTTATGGTTCTTCCTTTGATTTAGTTTGTTTCATTTGTGGATGCTTTAATAAACCAGCTGCTACATATGAGCTGCACCACTGCTGCTGCTCGTGGCTGGAATGAAACTGTATTGTGCACTCACTTCCAAAGAGGACTCAGTAAACATATACTCAAATAGTAGTCTGGGCAGTGGTAGCTCAGTGTTTAGGCTGTCGGTTTACTGATCAGAAGGTCATGTGTTCAATCCCCAGCACCACCAAGCTGTAGCTGCTGGGCCCCTGAGCAATGCCCTCAACTGCTCGGTTGTATAAATAAGATAAATGTAATTTGCCCTGGATAAGGGTGTCTGCCAAATGCTGTAAATGTGTTCCTTTTGGCGCCCTCAGCCATCTGAACATCTCCCATTGCATCACCAAACTTGAACTCCATAGTGCATAAAATTGTATCCACATACACAAAGCTAATGAATAGAAGACAGAGGGCAATATGAGTACCTTGTAATGCCTTATGGACTGGTTAACACCCCCACTGTGTTCTAGGCCCTCATCAGTGATGTGTTTTGGGACATGCTGGATAAAGAGGTAATAAGGTTTTCAAGGTTCTGAGATGTTTGCTTGATAACCACCTGTGGAGAAATGGCTTTTCCAACACACTACTTAGGCTATATCACTGACAACCAAGTGGTCAGGGACAAGCGTCTGGGGGGTTTACTACCACCTCTGCCTCCACTGCTGATCCAGGAGCCATCACTGTCTGTGCTGATCCTAGTCCAGCTCAGACTTTACAACTTTCACCTTCACCTGAATTCTAACAACCTGTTTGCTGTTTTCTTTCAACCAATTCATTGTGTATTTTCCTGTATTTTCTTTCAACCAATTCCCTCTCTCTCTCTCTCTCTCTCTCACCCTCTCCCTTTCTCCCCAGTCCCTTTCTGACGGTGGACTGAAAGTTATTCAGCATAACTGCTAGGCCAATCGATGACGGTAACATGCTGAAATGGGAGGAGCTCTGGCTTTAAAAGGCTCATGGCGATGACCGCGAGACAGCCTTCAGCTCACGGTCACATACACGCTGTTCGTTGTTTTAGTGCTTTGTTTGGGTTTGCTTGGGTTTGACACTGTTTGCTTCGTTAAGCTTTATGCCAAGCTTCTGTACTTTAATGTGTGCTAATTGTGCTAACAGACATTGATGTCTGCTTATGTGTTAGTAAGTGTGTCCTCAGTGATATCTCACTGTCTAAATCATCACAATCAAGAACTCAGCTGCAGGTTTTTCTCCAACATGGTTATGGTTATGCCCTTGAAGCACATTAGATGGGCTGGGCCGGCCAGCGCTGTAGTCAGTACGATCAGGAGCTGTAGAGATGCAGGGGTCAGTGCTGTCACCATGATTGATAAGCCACACTGGTGGATGTAACATTAGGCCTAAGGTTACAATCAGTGATGTTGATTCTTCATGCTGATCTCCAGACAAACATCATTTCTGTTCCTTCTGTCTCTCACTGCCTGATTTACATGCATATTATCACACCTTGCTAAACTTATGGGTTTATGTGACACATTGTATGATGTGTTATCCAATACTATTGTTGGAAAACAAATACAATTGTTGAAACAAGTGCGATTAAAATTGCCAGATAATTTTCTGTGAAAGCTAAAAAAGTTACTGCTCCTGAATGATACAGGACAATCCCCTTAAAAATCTCCTGAATGATACAGGACATTCATACTTACATTCATACTTACACTGACTTAAAAATCATTAATATGAACTGAACACTGCTGAACAGCTTATTAATATCTATGGTACTTACTTGCAAATTGTATTTATGTTGACTAAAGTCTTTATTCATGCATTAGCAAATACTTAACACTTAAAATAAAATGGAATTAATGATACTTGACAAACAACAATTTGACAAATGAACAAATATTTCAATGAAATATAATTAATCTATATTTATCTATTATATATATATATATATATATATATATAGATATAGATATAGATATAATATATTTATCTATAATTTTTAAATTATATCGTATATAATTGTGTATGAATTAATAAAAAATGCTGGATTGTTTTACAGAACCCTATGACAGGGCTCATATCCTCGTTAGTATAGTGGACAGTATCTCCGCCTGTCACGCGGAAGACCGGGGTTCGATTCCCCGACGGGGAGACTCACTACTTTTAGGGGCAGTTGTGGCCTAATGGTTAAAGAGTCTGACTTGTAACCTGAAGGTGAACCCGAAGGTGATGGGTTCGAGTCTCAGGTCCGGCAGGGATTGATTCCACCCTCAATACCACGACTGAGGTGAGACAAGGCACTTGAGCAAGGCACCGGACCCCCAACTGCTCCCTGGGCACTGCAGCAAAAAAAGGCTGTCCACTGCTCCGGGTGTGTGTGTGTGTGCACTTGGATGGGTTAAATGCAGAGCACAAATTCCGGGTATGGGTCACCATACTTGGCCACATGTCACTTCACTTCACTTGACTGCTCGATGTCACATCCACCATAGACAGTTCACCATCAAGCCACCAGAGGGCAGCCTCCTACATAGTTTCGAAAAACTTCTACGTGCCACTGAGGTCCTGTCTCTTCTCACACATCTTGTGTCCTGCTTGATTAGTTTTCCTGTACGTTCTGTGTTTTCACTCCTTAGGTGCTAAGACTGTTACAGCTTTTATCTGTTGTCTTGTACCTAGTTTTCATTTCACCAGGGTTTTGATCCTTGCTTTGACTG
>CM074980.1:26132283-26158219 GCA_037576825.1 Pangasius krempfi
TGTCCTGCACAGAGCCCTGACCTCAACCCCACTGAACACCGACTGCACCCCAGACCTCCTCACATCCCAACATCAGCGCCTGATCTCACTAACGCTCCTGTAGCTGAATGAACACAAATCCCCACAGCCACGCTCCGAAATCTAGTGGAAAGCCTTCCCAGAAGAGTGGAGCTCATTATAACAGCAAATGTGGAATGAGATGTTCGACAAGCACATGTGGATGTGATGGTCAGGTGTTAGATATATCACTATATAATGTACCTAGAAGATAGTAACTGATACAGCTATCATCATTTAAACATTAAATAGTGCTTTACAGCCTATGTTGAGTGTAAAAGTTGATGAAACCAACATATGAGATAGCTTTTACAAGTTCCCTCATTATCACTAATAACAAAAATGGGGACAAAGTGTGTTAAAATAGCAGTAGTTCTTTCTGAATGTTATATATATATATATATACTGTTGTTATATTTGTGTTGTTAGATTCTGTTGTTATATTTACTTTTATTTTCAGACATTTTCTCATATGTATTTCTCTCATTTATTTGCAGACATTTTCTGTTAATAAGTCATGCGCTTCACTCCGTGGTGCAATTATAATTTTATTTGAATTTGCATTGCAGTAAGCAACAGCAACATCCATAAACATCATAAATGGTTGGTAAAAGTTATGTGGTGAATAACCAGTTAAGCTTAAAGTTTGTTGAAAGCTTAAAGTTTATTTGTGTGTATGTGTGTGTGTGTGTGTGTGTGTGTTGCATCTCAGTCGCAGCATTAAGGTGTAGCTTTTCATTTAATGGCGACGTCATGGACACACAGGCTGGAGAACCTAGGAGTAGTAACACTGAAACACACACACAAGCACACATATCAATACAAACTCATGTATTCTCATTTCATTTAAAAATTCATTTCATTTCACTTTTTAAATATGAAATCACATATAAACACAAGAAAATTGTCAGAAACTCACATGAAGCCTTGCTGTGAGCAGTGCGGGCCTGTCTTTTTCACCCCCTGGATGTTTTGGGGAGGAATTTTGCCCTTGAAAAAGCTGAAACAGCAGTCCTCAGGCAATGCGAGATAAGCAAGAGCTAAAGCCGAGCAAGAGACAGATGAGGTGGATAAATCATACAAAAATGATTCCTTCAGTTCTTCATTTTATAGAACACTTTATGATATTAATGTGCTATTATTATTATTATTATTATTATTATTATTATTATTATTATTATTATTAAACTTTGTAGTGATTGTTTTATTAGTAGTAGTTTTAGTAGTAGTAGTTTATTAGTAGTCATTAATAGTAATATAAGTCTAATTTTAACTCATATCATAATTCTAATTCTACCATTCAAAAAGTCAGACAAACTTCAGATGTGAAACGTGCACATGTGTCTTTTAGACATCAGTCATGTCTGACACATGTAGGACACGTTTTTATTTTCACATGTGTTTCTTACACTAAGTATGTTAACACTTCACATGTACAGGATGCAGTTTTATTTTTCACATGTAGGACATTTGTAATCATTATTGCTTTGCAATATATACACCTAGTAGCCATTTATCAAGTCCAACTATTACATAAGTCACTTCATGGTGTAAAATTATACATGAGCTGTGGCTCTGCATACAGTATTGACACCCCTCTACCTCCTCTAACTATGGCTAACTATGGAAAGAAAACCATATTCAATTAAACTATATACAACTAACGTTGTACAGCTAGATAAAACAGTGTGTAATAAACTCACGCTGAGCGTCTGAGTAGAGCGCCATGATCAGGACGAAGCCCAGGACCAAAAACACACGACTCGTCTTCATGTTCTCAGCAGGTGTGTGAAGCTCTGCTCTCTTCTCTCTCTAACTTCAGATTAGTTTAAGTCAGATTTTCCTGGCCCATTTTATATGAACATTTATTCAAATTTTCCCCACCCACTACATCACCACTTCCTCCACTCAGGGTATACAAGCTGCTGTAGATCTATCTAAAAGATAAATGGAAGCAACTAATCCATTACTAAGCCATTGCTCCTTTACAAAAAACTACTGCTATACAGCTTACAGTTTAGTGCAAAAGTTGTGGAAATCAACATTTAACGCAAGTTAGCTTTTACAGAAGTTCACACATCATCAATAGTAACAGAAATGGTAAAAAAAAATAATAATAATTTATATGTAAATGCAAGACACTGTAATCCATGTTTAATGGATAGGAAAAGAGCATTAAATGAACAGGGAATACTGGTTTGTAGACAAACTGTAAAGTACAAATGCTTTTATGGGTAGGACATGTCCAGAAACCTCTCCATAGAAACAGTGGTGGCTGAAAACTAATTGGATTTACATTAAGCTGGTGTTATAGTGGGCCAAGGAGTTTTAAGACATGGGACATGAACAAGGGAGAAAATAGCACCAATCTCCCTGCCAGTGTCCACAGTAACTGTGGTGATACCACTCGATTTACAGGAGCGACAGGTTAGAGAGTCTGACCTGAAGGTTGTGGGTTCAAGTCTCAGGTCTGGCAGGGATTGTAGGTGGGGTTAGTGAATGACCAGCGCTCTCTTCCACCCTCAATACCACGACTGAGGTGAGACCCTTGAGCAAGGCACCGACCCCCCAACTGCTCCCTGGGCACTGCAGCAAAAAAAAAGGCTGCCAGTGCTCCGGGTGTGTGTTCACTACTGCATGTGTGCACTTGGATGGGTTAAATGCAGAGCACAAATTCCCCATACTTGGCCACAAGTCACTTCACTAACTAACTAATCAAGGGACATGGAGGGGGGGTCCACATCTGCTCCATACAGACTCTCTACTGAAGAATCAGAAGGCTCACTACTTAGTCCGCTTCTATTTTCCCTCTTTACATGCTCTCAGTGCGGTTATATACGCATATGTCCACTTCTATGCTGATGATACATTTCTGCTCCGATATTGGCAAATAATTCAGCACTGAGTGCCACTGAGGCCCTGTAACTTAGAATGTAGAGGACTGTGTCTCCTCTTTTTTGAATGATTGCCTTAATGAAAATATGTTTCAGAGTGTTTATAACTAAAGGTGCCTTATACAGATATAGATAGACAATACAGATAGTTACGCTGGAACTTCTGGTTTTACTGTTACCAAGTTGGTAAGAGTTTACTATAACAGGACACAGATACGGAGTGCTTTTATTATTTTCCTAATGCATTTTAATGTTCTAAAATCATGCGGTCTATTCAGTGTGCATTATTTCATTTTTATGATCTGCATTAAGCAGCAGTCACATTGAAATTTAGCATAAGGGTCACATAATGTTTTGCTTTTCTGTCCCATCAAAGCTGCAGCGTAAAGTTAAATTTTTTTTCCGAGGATTCTTTGGAGTGCACAGCCCAGGGAACTTAAGCGTTGTAACACTGAAACACACACTCACAAACTGATAAACACACATCAACAGAGTCAGGAGTGAAATGGGTTAAATTTTAAAGTGAACTTATTATCTCTTAATAAAAACATTCATACATATGTTTAATGTCTTAAGGCACATACTCACATGAAGCCATTCTGTGGACAGTGTGCGTCTTTTCCACCTTCAGGACATGCTAATGAGGAATTTTGCCAGTGAAGAATCTGAAACAGCACGAGACAGGATTAACAGCATGTGCTGGCCAAGAGAGACAGATCAGCTCTTTCAAATTACATTGTAATTACTGCATATATTACAACTTCAATAAAAAACAAAAGCACATATAAAATAGACTCTCAGAGTTAATAAACACATCAGAGATTTTACATATTTTATTCTTAAAGTGACTCATTCTTCAGTTCTTTCATATGCGAGACATGTAAGAGAGAAATAATAATCTTGCTACTAGTATGAGTAATGTAATAATGTTTATAAAAAAAAAAGAATTGAATCTTATTAGGTATTCTTATTACTTTATGATTAGCAATAAATTAACAATTAACTATATGCCGTAATATTAATATTACTATTTACAATTATTCTTACTTGTATTTATTTGTAAATAGTGTTATTTTTAATATTCTTATATAATACAAATCTAAAATTATTTGAAATTGCATATACACAAAAACAAAACAATTAATAAATATTTAGAATAAAATTATATATATATTTTTTTTTTATATATTGTTGTGATAATTTCTGTTGTTAAAAGCATAAATGTCTAATTGAATTGAACTGCATTAACACACTGCGCATGGAAAAAGATGATGTTGAGTCTTAGGCTATACGTCTATACGTTAGGCTATACGAGGATCGATAAAGTCGATGTGGCTAAAATGTGTGCTACATTGGGTTAAACACTTACTATGTTGTTGCACTAAATGCACAGTAAATTCTGTACATCTACATAATTGTATGAAAAGCTGTATAGCAAGCTCATGGTTAGCATCTGAGGAAAGCACCATGATCAGGATGAAGCCCAGAAAAAGAAAAAAAAAACATGATTCATCTTCATTTTCTTAGCAGAGGTGTGAAGATCTGCTCACTTCTTGCTCTAAGATCAAAGTTGCTGTGGGCAAGTTTTATTGGCTTATCATATGAAATGGTTTATTTAAAGACAAATTTTTTTCCCCACCCACTCTATATTTACACCTATCTACACACATCCTCCACAAAACACTTCCTGGCCAAAGTGTCATCAAAATTCTGCTGAAGACCTATAATTAAGACTTATCTAGAAAAAAGTAGCTGATCCTTTCTACTTTGCATGGTTCAGACGCAGGATGAGAATCCATGTGTTTAGGTTTTGATAAAAAAAAAATAGCACAGTCCACAATCCAAATGCAACATCCAAAATGATGCAGAGGGAAGGGCATGATATCAGTAACAAATTAGAGCCAGAGGGTCATCCAAAAAAACAAATCCAAACCATAGCAAATAAAAGCAAATACAAGAACATGGCTCAGATCTTAATCATGTGTATAGCAAGGCTTCACAAAGAGACAAAGTCCAAGAAAGGTTTATATAGTGTAGGACTAGGAAGTATTGAGGAAAGAGGGCAGAAGTCATAGTAGAACTCTAATGAGCACAACCTCAGTGGAAATGTCCTGAGCCCTCAGTACAGTATCTCCATATCCCCACAATGGGCTGCTCCCGGAGCAAAGCCACCCCTTCACCAGGGTCTGCCCCTACATCTGAGAGCAGGCCAGTCTGGGTGTTAATGATGGAAGTCTGAAATTAAGGAGAGACCCAGGATGTCTTGACCTGAGACGTGGGAACTTTTCTCTGGACCGTACCCCAATGTCTACTGGAGGAGGTGGCTCGCCTCCAGGTGTCTGCCACTCTGATGAAATAACAGCAGGTTTCAAAAATTAGACAAGAAAATGTTGGTGCAGTTTGATAGAAGGCAGGCAATTCAATATGAAACTAAATTAATTTGTCTTGGAGTATTGAACAAATGCATCATGGGCTTTTTTGACGGTAGTCTCAGTTTGAGATTGCAGGTGAAATTAAAGAACTTTTTAGCCATTGGATCAGCTGCTCTTTCATTTACAATGGGGGAAAAAAACACCTTGTTTGGGAGACTTTCAGATGGTGAAGTTTCCTCTTGTGGTACTCTAGTGAAGTCATGCATTATATCCCACCTGATTGGAGCCACAATACAGCTCGAAGGCAGAATAGTTTCATTTGAGATTCCAATTCCCATGAATTCTAGAAAGGGCATCTGCTTTCACATCCTTAGATCCTGGTCTCTAGGTCAATGAAAACTTGAAGCACATGAAAACCATCTTGCTTGACAAGAACTACGCCTCTTGGCAATGAGGAAATAATGACTGGGAGCACTGATGAACTTATCATTTAGGATGTTGAATGTACCGCTGGCTAACTCATTCCACTTAAGCTTATTTGGATTTTCCTCTGAGCAGAAATGTGAGGAGAGCAGCCATTGAACCAAACCCCCTAATGAGTCCTCTATAAAAGTTATCAGATCTTAGGAAACACTGCAGCCCTTTGAAGTTGCAAGGTTGAGGCCATGACAAGCTCCTTCAATTCATTTTTGACCACCTTGACCCCTTGCGCATTTATGATGTATCCCAGGAAGAAAATTGAGAGCTGATGAATTTCACACTTTTCCAAATTGGCATACATTGCCTAAGAGCTTTCTGAGAACTTGACAGACATGCTCCACATGCTAGACTTCTGAAGAAGAGTTGATATCATCAATGTACACAATGAAAAAATGGTTAAGAATTTCATTCACAAAGAAAGATAGAGGGAGCATTAGCCAGACCATAGGGCATTACTAAAAATTCATAGTTACTGGAGATGGTGACAAGGGCAGTCTTTAGACTTCAGACTTGCTTAAAACTATGGTGAGATTGAGATAAGGGTCAGAGATAGAAATTCCCCTGCTGCTCTTGACATATCAAACACACTGGTAAAGGAGTAAGGCAAATGCTCCCTTCTCTAAACCAAGGTAAAGGATGATGGTCTCACTTTACAGCCACTTCAGCAATGACCTTTTTCTCCACAATAGAAACATGAACCTTCTCTCTTCTGATTGATTTTCTCCTCTGCTTCTAGCCTCATGTGTCATGCTTTCCTCCTCACGCTTGTCATATGTGGAGAAGGAGAGTTTGTAGGAGGAGAGGTGCTTGTCGTAGCATCATGAATGGAAGAGATTATCCAATTAGATAGCAGTTGAATTAACTGAGAGACCATTGATTGATTCATTCATTGATTTTCCACATCAGAATCAGAAGCAAATCACTTTATTCACCAAAGGAGTTTAAGTTGGCAGATCAGTGCAAAAAAAAAAACAAACTATGTGCAACAGGTGTGTAAATGTACAGACCAAGAAAGGGCAGACACACATATCATACAATAAATGAAAAATACAAAACAAAGTCCATATACAAGACAATAACACAATAAGCTCGGTCGCAATGTCTGGTGGTCAGGGTCAGTTCTGCTAGTGGATGGCTTGTTGAGAAGACTGACTGTCGAGATGGCTTGTTGAGAAGACTACAGTTGGGAAAAAAAACTGTTCAGTTGTCATTTTATTCTGGTTCTTATAGAGCAGTGCCGTTACCCTGGGGGAAGTTTCTCAAACAGATAGTTCCCTAGGTGTGTTTGGTCCATGGATGTTTTCTCAGCTCACTTCTTAGTGGTTTAGAGATGTTAAGTTTCTGCAGCTTCCATAGGAAAAACAGTCACTGTTGAGCTTTCCTGATTATGGTTATTGTTTTCAACCTGATTATGGTTACAGTTTTCCATCTGAGGTCTTTACAGATGTCGATTTCTAGGAATTTGAATGGCTCCAACATATTTTGCAGTGTTGGAACTGAAATGGCCTTAATTGGAAATATATGTCATGAATCTGCATGCAGTAGCCCATAATACTGATTGGAATGACGCTATCATGGTGTAGGAGTTGACCAAGGAGGTTTAGGACATACTCTGACAAGAGAGAAATTGAGGCCAATCTCCCTGCCTGTGTCCACAGTAGCCTGAGGGGATAGCAACCGAGTTGCAGCACAGGAGATTGTCATATCAAGTGATATGGATCTCCTGTTCTTCCTGAGTTTCTGCTCAGATCTTGGCATAACTAGTGGACATCTTACAAAGGATGGAAGCTCATCACCTGAAACTAAATCCCAGCAAGATCGACCTCCTGTGTCTTCTTGGAGATGCATTTACATTTTGAAATCTTGTCATTTTTCCTGATGAACCTGATGATCAGGTCCCATCATCAGACAATGCACACAACCTGCACAACTAACTATCATTCTTGGTCCACACCAGGAGGATTTGGGCATTTATCTCCATGCAGACCATTCAGATGCTTGTTCAGTTCCTTGTCATCTCAAGATTGGACTACTGTAATTTACTCCTCGCAGGTTGTCTCTCTCTTCCCATCAGACCCCTGCAAACTGATCCAGAATGCAGCTTCACCGCTTGGTTTTAATCTCTCCCAGTTCTCCCACTCTAACTGACTGCACAGACAAACATACACATGCTAACAATTAAATCGTGCTGTCAGAGAGCCGAGGTTTAGTGGCTGTGTGAGTGTGTGTGTGTGTGTGTGTCTGTTACAGAGAGAGAGAGAGAGAGAGAGAGAGAGAGAGAGAGAGAGTGTGTTTTACTAGTATCTGCACAAACACATATATAGGGTTATACAGTGATATTTTTTTAAATAGTAAATTATTTAGTTATGAACATTAATGCATTTTAATGTTATGAAATCATGAGATTTTTTTCAGTGTTCAGTATTACATTTTTATTGTTGAAAAGTGTAAAGTTTATTACATTAATATAGTTTATTAGGTTTATTTGCATTTCTGTCCAGTCAAAGCTGCAGCATTAAAGTTTAATTTCTTTTCCAGGGGTCTTCCCGAACGCACAGGTTAGAGAACTTCAGCATTGTAACACTGAAACACACAGAGAGATAAACAAACAAATCAGCAGAGTCTTATAACAGATCATTCAGGGATGGGAATGGAATGGGTTAAATATTAATTTATGATATTATTGCATAAAAAAAACTGTAATGCATGTGTTTAATGTCTAAAGGCAGATACTCACATGAAGCCTCGCTGTGGACAGTGTGAACTGATTTTTTCCACCTTCAGGACACTTTGAGGAGGAATTTTGCCATGGAAGAATTTGAAACAGCACGGGTAAATATCAAGGCTTTGTGCTGAGTAAGAAAGACAGACGAGCTCTTTCAGGTTACACTGTAATTACTGCATAAATGTGCATTAACACAATGGCTTTGTTAAAAAGCAAACATGAAGTAGAAACTATAAGAAATAATAAGTACACATCATACATTTTATCTATTGTATTCTTGAAGTGATTCATCCTTCAGTTCTTTCACTTGGGAGACGCTTATATGTTAGAAAGGTTGTAATCATGCTACTAATAATAAAGTAATGTTTTTTTTTTAAGTATTTAATCTTATTTGTTATTATAATTACTTTATGAATAGCAATAGCATTAATGATTATTTATATTACTTTAGGTTAATACTACTAATTATCATTATATTTATTTGTATTTATTTGTATTTATTTATTCATATTTGTACTTTGTAACTAATGTTACTTCTTAAATATTCTTATTAATATAAATATGAAATTATTTGTGATTGATTATCCATAAAAGACAACAGTTATTAAATATTTAGGGGAGGTCTAGCCTCAGACTCTACATCTACAAGAAGAAAAAGTAGGTGTGACTCAAAAGTGGTAATGTTAAAATAAAAGTCAAAGTAGTGTTAAATACTCAATAAAAAAAAGGTATGTAGTAAACTCACGCATATTATCTGAGGAGAGTGCCACGGTAATGACGAAGCCCAAGAAAAAAATCACACAGCTCGTCTTCATGTTCCCAGCAGGTGTGTGAAGATCTGCTCTCTTAACTCTCTATGATCTAATTAGCTGTGATCACACTTTATTGGCTCATTATATACAAGAGTTTATCTAAAGACAGATCACTCCTGCCCACCCCGCCACCGACTCTACATTTACACATATCTACACACACATCTACACAACTCACCACTTCCTCCCTTCAGTGTCTATCCACCAAAAATCTGCTGAAGACCCATAATTAAGACTTATCTGAGAAATCTGTAACTGATCCATCCAACATTGCATGGTTCAGACATAGCATGAGATTCCATATGTTTAGGTTTTCATAACATCACAAAAATGATGCAGAGAGCAAGACACAATATAAAATATTAAATATTAAAGGTTTCATGATGTGACAATGTCCATGAACAGTTTATATAGTGCAGGACCATAGAAAGTTAGGAACATAGGAAGTTAGAAGGCATAGGTCACACTAGAACACTGGTGAGCATGACCTCAGGGGAAATGGCCTGAATCCTCAGTACAGTATCTCCATATCCCACCGATGGGCTGCTCCTGAAGCCCCCTTCACCAGGGTCTACCCCTAAGTCTGGGAGCAGGTTGGTTCTGATGTTCATGCTGGGATTCTAAAATTAATGAGAGACCTAGAATGTCTTTAGCTGAGACCCAGGAACATTCTTCTCGACCATAACCCTCCCAGTTCACCAGATAAAACATGCCCTTGCCTTGGTGTTTCAAATTGAGCAGACTTCATATGGGGTATACTGGTTCAAGAGATAGCATCATGGACTGTTTTGATGGGGCTCTCAGTTTGAGATTTGGGTCAAGAAACCTGTCCAAGTTGAAATGGTGGGTGTGGGCAATATATTTTGTTTGGTTTTAATCTTCTGTCTTCTGGTTGCTCTTTGGAGTCTAACATGAGGCATTCCTCAGGTCTTAACAAGGACGACAGGTTTATATTAATGCACTCGATCTAACACATTATCGTTTCTACAGTAATTCACAAGGACCTGTATTGCAGATGCTCCACATAATCTAAGACTAATAAGAAAAACACAGCCAATCAAATTTACTGTAGCAAGACCGCTAAAAGGACCTTTTTTGCTCCCTGACTTTTGAATTAAAATCTTGGGTGTTGGTCTACCCTCTTAATTTTCAGTGTCAGTGTTTGAAACTTTTTTTTTTTTAAACTTTCAAAAATTTGAGATGTCAGTGATGCTAATTCCCAATTCAACGATTGGCAATTAGTTACAAGGTTCCTGTAGCGACTCGCTACAGTGGCAGGCAGAACACAGACACAAACAGAAATTGGGGCTGGTGGTTTCGGAGGCTTTCACTTTCTTAGGTGAAAGGGGAGTGGCAGACGAGAGTGCAGAGGTGGTATGGGACACCGTTCCAAGGTGCAGAGGGCAATGAGGGATGTGTCAAGGTAGAGTGTGGTGGTGGAGGACTGGAATTCTTCCAAGTGTAGCGAGGGTGAAGGGTCTCAGCCATGGCATGCAGCAGAAGGAGAGCTACTTGCCTTCCTGCTCCATATATGACCCTGCGCTCTGACCCCAGCTTCCTAACAAGCTGGGATATGCGAATAAAAGAATGTCACTGTGCTGTAATGTGTTTGTGACAAACATTGGGTTCTTCTTCTGATGCATCTGTATGCATGCTGAAGGGACAATCAAAATCTGACTTCCTTAGCACCAGCGAGCTAGGTAGGCTGCGAACTGGTGGTGTGGTCCTAGGATGACGTCCATGAGTCGCTGGAACCTCGCAGGCACTCCGTGGAGCCAGAAGGGGAGATCTCAGTACTGCCGTTGGCCACTGGAGGTGCTGAACGCAGTCTTGGGAAACAGGTTCTCCCAAGATGCACCACCGGGTCATCCACCTGGAGGAGGGGGTAGCTGTCAAACTCCAACACCTGAATAAGGCTGAGGTCTTCAACCTTTTGAGGTATGCCCTGGCACTTCTGGGGAGCCATCAACAAAGACTAACAAGGCAGTATCAGGTTCAATCCACTTTTTTATTAGACTGATGTGATACAGTTGAGTGTCTTTTTTCTTACCTGGCTGTTGCAGGAGGTACTTCACTGGGCCCAAGGCTCATGTACAGGCCCTGCCAGTGGGCCAGGAACTGGGCAGCAGGAGGAGCACTCGGTCCCCCAGCTGGAACTTGTGGGGTCGGGCTGGTCAGTTGTAGATCCATTTCTGTTCCTCTTGTGCTTCCTTCATGTGCTGCTTCACAATAGGAACTACCCAGTCAGTCTAATCCTGCATACTTTGAACATGTTCGACTATGGAGCACTACGGGGATGGCTGCTCCTCCCAGGCTTCCTTGGCCACATCTTGTAGTCCACTGGGTCTCCTCCCAAAGAGAGCTTGAACGGGGTGAAGGCTGTGGATGCCTATGGGGTTTTGTGGACTGCAAAAAGGACGAATGGCAGGAGGAGGCCCCATTTTCTCCCTTCCGCATCTACCACCCACCACAGCATTCTCTTCAGCATTTGGTTGAACCTTTCAACCAGGCTGTCTGTTTGTGGGTGTGATTTGCTTAACCTGCAACAGCCGACAGAGATCAGACAGTAACTTGGAAAAAGGTGTACCTTGGTCAGTTAAGAGGTCCTTGGGGATCCCTACTCAGCTGAAGAGGAGGACGACTTCCCTGGTGATGTCACGAGAGGTGGCTTTCCGGAGTTGGACTGCCTCAGGGTACCTGGTGGCATAGTCAACATTCACTAGTATGTACTCCTGTTCCCAGGCAGATTTTGGGAGTGAACCTACAAGGTCCATGCCCACCCTTTTGAAGGACACACCAATGATAGGAAGCAAAATGAGCGGGACTTTTTGGGGGAGGTGCACTGGCACTGAGGGCACCGCTGGCAGAAGTTCCACACTTCTGCCTCAATGCCTAGCCAGTGGAAGTGGTCCCTTAGTTTTGACATTTTTAGAAAACGTTGCTGTTTCTGCTATTTTAAAGACTTTGTGCCATTTCTGTTTGTGTCATCAGGAGAGATATTGTGCCATTTAGAGTGATTTTTATCCTCATGGGTTAGGTTAAATCTTTTTACCAGAGGCCAGAAAATGTTTTGGAGGTTCCCGTGTTCAGCATTGAATTTATTTGTGATGTCACGCTCCACAGTAGTGGTTAATGGCTCATATGAAAGTAGACACTCAGGGTTCTAAGAATTTGCTGTTATTCACAGGTATTTTTTAATCTATCCTACTAGGTTTAAGTGTTATAATTTTATTGTGGCAGTTGTATATGGTGTTCTACTACCAAAAAAGCTTTAGTTGTGCTGTCTGTTTTATGTCTGTAAGAATGTTATTGTGGAGAGGTGTGAATTGTTTGCCCAGCAGGGGGCTCACCCCCCTCCCCTTTCCCATCGCCCTGCTCACCAGCAGCTAAACACAGTCACAAGTCACAATAGTCTACACACAGGAAAACAACAGTGTCCGACTAATCTTATAACAGACCTGCAGTGATACAGAATTAGCCACCGGCCAGTGGAATTAATTACCACCTTCTGATCCAAAAAAATAAAAAAAAATAAAAGAGTCCAATTTTGGTTACTGAGGTTAAGCTTAGTGTTTGGTTTAGATATAGCATAGTATTAAGCAGCTGCATTAATAATTTTGTCAATGTAAGGTCCCCACAAGGATAGTAAGACAAATGTGTGTGTGTGTGTGTGTGTGTGCTGGATGTTGGTTAATAATTCTAGCAGCATATTCAAACAATTACACACGTAAGATCATGAACGCACACCCACTAAACCTCAGAGGGCGGAGATTTAGTACCTGTGCGTGCATGTGTGTGTGTGTGTGTGTGTGTGTGTTTGTGTGGGTGTGTGTGCGCGAGACTTGGTGGGTGCTGGTGAATAATTCTAGCAGCACAGTCAAACAATTACACACATAAAATCACACTGTCAGAGGGCTCAGGTTTAGTGGCTGTGCGTACATGTGTGCGTGCATGTGTGTTTCTCACTAGTATCCGCACAAACACACATATGGGGCTACAGTGGTATTTAAAGTAGTAAATGAATTAGTTATTAATGCAGTTTACCATTATAAAAGCATGAGATTTATTCAGTGTTCATTATTTAACTATTTATTTATTTATTAAGTATCAATAACATTGAAATGAAGCTTCATATGCAAGAAATTATGACGTGAATTAACAGTTAAAGTTGATTAGATTTGCATTTCTGTCTCGTCAAAGCTGCAGCATTAACATTTAGGGTTTCTTTCCAGGGCGTTTGTGAACGCACAGCCTAGGGTGCCTAGGGGTCGCAACACTGAAACACACACAGATACATACACACAATAACAGCGTCTTATAACAGATCGTGCGGGAGTGAAATAAAAATATTAATTTAATAGTTTAATATTAATTGACATTAATAAAAATGTCCATTTTTATTTGTTATTATCTCATAATCAATTAGTAACACATTTGTTTAATGTCTAAAAGCAGATACTCACATGAAGCCCTGCAGTCTACATTCTGTGTTTATCTCTGACACCCTCAGGACTTCTTTAGGAGGAATTTTGCCAGTGAAGAATTGATAACAGCATGAGACAGGATCAACAGCTTGCGCTGAACAAGAGAGACAGATGAGCTAGTTCAGGTTACACTGTAATTACTGCATAAATGTAATTGAATACTATGGTTTCATTAAAACGCAAACATTAACTAGAGTCAGTTTAAAAGAGTCAGAATTATTTATTTTAGAAAAATTATAATCCTGCTATGACTAATATGAGTAATATAATAATATTTATCAAAAAGTATTCAGCTTTATTAGGTATTATTAGGTAAGATAATTTGCAACTGAGAACCATACCTACAGAACCATATGTAGTAATAATTGTTTGATTTTGAGTTGTCTAAAAATAAACAATGTCTATTTTTAAATGCCCTATACTAATATCAAGTTGAATTAAACTCAGTTAGCACACTGTGCATGAAAAAAGAGGATCTTCAGTCTCAGACTGTACATCTACAAAAAGAACCCAAAAAAAAGTGCAGTTGTATCTAAAATGTGCAGTACTGAGTGTTAAATACTCACTATATTGTAGCACTTAATATACAGTATAAGCTGTTGTACAGCCACAACATAATTGTACAAAAAAGGTGTGTAGTAAACTCACGCCTAGCATCTGAGGAGAGCATCATGATCAAAATGAAGCCCAGGGAAAAAAATATACAACTTGTCTTCATGCTATTAGCAGGTATGTGAAGCTCTGCTCCCTTTTATCTCAAATTTGCCATACTCAGGTTTATCTGGGTCATTATATACAAATGTTTATCTAAAGATGGATTTTTCCCCACCCCTCGTATATTTTCATATTTCTACATACCTCTTCAACTCACCACTTCCTAGTCATCAGAAATCTGCTGAATATATATAATCAAGTCTTATCTAGAAGATTTTATCTGATTCATACAACACTGCATGATTCAGAGACGGGATGAGGATTCGTGTGTTAAGGTTTTAATAAAAAACAGAGCTGAGCTTTTGTGAGTAGAACGCACAGGGATATAGTTGTGGGAAGTTGAAGCATCAACCAACACCACTGATGGTAAAGACGGATCTGGATGACATAGAAGCACTGGGAGCACTGGCAAACTTGACCATCAGGATGTTGAAATCACTGATGGTGGTTTTGTTCCACTTAAGGCTCTCGGGTTTTCTCTGAGCAGAGACGTTAAGGGAGCAGCCAATGAACTAAACCCTCCAATGAATCCTCTATAGAAGTTCACAAATCCTAGGAAGCATTGAAGTGCCTTGATTCTGCAGAGTTGAAGCCATGATAAGACTGCTTCAATTCATCCATCTTGACCCTTGAGCATCTGTGATGTATCCCAGGAAGGAAACTGAGAGCTGATTAAAGTCATACATTTCCAACTTGCAGATGCAGATAGTTGTCTAGGCGCTTTCTTGACAGGCATGCTTCACATATCTCTGATGAGATAGCTCTTACCTTACCACTATTAACAGACCTCGGTATAGGGCTTGGAAGGTCACGGGGCTCTTTCAGGGAACTAGAGGAATCACCTAAAACAAGGCATGAGATGATGATCTCTCCGTACAGACATTTCAGAAATGTCATTTCTCTCGACAATAGAAACATTGTCCTCTTCTCCTTTCTCCTCTGCCAATAGTTTTGCATGTCCCACTCCCATGCTTTCCTCTTCAAGCTTGTCATATGAGGAAAGAGAGAGTTTCATTCCCTCAACTCTCTGCTGCTAAAATGTCAATGCATAATAGACGGTGGGTGGCTCTTCCAAGATGGCAGCAGCAGCTGCTTACCTAGCTCTCGCCAAACAGTGTTATCTTTTTTTTTTTTTTAATCTTATCTCAGTATTTTATCTTGAAATGCATATGCATACATCTCATATGACCTAGAGACCCTACTGGACATTGGAAAATGATAGAAAGACTTTTCATTCAGCCTACAAGATCTAGAATTCATCATCTTGTCCATTGCTTTCCCTAGAGATGTGAATGTGGCCTCCAAATCCATGGCTTTTCCTCAGACCAGGCTCGGCACAAGACAGAAGAGGTGCCAGTGTGAACATAAACACATGCAGGCTGAGACTGTGGGGCATGACGCAAATATGTATGAAGCAAACATACAATCTCCCGAAAATAAAATGGATGAACTGAGACTTTGACTCTCAACATGACATGAAATGAGAAGCTTTTTAACTTCACTGAAATCTGGCTTTACAACAACATATCGGACTCAGCGGTCCACTTCGAAGGATTTACCATGTTTCATTTCAAAACAAAAGGAGGGAGCATGTGCATGTTTATCAGCAACACACGATGCACAAACTAAGCAACTATTGCAAGCCACTGGTTACCTGAACTGGTTTTCCTAATGGTAAGATGCCCCCATTTTTATCTCCCTAGAGAATTCACTAGCATCACACTTGTAGTTGTGTATGTACCACTACAGAGAGAAATTAGTTTTAAGTAGTGCTAAAAACATTAGCTGCAGTCAATAACAAACAGTAAGCAAAGCTCCCAGAAGCAGCGATCATTGTTGCTGGGGCCTTTACTCAAACAAACCTGAAGACTGTACTCCTAAGTTTCATCAGCATGTGTCCGGCTCAACAAGGGGTTAGAAAATATAATGGACAATGTTTCCCCAAACATTCAAGAAGCCTACAGGACCATTCCACTAACGCCTTTTGGATACTCAGACCACACCTCTCTGTTCATTCTTACTGAGAGAACTATCTACTGACATAATCTACTAAGAGGACAGTGAGTGTGTGGCCAGAGGGAGCTGAATCAATGGTCCTGTTTTGATTGTATGGACTGGGGCATGTGTATAACCACAGTGACTACAGGAGCACATGAAAAAATGTGGGCAAATTGGCAATGTAAGTGACAGGATACTTTAAGAAATGTTGATGATGTTGTAATTTTAAAAGCAATTAGACCACTCCCAACCCAAAAACCTTGGATGAAACAAGATGTGAGGTGCCTTCTGAAAGCCCATGATGCACCTCATAAAGCTTGTGCCAAGGGAGGTCAAAGAGCAGCCAGGAACAAGCTGAAGGCTGGTATCAAAGTTGCTAAAAAATAACTATAGATGAATTTTCAGATAACCACAATGCATGGCACATTTGGCAGGGAACACAGGCAATCACTGACTATAAAAGCAAAGTCAACACTGATACAGCCACTAAAGCCTCCCTACCAGACGAGCTCAAAATGCCAGCTATGATGCCAGCTTCGAAACTCTCTACAATGAGCAAACAGATGCCATCCCACAGGACCAGGCACTCTCACTGTCTATACATGAGGTGAGAAGAATGCTGATGAGAGTACACACACACGCAAAGCCACTGGACAAGACGACATCCCTGGTCGTGTATTCAGAGCCTGTGCCAACCACCTGGCTGCCACCCTTACAGAGATCTTTAACATGGCCCAAGCTACTGTCCCTGCCTGCTTTAAAGCAACAACCATAATCCCAGTACCAAAGACACCCACCACCTCAAGCCTGAAAGACTACTGTCCAGTTGCGCTCATGCTCATCATAATGAAATGCTTTGAGAGATGGCCCACATCCAGTCCAGCCACCTGCCCAAACTAGACTCACATCAGTTTGCCTACCATGCAAGCAGGTTTCTCTAAGTAACCACACAGCACTTACCCACCAGCACCTACCCACATACCCTCTGAAGAGCGCAATCAGCATTGTCTCAGACCCCGCTCAGCCCAGGTATAGCCTGTTTGACCCACTACCGAAAGTGATTCCAGAGCATACAAACCAGGTCCACAGGTTATTCAGCAGGAGTCAAGCTGCTCGCACCACACACACACACACACACACACACACACACTGTTAACAACACCCCCCACATACTCTTTCCCCTTGGCACAGCCACTGCCACAGTAAATACCTATGCTCCAACTTGAACTGACTGTAAAGCAGAAATATTGCACTGCCACTTTATCTATTGCAAAACTGAACCTGTTATTTATGTTCACTGTTATTATAACTTTGTACTTGTATATAGCTGTATTATATCTGTACATATATCTATTCCATTTAAGCCTATTGTGTCTACTGTACAGTGTTATATATTCTCTCATATTATTATTATTTGTAAATCTTATTGGTATGTGTGTTCTGGAGGCTTCATACCAACTCAAATTCCTTGTCTGTGTGTGAGCACACTTGGCAATAAAAGCTCGTTCTGATTCTGATTCTTCTTCTACTTGGTTTACATTTGGCACAGCCACTTTAATCTGAAATGATATATCTGTCCTGCACTTTACATACCTGAACTCTGTGAATGGAAATCAGATTCCAGAAGCCCCTGAATAGACCTGCACACTGCCCTAAAACTGCAATTTCTGTTTGTTCTGTACTGTGTTTTTCCCCTCCCTTCTGTGCACCGTGTTCAGTGTCTTGTCAAACGATGCTGCTCACCTAATGTTCTCTGTCCTGTGTTATTTGCACTAACACATTTTATATGTATACACCTGAGACTAACTCAACTACATTTGTATACATAATGTACACCACTGTATATGTATGATAACAATAAAGTTGGGTTGAATTTAATTAATTAATCAACTGCTGATTGTCTCCCTTGCTTTCAAGAGAGAAGTTGCTATCCCACGTCTTTCCTGGTAACAGGATGATTGAAAACTTCTCTGAATTTTATAGGAGTATCGGACATTTGTAACACTAACTGTGTGTGGTAAACAGTGGTTGCCCATTTCCTGTAAGTCGCATACATTTCCTGTAAGTAGACAGATTATTAGTGTGATTCTGTCAGTTTGAGAAAAGGAGAGAACACTGCATCAGAAATCCTTTGCATTTGAAGTGAAGTGACTTGTGGCCAAGTATGGTGACCCATACTCGGAATTTGTGCTCTGCATTTAACCCATCCAAGTGCACACACAGCCATGGGCAGCCTTTTTAGCTGCGGCGCCCGGGGAGCAGTTGGGGGATTGGTGCCTTGCTCACCTGAGTCGTGGTATTGAGGGTGGAAGAGAGTGCTGGTCATTCACTAACTCCACCTACAATCCCTGCCAGACCTGAGACTCAAACCCATGACCTTCGGATTTACCTTCGGGTTACAAATCCGATTCTCGGACCATTAGGCCACGACTGCCCCACCTGAAGAACCATTGTATTTCTCTGGTTGTGCTACACAAGGCTTATAAGTGCATAATTCCCACTTAATTGGTCAGTGCTTTATCCGTGGATGTGTCTTCCAGGGTGGAAGTGACGTTACACCGGCAGACTTGAATCAATTCCTCCACGGTGGACGCAATTTGGTGGAGCTGCTGAGCATATGCTTCCAACAGTTCACTGTTGGCCATGGTAAGTCAACGCTATTCACAGCTTCTGCACTTCCACTGGGTCCACATGCAGAGGCAAAGGGATGAAGATCCATGTGCAGATGTTTTATTAAAACCGGTGAGCGCAACCTCTGCTGGCAGGGAAAGGGAAATGCCCCGAGTCCTCATTGCAACCATCATTTAAGCACTGCTGTACTTATGCCATACCCTTATCTTTGAAATGAACTGCATTAACCTAGTGCAAGTTATCTTTCAAAGGTGTTCCCTCATCTGTAACACACGAAAAGGTGTGTGTTAAGAGAGCAAAAGTTCTTTCTGATTATGATATAAATACAGTAAATACTGTTTTCCACCTCTAATGGATTTTTCAAGTCTGCTGTTTGTTGAACTCTGTCAAAAACCATTTGTTTTGTTAGAGCTGTTTTCTTCATTGATTGAGGAATATACCATTTGACACCTTATAAATTCAAACGTTCCAATAAAATTACCTACAGCCTGTCAACAGGGATTGCAAACATTTGAGCTTGCTAAGAAAAAATAACTGCAGAAATCAGTTTCTGTAATATTCACAGTACAGAGTATCATACAGTAACATATTTTTGATGGTTTCCACCTTTAACCATTTGGCACTTCCTTCGAATTAGGAGATTATTAGACACAGTGTAGTTACAAACTAGTTGTGTTCTTCCTGGGATCCAACTAAAGTCATAAAATGATGTCAGGGCCTGTGAGATTCGCCATGACATGTGAAATTCATCAATTCGGTGAGCTGTGCCGTACGTAGAGTTTGAGAAAATGTTTCCCGAAAGCAATTCCTTTAAGCCCTAGTTATTATCTACTTAAATGTCTGTGGTAACAAGTCTCTTTATTCCTCACAAAGGTGAACAAAGATGAATTATATTCAAGTTATTTCATCAGTACCTTCAACAAAACTGAAACTTAAATGACTAAACCAAATGATGTCTCATGGCAAAATCACCTTCTCATAGCATGCACTGTTTAACCACATCAAATGATATCATAAGAAATGAGTCAAACATTAGTCAGCTCTTTATGATTTTGCTCCACAAATGTTGATTTGCACTGTCACTAATGCTACACAAAAAAAAAACCACATTAAATGGATAAAAATGAAATTGAAGATACATTTATATAATATATATATATCTGTTCACTGATGTTGTTTCATGTTTCTCTTTGCTCTCAACCAAACCCTTCTGCTGGGAACACGACTGCTTTTTGAGTCGGCATTAGTGAGGGCTTGACCAACAGGTCGAAGGAAGACAGAAAAAATGAGAAATTTGAGAAAAATGCGAAAGAACATTCCGGAGCTTTCTGCATGTGTGACTTAACCTCTGCTATTGTGGATGGTCCAACAGGGAGATCCTAAAGATTTATTCCCAGCTGTCACCCATGCTTTAGTGGATAATCCCACCCAGATACTGCAGATTTGTACTTCAAAGAACTGCCGCTGTAATCAAAAAGGCTGTCCTGTGCTCAACCCAGGACTCTTGTCCACAATCTGCTCATTCTGAACATCCTTTCAACACACTCAGTACTGTTTGTCTTTACTCTTCTACACATGTGTATGAGTAATGAGTTATAATCACACTATCCGGTGCCCGGAAGAGCACGGGTTCACTTTTGGAGCTGCTTTGTGACAATGTCTATTGTTAAAAGCACTAAAAAAATACTGAATGAATTGACACCCTAGAGAATGAGCTGTAACTTGACTGCTAGATGACCTTGATTTAGCAAATCATGCATTTTGCATACAGCCAATCATTCGTCTGTATTCAGAAATCAGGCCAATGAACTTGGAATGTTTTTTGAACAACGCTTCAAATCTCTAAAACTCTTTAGCTCTAGCTTTAGCTGTTTAGCTTGGATTGTATTCTGCCCCGCTTGTAAGTTTCCTTGTAAAAGAGTATTTTATTAAAATTATTAAATGTAATTCATTCCCATACCGGCTTTTGAAATGAGTGCAAATTAAATGTAGACTAAGTGTGCATTAGCGAGACCTCTGTGGTTTCCTTTCCCGCTTATCTTCTATGCTGCAGCACTGACAGGCTTAGCAAAACGGTTATTATCAATATGTCACAGATTGTATCAGTCCATCTTCACACTGCAACATAACATGTTTACTTATTTACTTGCTTTTCTCTGCACCAAACCCACTTCCCTTGCATGATTAAAAGTGTCCATGTCACTTTTCTTGAGAACAAAAAGAAATGTCAAGTCACGCTAAAGGCATAAGAAAACGTCTTTTTTTTTTTGAGAATTGATCAGTAAAAAGAAATTAGGTCGTAATTAGCATGCCACCTAATCATGTAACACTTTTTCCCCAAAAGGCACATTTTATTCAGCCCTTCGAGTTTTACTCTTACTCTTTAACCTAATTTTATTCCATATCTCTTGGAGGATCTATAAGTATGCAAATGACAGCTTCCTGGAAGTTTATTTTACTCTTGAAACAGTCTTGCTAGTTTTAAAGGGTCATACTGAGCAACCAGAACACGACAGAAAGAAACGCAAAAGGTAAAAAGAGGCCTACGGGTCGCCGACTATGTAAATGTGCGCATTATACTAGATTAATACGTCATGTAGGTATCACTACAAGCATTTCAATATTCACAAACATATTTTCATTCATACCACCTTCCTGTAGAATTCTGGATTCTGATTGGTCAGAAGGTGTTGATTCATTTTCTATTTAATACGTGATCATTGTACACAGCGTACACAGGGACTCTATCAGCGTACAGGCCTTTATCTTACCAGAGGAAACCTGAGTGCAAACATCAGTGTGTTCCTATCAAGGGAGACGTCACGACCTTAAAGTTTTATCGTCAGTGAAAAAAATGAAACGCTGGCTCCAACTTTCATCTAAGGTTTAATGTTTTCGTTTCACTCCGATCCAAAATGTCTTCTTTTTTTCCCAGTGTGGATAAAGATAGAATTCCAATCATAAAAGTACAATTCTTTGCGAATTAATTCAACTCAATTCAATTCAGTTTTATTTGTATAGCGCTTTTAACAATGGACACTGTCTCAAAGCAGCTTTACAGAACATAAGAAACAGAAAAACATGCAAACAAACAAAAACAGTCCTAGATGTTAGACAAAATGATCCCTAGTGAGCAAACCTGAGGCGACTGAGGCGACTGTGGCGAGGAAAAACTCCCTTAGATGATATGAGGAAGAAACCTTGAGAAGAACCAGACTCAAAAGGGAACCCGTCCTCATCTGGGTGACACTGGAGAGTGCGACAGAACAATGTCCTTTCTGCATTTATGTATAGTCATGTAGCGTTTTATGTGTATATTGATTTTTACATTTACAATTACATTCTGACCTCAATTGTTTTTTTCCCCATTAAATTTCACAGAGTAGGATCATCTGATAGTCCGATTTAGCAGACAGTGAGATGATGTCCAGCCCAGTTTTGGTTTTTACCCCAAGCGAGACTCTTTAAGCGTTCTTTAGGATACACTGGATAATTAAGGGTTCTTACTTCCCGCTTCACTGAACTCGCTTTGAGAACCACTTTGTATCTTCGTATAGTTTTAGCGTTCCTTCGTAGTTTTCTAAAAGCGTTCCCGTTTCCTGTTTTGTTCCCGTTACGGACTCTTTTTTGGAGAAATGGAGAAACACTCTCACATACTACATAGGACCTTCCCCAGGGGGGGACAACTGAAGAAAGCTTACGGGTTCGACATTTTCCAAGCATTTTCAAAGTACCCCAACTATTATTACTATATACATATATATATACTATATACTACCCCAACACTATTCTCAGACAAAGGGTCCTGAACTGTACCTTTCCTGTCACTTATCTTTTGTACATTTAATATTTAATGTACATGAATGGAGTTTTAGTGTAAAGAATTAAAGGTTCACTACAAGCAATTTTCTAGGAATAAGATAAATACTGAAGCTACAAAAGGTGCACCATAGAGAGCAGCACTCCAGTGACAAGGAATCTTACAATTTAGTATGCTTTTTTTTTCAGTGTACACTAGAATGCTAAACAATAAAAAAAATAAATACACAGAAATCTTTAATGATTGGCTAAAGTGTGAGTTTGAGTGATTATTGGTTAAATATCTGTATAATTATTTGAAAATTTAGTCATGTTTCATTCACATTGTAACCATTTATTAATTGATAAAGTTCGGAAACTTTGTTAACGATCAAAAGGAAGGCCGGATTATATCCGACACTCGTACGGCGTTTGATTCTGGGACTGGGCCGTGCATCATTTTAGCTTAACACGATGTGTCATTAACTGAAACTTGTAGTCAGTGTGATGGTTACTGGTTTTGACCTGCTATTTGAGAATATCTAAATGTCAAAGCAAGGATTTTGTAAAAAAAAAAAAGAAAAAAAAGAGGTGTTCAACCGACAGCGTTTGACATTGCCTAATGCGGACTGTAGGTTTCAGCAGGCGTGTAGGAGTGACCGCTTGATTTTATCATCAAACACTTCTTTAATCACAGGAAACCTGAATGAATGAGCAATCTGAATTTACTGTCACGTACTTTATGACTGTGGTTTTGAAGAGCAGAGTGAGGACGCTCGGAGTTCTGGGAAAACACTCTTATTTACCAGTAAATGAGTTATTTACGTTGTTATTACTGTTATCACAGAACTATAACTCTGAGCCTAAATGAATTGAAATGTTTGGTATTAAAATGATACCAGTGGCATGTTCCTTACAGGAATTTCCTAAAGCCCAATCATTATTAAATCTAAATTACCAAACCTTAAGTGAGCAAAAATGTGACACGACGTGTATCAAGTCTACATTTTAACACAGTTTGTACCACAGCGCAGGTGAGTTCTCCATTGTGTAAAGACACGTGTATGTAACATTTATGGAAGGAGTCTCCAGTGTCAGCGCTTTGTAAGAGTCAGGGGTGAAGCTGTAACTTTAGGTTTTCTGACATCTTCAGGACGTTTCTTTGCAGTTTCTTGGTAACACGACAAGTGCCTCAGATCTGCCATAATGTTAAATGCAATTATAAACAGATTCAAAACATGATCTGATTTTTCATTGTTTTATTCCTGACTCAGCTTGGTAGGTGTAAAGCTCAGGATTGTACGTAATTTAGCTAATGTGCTGAATATTCCAGTAGAGTCGTGATACGTTTAAAGTGAATGTGCTGCAGTCATAAGCTTTCTTCACAGTGAACTGCGTCTCTGTGTTTTGACAACGATGTTAAGACTGAAGTGATGAACCAGATGGAAAAGGAAACGTGCCTTCAAGAGCTCGTGTACAAGGCAGATAACCTGATAATCTGATAATCTGATGACTGTGGGGAAGGGGTCGCTTCTGAAAAAATTTCCACACACAGCTACTGTTCACCACATTGGGCATTAAATGAGTAAATAACGCAGAGGCGGCAGTAATCCGTTTAACGCTTGCGATTTTACAAAGTGAATTCAGTTATGCTCAACAGTGTGACGTATTATATAAGGCAAGTTTATTTCTACAGGACATTTCATATACAAAGTAGTTAACATGACTAAAATCTAAATAAAGGCATAAAATAGATATAATAATAATTAAAAACGAGTGTCTGGACTCTAAGCTTAGACATTTCGCCATTCTTGCCATTTATTGTCGTAAGTTATTTGTTTATTAGTTTAGCAGTTAGATTTGCAAAAAAAAATAAAATAAATTAACAGCATTTCAGCACACACTAATGCACTGTAAAATTACTCTAAAGCTGAATGTTGAACTGTAAAAATAATCATAAAATATTTAATAATCATCAACAAAAAAAGTGTGGGGTGGTGGGGGGTGGGGGGTGGTGTGGGGAGTGGGGCACTCAAAGCCATCTTCTCATCCTCACGTGCGTGCACCGCTGTCAGAAATAAAGCTACCAGACCACTTTTCCTTTGTTGCTGGTGTGACGATCAGAGTTTCATCTTTTACCTAAAACATGAATATAGTGTAGGTTTCAATACAGTGTACCTTAAGGACCACAGATACACCTTAAAGGAACATCACATGCACCTTCTTGGGCATCCACGTGAAGGTGCCACGGCAGAAACGAGCAGTTTGTTGCTTTATTTCTGTGAGTTCACGACCCTGTTTCGACCCGTTCATTTGAGAAAACCTTTGCTCGTACTGTTATCTGCCTGTGTGGTATTTTTTCATCATCTAATCACATTTGATCTTCTTTTATGTGCCTTTTTAAAAAGATCACTCAAATGAAATAAAGCATGAGTTGCATACGTGAGTCGCACACTATAATCCTGTACACTATTTCAAAGCTCAACACCAAAACCATTATTGCAAAATGTGCTGCAATTAATTGATTGTTCCTGTTTTTAATGGTTTTGCAGTGATGTTTTAATTGTTTAAATGTTATATGATGTGTTCTGTGTCTGAAAGTTCTTTGTGGTAACTATTGTGGTGTCTTCTGCACTTGTTCGTAGAGGAGATTTTATCTCAAAGCGACTAGCCTAGTTACAGTAAAGGTTACATAATAATTTTAAAAAAAAACTATTAAAACGAATGAAATGAATTTGATCATTTGTATAAATTTACTTTTACAGCATTTGGCAGGTGGATTTATCCCGAGTAACTTACTGAAGTGTTTTGTAGTCACTTCTTCTTCTTCTTCTTCTTTGGGCTTTTCCCTTCAGGGGTCACCACAGCGAATCATCACTCTCCATCTATCCCTCTCTTCTGCATCCTCAACACTTGCACCCACTAGCTTCACATCCTCATTTATTACCTCCATATACCTCCTCTTTGGCTT
>CM074980.1:26176941-26197035 GCA_037576825.1 Pangasius krempfi
CTGTGTGTGTCTGTGTGTGTCTGTGTGTGTCTGTGTGTGTCTGTGTGTGTCTGTGTGTGTCTGTGTGTGTCTGTTAGGTCTATAAAGTCACATTTGTGACACTTGTTTGTAATTTTGGAGAATATGTTAATGCAGGGGGTTTAAAGACAGTGTGCGCGGTTTCTCCAAAGCCTGTACGTTGTGGTATGCTGTTATAGGGCAATAATCAGCGACAGAGCGATGTGATGAAGTGGAGTTACTGTTACTACCCTGAAGTTGATTATTTTCCTATAACAGCATATCCCCTTCGGCATGTTTATTCCTCTTACACCACAGAAATTTGCCAATGATTTCAGGTTTGTTTTTTTTTGTTTTTTTAAAATTTACTAAAAAATGTCATGCTTGTTATCATATGTTAATGACAATTAAAAAAAAAAAAAACGCAGCTCGTCATGTTACTGAGACACTGCAAAGTCAAACTCCTCTGTCCTGAAGTTGTCAGAGTCCCTGTGAATGATCTGTTGCAGTTACAGAAACTATAATGCGTTAGAACAAGTACGTTCATATAAACCTGCCTACAACTGCTCAGAGCTGCTGTTGTAGGAAATATCAGAACCTATCGCTGATCAGTGCCTGCCTGCTGTATGTCAGGTGTACGATTAAAGACCTATTTTTATGCATTACAAAGAATTTCTTTTAAACATGCCACTCCTGGGCAAAAAAAAATGGCCAGAATGGCAATATATGGAGCTTTTAATGGTCTTAATAACAAATCATTGGTCAGGAAATGAGCAAGAATTAAACAAATAGGTAAAGGACAGATTTCCGGAGAAAGCTCTCAGGAGTGCATCTGCTTCATTCTTGCTCATTTTGTGACCAAAGTTTTGTTGTTAAGACCATTAAAAGTGTAATATTTGCCTTGTTTTTTTTTTGCCCAGGAGTGTATGCCAGTCCAAATACTGTGTGTGTGTGTGTGTGTGTGTGTGTGTGTGTGTGTGTGTGTGTGTGTGTTTGCTTCATACCACTATAAGCTGACAGTGAGTGTTTCCAGTGTCTCTCTTTTTGCCCTGATTCTCTCCGGTGTTCTCTTTCACTCCGCTCTCAGTCTTTTATTTCCCCGGATGAATAGAGTCCAGTGCGGTTGAATGGCTTCTTTGTTCAGGTATCGTGTTGAGCCTGAGGAGTGGTGTTACAGGAACAGTTTGAGCAGCTAAAAACGAAAAAAAAAGACACAATGTTCCCCTTTACCCCAGAGGTAGTGCATCAATCATTGCTTGTTTATAATTTAGACAAAAATTTATAGCTGCCAGATTATAGTGATACAAACTGCATGTCAGTCGAATCAAAGCTGACGTGCACGTGTGCATGCATGTGTGTGCGCACACAAGACCAAGAGATATATTTCTATTAGGGATGTAAACGAATACAAATACGTTCTTAAAAGAATAAAAACACAGATATGACTGGTCGACAGACTGTTTGTGTTTGTTTATTTTTATAGAAAGCTTGCCACAAAGTTTCCGACGTCTGGTTCAGGAATTGAATAAAGTTAGGTTCTGCAAATTCTGCACTTCTTATTCCTTCTTTTGCCCACTTCCACTTTAAATCTGTCTGTACATATGTGTCGAAAAGAGAAAGATGCCATGCTGGCGTGTTTGTGTGTAATATAACTTGTCCTGCTCTCCTGCAGCTCCACTTGGTCCACTGGAACGCGGATAAATACGCTTTGTTTGAGGAGGCCGTGGTGGCGGAGAACGGATTGGCTGTTATAGGAGTCTTCCTGAAGGTACTGCATCTGATCTCTTAACAGCCAGACAACACCCATTTCTTTTTTTTTATAGATGTATTTTGATGCCAAAATGTACTTTGGTCGTAATCATGATGAGTCAGATGCAGGAGCAGGAAACGACCCCCTGTCTGTCTGTAGATTTGCATCATGGTTTAACCCAATTATGGCTACTGTACCTAGTTAACGTGAAATATATATTACTTTACACCACTGAATTCTCAAATCTCATATCATACGACCTGTCAGGGAAAACCCAGACTAATATTATAATAAGTAAAATATTAGTTTACGTATTATTATTATTATTATTATTATTATTATTATTATTATAATACCTTTTCTTCTTATTCTTTTTTTCCGCTTCTTCGTCTTCTTCTGACTAGGGTGTCTATGGCAGCCCATGGAACCGCGTGGTAAAAAGTTGTGAAATTTGGCGCACTGGTTAGGGAGGGTCTAAGGAACATTCTGACCAAATTTGGGCCAAGTGCTCCCAACGCTTCAGCGCCACCATCAGGTCAAATTTGCGCCTAATATGGAAGTATGTTTATGGATATAACTTTTGAACCGTGTGTCCAAATTTTAAAAGCCAGCACGCTATGGCATCAGTGTCCAGAACTGTTTTCGTTACTTCTTCTACAAATATTGTCCAGTCATTACCATATTTGGTACACGTCATCTTCAGAGTAAGACTCTCAAAAGTTATCAAAATAAGTTTGATTACTCCAAATGGTTTGCAAAGCCGCCAAACAGGAAGTGAGGCTGTATCTCAGCAACGACTTTGCGCACTGACGCAAAACATGGTAGGCATCTTCAGGACCATGCAACAAATTCCGTGACCGCGCCACCTACTGGTCAAAAGTTACAACAATGTGCTAAAAATCCTTACATCGAACTGCCATTTTTGCTACTCCTCCTCCAAATTTTGTCCAATCTTCACCACATTTGGCTCACATCATCGTCAGGCCTGTCTGAACAAAATTTATCAAAGGAACTCGAAACCGTTCTCCCATAACAGACTGGCAAATGCCTGAAACTACAAATCACTCTTGAATCCCTTTGCCTAAAGTTATGCCTCCGCTTTCCTGTGATTGCTTATGCAACAATTGTAGCACATCTGTGAATGTGTGGCTCACCGAGTCTGGGTGCTTGGCCCCCTGAAAATCCTGCTTGCAGCTTTAATTCTTATTATTAATTCTTCTTATTTTTCTTCTTATTATTATTATTATTACTGCTACTACAATTGTGCTCGCAATGTTATTCACCGTATACGGTTTTCCTTTATGTCTGAATAATAATGGTTGATTTTTGTCCTTTGTTTAGGTTGGGAAGACACACGAGGGCCTGCAGAAGCTGGTGGACACTCTACCTGCCGTCAGACACAAGGTGTGTACCGCCGTTTTAAAACCTGCTTTTCTGTGTGAACTGTGTGAACTGTTTTGTTCCATAAAGCAGCCAGTAAAAACGAAATACTTATTTTAAATTTAAAAGGAGAAAGCAGAGTCAACTCTGTTTTCTGAGGAGGCCGAGGTCCTTCGGGTCTACGTGCTTTTTACGAGTCAGCTATGTTGAGTATTGGCAATTTAAATGGAAAAGGCACCAACAGACTCAGCAAGATCATCAGGAAGACAGGCTCAGTCCTGGGGCTCACACTGGAGTCAGTGGAGGCGGTGGTGGAGAAGAGAACGCTGACCAAACTCCCAGCCGTGACGACTGAACCCGCTCACGCAGTCCATGCTGAAATCATTCCTCTGCAGACTCTAATTACCAGCAGGCATCTTCTGCCTCGGTGCAGAAGGAAGTGCATTCTCAGGGCCTTCCTCCCGGCAGCTATCAGAGTGTATAATCTGTTTGTGTTTAGCTCGTCTGTTCAGCTCTCCTGTTCTTACATGCACAGATTACACAATGCACAGTGTTATAACCTGCACACGACTGTACATCTGGCTATATTCTGCCTTACACTTATAGTTTTATACATGTACTACACACATACATATTGTCTGTGTTCATATTCCTCTGTTTCTCTCCATTTCTCTCCCTCTCTCTGTCTCCCTCCTTCTCTCTCTCTCGTCTTCCTATTCCTCTGTTTCTCGTTGTTATCTCCCTTTCTGTCCATCTCTTTTTCTCCCTGTATTTCTTTCTACTTTCTCTCTCTCTCTCTCTCGCTTTCTCTCACTACACAGGACAGTGTAGTGGAGTTCACTAAATTTGACCCATCTTGCCTCCTGCCCGAGAGCACGAACGAGTATTGGACATACGCCGGATCCCTGACCACACCCCCTCTGACCGAGGCCGTCACCTGGATCATCATGAAGCAGCCCATAGAAGTGAGCCACGATCAGGTACGACCAGAGACAGGGACAACGAACGTTCAGAGCTTCTGCAGGAAGTGAGCTTTAAAAAGTTTGAGGTTTTTTTTATTTATTTTTTTTACTAGCTTTCAGCTCCATCTTACAACACTGCGAAAACTGACGTCTTATTTGACTATACTCGAGGTATTTCTACTTGATATGTCTGCTATTTCCTATTATAAGATTACAATAAGCCAAATAGATTATTATAAAACGATTATTAAACCGTTTTCAAGCCATTTGTGCCCCTTTCAAGCTTGAAATGTACTCATTTTAAGCATTTATTTCTAAAAAGAAACAAAATTATCTGCCAATAGAATAAGAAAACTACAAGCATGAAATGAAGAATAATGTCCAGAAATAAGTTTAAGGATCGTATATTTGGTATATTGTAATCTTATAATATAGATCATATAGCTACTAGATCAGTTTGACTGTATTCAAGATGTTTTCACTTGCTAAGATGAGTTCTTTTGCAGTGAAAAGTGTAGGCTGAGTCCAGGCTGAGCTCTAAATATCAGTATTATATAAATAAAATGTTTCATTTATGTTCAGAAATGAGAGGGTTCAGTTTAATTAAAGGTTGTGTGTAATGACCGGTAATTAAATGGCTGGTTCTGTAATTGTCCTCTCTCTGTGTGTGTGTGTGTGTGTGTGTGTGTGTGTGTGTGTGTGTGTGTGTGTGTGTGTGTGTGTGTGTGTGTGAATCGCCTCCTGAATTCTGAGGTCCAGTTTTATTTTAAAAGCAGTTTTCGCGTTTCTTTCACGGGTCAGAAACTTCAAGCTCATGTATTCAGTCTTCGTTTATTTCTGTTATTTTTCCAATGACCTTTTCCGAATGTTTTCGAATCTTTTTAATCAGTGACACACCCTCGCACTCATTTTCTGTCCTGCTGTCTTTTTCTGATAAAACCATAACGGGTTACGATATTGCCAAGACATTTAAATCTAGATCATAGATCATAAATCTTTTTTTTTTTTTTTTTATAGGAAGGTACAGGAAAGCGTATATAAAAACGTTAAATTATCTGCCCAACCTTTCGCTAGTGAAAGGAAAGTTCCTGCTCATTTTCTTCTCCACAGACGTTTCAGAAGATCTTTCAATAACGAGTGTAAAGCCTCGAACCGAACCAAACAGCTACGAGATGAATCGTGATCTCATTAAAATTATTTCAGGTTTTTTGAAAAACTGAAATGAAGGCAAGGGACCATCACTGTGTAATTATTCTCTTTTATGAGGGAACCGTAGTTCCCATAATGCATTGCGAATGATGTCCTTCCTTTCCTTCTACTTTTCACCTGTATCTACCAGCACCGTTGATGTGTGTGTGTGTGTGTGTGTGTGTGTGTGTGTGTGTGTGTGTGTGTGTGTGTGTGTGTATTTATTATTAGTAGTAGTATCTCAAAGTATTCCCTGGTAACAAAGTGACCTTTCCACAGCAGCAGAACAGTTCCACAAAGCAAAAACGGCATATCAGCAACTCCTTCATCACCACACCACTGTTGATTATTTTACTATAACAGCATGACATGGAGTGTTTTATTCCGTATATAAAACTAGGCAAACTTTAAGGATTTTTTTTTCTGCTTCTTTCACCAGGAATGTTTAACTTTCTTCTAACAATTTTCTCATTTCTAGGCTTTAGGCATTTCTGCAAATGCGTATCTATTTTTAAAGGAATATGTCGCATATAAAGGTCTCTGTGTGTCATATTCTCTCTCTCTCTCTCTCTCTCTCTCGCTCTCTCTCACACACACAGTTGGCCGTGTTTAGGAGTCTGCTGTTCACCTCGGCGGAGGAAGAGGTGCAGAAGAGCATGGTGAACAACTTCCGGGTCCAGCAGCCTCTAAAGGGCCGAACGGTTCGCTCGTCCTTCACCCCGTTCCTCCAGAACGTTCCTCCAGCCGACCCCTGAACCCTCACCCTGACCTTGTGAAATACTGATGGCGTCATCTCAGTCTTATACCCGGTGATACGTGTCACAACATCTCAACTTTTCAGCCCAGTTTACAACCAGGAACCCGAGTCAGGTCCAAAAGTCCGAGTCCACTAACAAGTACTGCATTTCATCGCAAAGAAGTACAGGTTTATTGAACGACTGAACTTCCCTCCGAATAAAATAAGGCACACAGGATGTTCAGATACATTTAACTTCATTTAAATGGTTAGTAAAGGACAGGATATTTGTACTCGACTCTCCTCAAACACTTCGTGCCACTTCATACAGTTCCTGCAGCTTCTGTTCAAAGGGTTTTAACTATTAATAGCTCTCTTTTCTTTCTTTTCTTTTCCTTCCTGAGCGTATATATGCATGTCGTAGCTGATGTATGATTGCAGTATAGGAAATGTACAACTTGCCTATACACTGCCAGTCAAACATTTTTGAGCCCTGAAGTTTCTAATCTTTTATCAATCACTATCACATGATACAGAATAGTAGTTAATTAATAAGTAGGTAAAAGACTTAATACATTTTATTTATAAAGCACTTTACATTTTAAAGAAAATCTCAAAGTGCTTCTATACGGTACAGTGCTGTTGTTAACTACAGAGGTGCCATCATTTACGGTTCAGCGCTAGCAGTTTTTCAATTTTTGGCCCCTTGCTGTTGCGCTAAGATTTTCTTTTTCTTTTCTTTTCTTTTCTTTTCTTTTTCAGCTGAAGCAGGGTGAAACAGGTCGCAAATAAAATTCACCCAGTTGGAAAAAAAACCCAAAACAAGTCACTGTATTTTGATCTGTGAATTCGTGAACCAACAGAAAACAAGGGGGCGGAGCACGAGGGTGTTTGGTCAGTAAGAAAAACAGAGAAGCTTCTTAATTATTAATTTGTGGGAAAAAAAAAGTAAAATAAAAATAATTCATAGTTAAGTTCTTTTTTTTTTTCCTGTATTAATTAGCCATCTCAGCCACTCGTATGCGCTCAGGGGGGGTAGATTTTAACTTTTCGAGTAATCACAATGAGGTCATTTAAGACCGTTCGACTGGCAGTGTGTGTTACAAGTTTGTTCAGGATTTTTTGGTGGCAAACCACAGAAAGCGTGCCTTACTGTAGCTCTACGGAAATATTACGGATTTTCAGTTGGGACACTTACGGCGCCTGGAAAAATGTTATGCACGTGTGAATTTAACTTAATAAAACAAACAAAAATAAATAAATAAATAAAAGAAAAGTTAGGTATAACTGGCACACTGTAAGGTTTCGGCTTTGAGAAACTAGATAATGACTCTTTAATCCTTTCAGTCAATTCAGAACATTTTATAATTTTATATATTATATATTATATCATACATTTTATATATTTTCTTGCGTTCCTGATGTTACTGCCAACACTGCCCGAGGGAAAAACCCATCTTTCCTGAGATCACTTCATCTCCTGATGCCTCTTCAGCGTTGATGAAGGTTTATTCCCAGTCTCTGTAGCCGTCCCCCGCTTAACGTTCCTCTTCATACAGAAGAGAAATGATACCGTGACCTTCTCATGTGGTCTTCATTTCTCATACAGTTTTACTAACTGACCCTGCACTTGATGTTTCCTGCCCGGGAAAACTCCGTTTAAACCTTAAACTGCACACTTCCTTTCATGATTTACTGTTAACAAGCGAGATTGTTTCATCTCTGACCAATTAGCTCATTTAGATGATATCTGTTCTAAAGATGATCACTTTGTACGTGTGTGTGAGTAAATAGCTGAGTCTGTAATGTCGTGGATTCACATGCAGGATGTAGACGAACTACCGGAAACACTAAAACACCGTATACAAGACATTTTGTAGCGCTGCGACTTGCTGCCTGATTTATTTATTTATTTTTGTTTCATGATTTCTAAGTGCATAACTCTTTTACAAAACTGCACTGTAGCTCTCTGTCAATATTGGGACAATACAGATGTTGCTTTTCTCCAAAAAGACAGTGCCTCGTATACTTATTGTATATTTGTGCTTAAGATATTTTTTTTTACAATAATCGTGTTTATATATTTTTTTTTTGTTTTGTTTTTTTTAACTTTCTGTAGTAAACATTTGCATGGCATTAAGCACCATCGGGGTGCGTGACGTTGAGCTACAGATGTGTCAGGAACAGCAAAGAAAGTTAAATAAAAATTACAATGACATTGCATGGCACATAGCCACGCCTGTTTCTCTAGACCGATAGAATTTATAATCTAGAGCGGCTTATTATCCAGAAAATACGGTAACAGCATTCCAGCCTGTCTCTTTGTTACTGATTTACTCATATTTCATGGTGCTTTCGGTACTTTTTCTCCTACCTGCATGTGTTTATACAAATAATATATGCCGTATATCTATAGTTTATAAGCTTTATCTGTACGTTCTAGTTACATGATGTGGTTTTAACACTTGTGAACATCGAAGCGCTGCGCACAGTTACTGGTTCAGACTTTATTCCGTATGCAGCAGAGTTTGGACAGCCACAGTGCCTTTAGCATCAGGCTCCCACACTGTTTCGTTGCCCCACTGCCAGAAATCTGTCCTTCATTCCTTGTGAAGATTGAAGGCAGATCAGTGAGAGTAAAGTGCTGTTGTTTGTTTGTTTGTTTGTTTGTTTCTGTTTTTGTTTTGTTTTTTATTATACTTATAAGGGCCACTAGAGGGCACCGGCGCTCCAGGAGAGCAATGCAGGTCCCGTATATTCAGATTCCAGCAGCGATCTTCTGCTTTTACACACCGAACTGACGAGTTAAATCAGAGGTCTTGGAGCATGAAAATCACCAAAATGTGCCAGAACTATAGGCGCCCTGCCCTCTCCACATCCTTTCTCTCTCTCTCACACACACACACACACACATACACACACTGGAGTTTAGTGATAGATCCGAAGAAAGCTGACTTTATTACTACGATCATGTGATTTCAGTCTGTAGATTTAGCGTACATTAGATAGATTAGATATAAACTGTATTTTAGCCAGGACTGTTTTTTAAGTCTTGAATATTTACAGTTAATGACCAGCTTTAGCAGGAAATTACCTAACAGTGTTAAAATCTTTCAACTGACAGTGTGTAGGCTCTAAGAACCACAAGTTACTGATTTATTACTGTTTAAACACTATTAATGCAACAGACATGACATAACCCTTACATTTATATTAAATTAGGTCAAATATGAATTATTCTGCATAAAGACCTAAATCTGTGTGTTGTTAAGATTCATTAACCTGCTGGTCTTTTCCCAGTTAGATCTGGATTGTTTCCAGTATTTACAATTACAGAGGGTTTAATATAAACCCTTTAACTAAACATTTAACGAACATGTTAGCATAGCGTTCAAAAACCATTCAACCAGTCATGTATATCTTTTCTTGACTATGGCTGCTGTCACACTAGTCATTTTCTTTTTACAGAAAAAGTGACGACAGGGCGTTTTTTTTTGTGCTAATATGAAAAAAAAAAAGGAGCTCAAGCAACGTAACAGCGCTAACTAACTAGCCTAGCTTGCGTTCTAGATTAGATTTATTATTCTGTGTAACGCAGATTGGTGTAATTTTGGTGATGAGGAGGTTGTCTGTCTTCTCTGTAGCTTTGGAATCAGAAAATCAAGAGAATTTAAGCTGCTTGTGCTTCTTGACTGTACGCAGAAATGACGTCCTCCTCCTATTCACTCACTAACAAGACGTTTTTTTTTGACTGACACGTTGTGCTTGATGTCACTGTGCGATTTAGATTTCGAAACTTTCAGCTTGTGGAAGATCCAGTGTGTGGGCGGCTTCTCTTAGGATCACAGCAGGTGTAAACTTTTCACAGACAGCATTCGTTAACTTTCTTAACTGACATGAAGTAATGTGCTGTTTTGTAAGATCACATAAAGGTATTAATGGTGTGCCACTTGCAGTAAGCTCACCTCCATAACAGGACAGATTAAATAAGTTAAGTGAGATTCCTCTGGTGTAAATGCACAGACTGGTGACTGACATGCTCCGCCTCTCCAACCAAACCCAGTCCAAATATTTCTAAACTGCACTGGAATCTGGATCTACAGGACCAGGTATAAGGAAGAGGAAAGTCGCAAAAGCAGGTCAGAGTCTTAAATCCCGTAAATGTGATGCACGACAGCTGTTTAAAAAACAAAAACTGCCGTGATTTATTTATATGAGGAAATCAGTGTGAGAATTGTGGGAACTCCGCTGCGTTGTGAGGGAAGTGGGCTACACCACAGCGACAAAGAAGTCACGCTCAGAGTAAAACCCTGATCTCGGATCAGTTTGTTCATGACCAGTCTTGCTCTAGTCAAGGGTGAAGGCTCTGATCCTGCATCAGCTCTCCCGCCCCGAGTCGCCTTTGTTTCGGTCTGGACGCCATCCTGCTTTGTGGCTGAATAACAGCATTTCTGTATGAACCCTTCCTCTGTGGTGGCCTCCTGCCTGAAAAGGCCAGCTGGTCGTGTGTGTGTGTGTGTGTGTGTGTGTGTGTGTGTGTGTGGAGGGGACCCAATACTCAGTTTCAGCCTCACTAACCAGATTAGAAAGCTGGGGCAACTGAAAACCACCTGTCCTCTAGCAATAGAAAGAGTGTGTCCTGCCTTCTTTTTTAATTCAAGTTTAACATGTCGTTGTTATTTTGAGGTTTAAGCAGTTGCCTGGTTGCAATTTTTTTTTTTTTTTTTTTTTTTTGGTGACTTACACTATAGTTTGTTTGGTTTACAATTGCAAATAATAAGTGTATAAAAAGTTGACACAATCTGCCAACCCTGTGTAGGGTTCCCTCTTTCTATTCTTCCTTTTGTGGTTGTTTTGTTTTGTTTTGTTTTTTAAACTGATCTGTCGATGTGGAACAGCCTGAAGTGTTTAAAATTCTTTCGACTGCATTGAGCAATATCAGACATGCACAAACGTTTGGGTCGAGGTTTTTTTTTTTTCTCTTTATATCACGAGTCGTTACAGTTTGCAATGAACTGCCGTTTGTGTTGTTTTATCCAACAGTAGGGATGCACTGATCAGATACACGCCTAAATCCCGGGATATTTTCCAATCACTTCCTATTCCAACTTTTACATTGCGGACTGGTTCTGATCATGTGAGCTTTCTCACTGGTTGTTGCCTCCAGTCACATTACACTTGTGAACATTTTTGGCAGTAACAGTTGAGCATGTTTACTCTGTCAGTTCTGCCTGTTTGAAACTAATCACGCACAATGTGTTTTATTCTTATCCGTATGTAACCTAGTCTGTAAGGGTTTGTAGTGTTTAACAGGACTGTACATGTTAAAGGGTCGTGTGTTCTTGCTGTCGGGCCGTCCTCTCCGCTCTCGCGTTCCACAGGAATCTAAAGTGGGCGTTTATTTTCCGGAGGTTTCCCAGGGCGTGTGAAGGACCTTTTCCCAGCATGCTCTGTTGTAGCAGGTGCTGACCGGGCACAATCCAGCTGCACTGGGTCTCTCTGTGAGAGTTTTCTCTACAAATATACACACCCCAGACGTCTACGCTACAAACGCTCATTCATGTGGTCCAAAAAAAATGCTGTGTAGTAAAGATTCCTTGATGTAAAGGATGAAATAAAATCTAAACAACTCGAGCCCTGTTACCTTGTCGTGTGTTTCCAGCCGAGTTTCCAGCTGACTGCTGTGAATTAAACAGCATTAAATAACGTTGATTTTTTTTAAATTATTTATTTTTTTTATATATATATATATATATATATATATTAACTGTGCCTGTGTAGAAAATAGTCATCCTGCCTGAATGAAACACTTCACCTCTAACGTTAAACCTGTCCAAGATCAGAACAGTGCTTTTTTTTTTTTTTTTTTTTTTTTAAATAAAATAAAATTTTCATCTGGAAATTTCCGATGATTAAGAGTGAGAGTTAAAGGAAAATGGGTTTATACTCGTGAATGATAGTATTTATTATCATATCCTTTGTTGAATTAGACATAAAAAGAATGAAAAGTGATCAGTCGAAAGCAAATGTGAAGAAATGGAAGAGCTAGGTGGCAGAAAAAAAACTTTTTATACCAGCAAAATTTTGCATTTTTTAAATTTATTTGTATGCCATCCTGCTAAAAGTGCCTTGAATTATGGTATACTCCATGGCATTTCAACTGTATAAAAGTAAATTCAAATGAAATAATAGCAGTAAGAATAATAATAATAAGAATAATAATAATAATAATATAAGCATTGGTCTAGATATGTTTTATTCACAAACGATCTGAACAAATCTTTATCAGTCCCTGCCATACACTGAATCATTCCTTTCCTTCCGATTGCTGCTGACAGACTTCACACCCGACCAAAACTGACTCGAGCATCAGCAACTAGCCTTGATATATAAATATTCAAAATAGATTTTACACAGGTTTATATCAATATCGATATCAGTTGTGCCTATTGAGTTAAAGAGTCGTTTAGTCACGACCAAGATTCGCTCCTCTTCCATTCAGCAGGTGAGTCAGTGAGTCAGTGAGTCATGACCAGGCTTCAGCCCTCATGTTTAGCAGTGAAGTGTTTGACCCAGTGAGTTTTTTAGTCACAATAAACAGTTGCTCTAACATTTAGCAGGTGATTCGCCTCTTTCGCATTCAGCGGGTCAGTGTTTGGTCAGCAACCGACTGAGATTCTCTCCTGTGTTACTGACTAAATGTCATCGGTGTCCGATTTAATGCCACTGTGACCAAAGATGGCTGACGACAAAGTTTCGGCAGTGTGAGAATGTTTTCAATTAAAGTCTCAGAGTATAAACGCTGCTATGAAGCTCGTCTAAAATCCACCAATAGGCGGATGCCGAACTGCCGCTGTAAATAAAGTATTTTTATTTGTAAAAATGTAAAATAAAGCATAAAATAAAATAATTCACTTTGAATAATGGTTGTGTTTATGCGCTGATTGATGACGTAAGCAGAACATAAGAACGTAATTTTCTATCTTTAGGTCTATCTTTAGAGGCTCTTCGTTGTATAATCGTACACGGCGTACGCGCGTTATCACACAGTCTGTTAGAGATTTGACTAATATTTCATTTCGTCTCAAACAGTGTGACAAGTAATAATCTTAAAGGACCGCTATAATTTCACAGCTTAAAGCTGACCTATACGACAAATTAGCACAGTGTTCAGTGTGCATAACATTGTATATATATATATATATAGTAATATATATATTTATTTAAAAAAAATTGAAAATCATGATGATAGTATAAACTGGAATAAATGGATCAACTGAATATAATCTGTCTAATTTAAACTTCAATCCATTTTAAATGAGCAAATACATCAGTTATTATTGCACCTCAAAGAAAGTGTGTTCATGACAGCCCTTCTCCTCACAATAGTCCCTTTCTAGCAAGCTGGCTTATAAAAGCTGGGCTCAGAGAGTATTTAAAAAGGAAATCACACAATGATTCTTGTGCTACATTGTTCTTCCATGACAGAACGATGAAAGAACTGCAGAACTTGTACCCAGACGGTATTCGAGAGGAAGAAAACGCGCAGGGTGGAGGGTGTGGAGGGCTTGGAGTTTTATCTCAACCTGCTTCAATAAAGCTCCTGTTCCATGTTTGTTGTGTTTGGCCCGAGGGGGGTTACAAACACACGGGTTTCCCATCATTGTGTGCTAGAACACCTTCTTTGAAGCCTACAGAAAAAAAAGCAAATGAAAGACTTGTGTTGATTCGAGATTTCATTCCAGAAATCCAGCGTCTGATCTAAATATGGCTTTTTTTGGGCCGTGTTTGCATAACTAACAAATGGAGAATGAATAAACTCAAGAAAACGAGTTCTATCTCAGGGTTGTGTTTGGATGCCTGGGAAATGGGAAGACTGGTGAACAAAGTCAAGTTGATTTATTATAGGTTTATTTTAATTCCTGAACAATAAAAAAAAAACAAAAAAAAAACAGCCCATTTTCTTCATGCTCATCAGTTCTAGATAAACTTTTACCGCACAAGCTGACAAACCACGGAAGTGGAAACCAAACAAAGGTCAAAGCTTAGTTGGCAGTTCTTCCATTTTATTTTTCTTTTACACTCTCCTCCAAAAGATGGAGAAACTACCACCTAAGCTTTGCTATCTAACTAGTCATTTGTTGCTCATGGTAGCGAGACAAAAAAATACAACGTCAAAACGAGGGAAAACACCCCTCAAGAAAAGGTCAATCCAAGGAATAACCCCCATTTGGGTCGGCATGCAGTGGGTGACGAAAGCAGATGTGGTTTTTTTTGTTGTTTTTTTTTTTTAAACTGCACAATAAATGAAAAACATTCCATGCATAGATTTGGTCAACAGGTTCCTGACCGATCCCTGAATGTGAATAAGAGTTCACTAAAGCAGCTCTTTAAGAACAAAACACTTAGCACTACACTTTTATAAAATGGAGAACCCTTAAGGTTTCTTCCTTGTCCGTCTGGAGGAACGCTTAAAGGCTTTATGCACAACAAGAGTGTTTCCCTCCCAGAAAGATGTCCAAGCAGAACCCTTTTAGGAGGCTAAGATTGCTCTAAGATGCCCAGTAATGCAGATTAAAATCAGGAATGCTAACACCACTTGATTGCTTCGCTCTCTGTAATGTTTTCAGGTGGATCCTAGATCTCTTGCCTGCACATATAAAGCAGGAAATTAGAAAGTATAATCTGTTGAAAAGAAAAAATAATTAAATCAATACTTCATCTTGTCAGTAGATATTTGACCCTGTAGAGCAAGGGGTGTCCAAACATATTTCAAAGGGCGCCAGATTAGACTACATCAAAATCCCCAGGGGCCGGACACCAAAATATTATTTTAAAGCTCGGATATAATGAATTTAATTCTAGTGGAATAACTGTAGCAGGGTGTCACCTGGCAGCTGTGGTTCTACAGTACTAGATGATATTCATGAATTTGTGCTTCTTTTCAGGACAAATGGCATTGAGCACTTGAGTTAAGGACTGAATTCGAGAATTCTTGAAAGGGTTTCCATGCTTATGGGTTGGAAGCATCGCCACTTATTAGGTCCAGTAATGTTGCTTCTGCTAGGAGAGCTTCCAGCTAGGAGAGCTTTCAGTTTCTCAGCCGTCTCATGTTTCATGATGTCTCACGATATTAAATTCCTTAATTATGCAACAGTCGCTTGACATACGAGGCACACGCTTTTTGCCATGGCTCTTGATGAAATAGTATTCTTCATTCCAGCTCTTTTGAAATCGCTCCTTCTCACTGTTAACTTTACGCATTTGTCTCTAGCCATGCCTAAAATATCATTCGGTAAATTCATTTGCAGGTGGAGTCAGAGGGAAAAAAAGGCTCTTGCGATTTAGCTAACTGTGTTAACATCGTCTGCTGCCACCATCAGGTGAAAGGAGAAATTGCAATGTGTTTGCCAGCAGGTCATCTATCGTTCGTTCCATTAGAGAAGCTGTGGGCCAGTTAACGTCTGTACACGGGACACATTTGGCCCCTGTTTGGATTTTGGACATCCCTGCTGTAGAGAGACTTTCACAGAACTCCATTTTTCAGTTTCTTTTTTATTTCCATGTAATGTTTAATGTTAGATGCAGTGCTTAACAAATTGCTCTTAATAGTTTACAGTAAGTAAGAGGCATGAGTTGAGGAGTATGAGTGTACATTTTAGCTAATTAGCTAATTCAGAGAGGATATAATGAAACTTTTGGAAAAGGTTAAGTATAGGTTTGAAGGAAACTTCTCCTTTAAATGAATTTAGCAAGGCAGCATAGAGAGAAATGCCTGTGCTCATTAGCGATGGGATAAATTGACCTTGATGTTGTCACGGTGTCTCCAGGTGGCTCTATTGCTAGAGGAAAAAAGCAGCGGTGAAAAAGAACAACCTTGTCTCACTGAGCGTCGTAATGGAAATGTAGAGGAATGGAAGGGAGTTAAAAGTCTCATAAAGAGTTTTTTCTGAGTATATAACGCTGCATTCAACATACTTCGGAAGTGGGAATTCAAGGGTATTCAAGCTACAAGGTGGAGAAAATGTGTTTTGTTTGTGTTTTGTTAGCAATAAACTAGCCACCTATGAGTGATGAGTGATGTATATTTTCCTCCCTAAAAACAGCAACCTGTATACTTAATGTTAAAAAATGTATGTCTGTATGTTGATTGATCTAAAGCTAATTCTTGTGTATACTTATTTATAACTTAAGTATAACTTATTTAAAGCTAAAAAAGTGCTATATGCTGTGTTTACTGTTCATGCTGTGAGCGGCCATGTTGATTTCACGTCAGGTGCTGAACTCAGCGTTGAGGAGACCGTCTCAAGTTCCCCAGTAGGAAGTCCAAGTTGAGGGGGTGTTTTCTTTGGGTTTTCCTAGTTGGAGATCAGAAATTATGGGTTTTGACCTTAAGTTGAATGCAGCATAAAGTCTTCTCTAAATCCATACTGCTCCATACACAGCCTCAGATCCTTCCTTTCGAGTCTGTCCAAGGCTTTTTCTGCATCCGGTGATAAAACAGTGCTGGTGTCATGTTACATTTATTACGTGTAGGAGTCTCCGCACATTATCTGAAGCTAGGCGTCCATTACTGTGTTCTATAATTTCATAATAAATAATGAATCAGTGGGGAAGCTAAGACTTTGGTATGTATTATTTAACTCTGCGCAGATTATAGTGATGACTGGAACACTCCAGTGGGTCTTTTTCTATTTGCTAATAATAAAGAAAAAGAGATTTAGTACATTCTGTAATGAGCAAGCAGCATTCTTACATTCCTGTATAGTAATGGGGCACGAAGAAGCTGTCTTTCTGGTAATAACTGTTGAGGCAAGTCCAGACTGTTTAAGAATGCACTGCACTGACAAACATCTGTTTTAATTTCAGAACTGTATAAATCTGCATAAAATGGCTTTTAAGTTGTGGGTTTGTAAACAGCTGTCCTTCTCCATTCTTAATAGCAACAAGGTGTGGTTTGGTTTCATTATATTTCAATCTGAGGGCCAACAATCTGCTTGTTAATTAGATTTGTAAATTAGACACTTGTTTACTTTCTTCTTCCGATTCAAAAAAAAAATCTCTTACTGCGGACGGAATTGAGATGTGATGGAAAGACAACACATCTGCCCCTGATAAAACACTTAGTAGCTTCTCATGTTGTGTGAGGATTTTGATCACTGTCCACATTCTGCTCTAGAAACTCTTCTAGCTCAGTATTCAGTCGAGAAATAAATTCATGGCTTCTTTAAGGGTTCATGGGATAATTAGGAATTCTTCCAAAAAGGTTTCTGGATTTTTTTTAAGGTACTTAATGGGTTCTTTAAGGGTTCATTGGATACCTGAAGGTTCTTCTATAAAATGGTTAATACAGTAATAATACTTAATACATACAATTTTATAAATATGGGTGCTCTATGGTTTCTTTAAGGATTCTTAGCTTCCGAAAAGGGTTTCCAGGTTTTTTTAAAGGTACTTCATGGATTCTTCTCACTTGATAATTAAGGGTTCTTAACCTCCATAAAATGGTTCCCACTTAATACATACACTCTTAGAAATAAGAGTACTTCATGGGTTCTTTAAGGGGGTCATTGGATAAATAAAGGATCTTAGCTTCCAAAAAGGTTTCCCATTTAACACATAGACTTTTATAAATAAGGGCTCTTCAAGGGTTCTTTAATTGTTCATTGCATATATAATTGTTCATAGCTTTCAAAAAAAAGGCTCTCAGTTAATACATACATGAAAGTCTACTTCAATGATTCTTTAAGGATTCATAGTATAAATAAGTGCTCACATTTCTTCTTTCTTTCTTTTTTTTATTTGTATAGCGCTTTTAACAATGGACACTGTCACAAAGCAGCTTTACAGAAATGTATTTTATTATCTCTGTCGCTTGATTTCCTCCTGTTGTACTGTCTCAGTGTTACATCCATAACACAAGGGTTACGAATTGTCCTTCTACCATTATGTGACATAAATTAGCTACAATAGCTCGTAAGGTGGCTTCTTCTTCTTCTTGTCAACATGTCAAACTTGCTGCTGTGAAATCATATCTGTTATCATGTATAAAGATCTGTAGCTAACTGCTTATAAATGTGAATAGACATGTTGAAAATGTGTTGTATAATGTGAGAGCGAATGATGTGAAGGCGGTGACGTGACGCTAAGCAGGATAAGGGCTTTTCACCGAGGAGGAAGTCAGCTCCCTGTCTGCATTCCTGCCTTTTTTCAGCTTCTCTGTTTGTTAGCTGTAGTGCTGTAGAGCTTAAAGGCTACTGGGCCACTGAGTAGCTGAGGGAAGAACTGGGTGTGGTGGGGAATAAAGGCACATCCGCATTTTTTTCCTCATATGTTAGTGCCACTTCATTGTAAGTTCCGTGTGGATGACATTTTTCCCGGAAATGTTGCTTTCGTCCTATTTTTGCTTGATTCATTGAACCGTGCGTGTTAATCTGCATTACTCAGAACGGTAGATATCTGCCTAGCTAACTTGTGTCATGTCTTCTTACATAAAACGAGCAAGAACGAGTGCAAAAATAATGTTTAAAAAAAAAAAAAAAGTCGCATCGTATGTCACTTTTACTCAATACGCCTAGAAAATTATTAAAATATTTAACATAATAATAGAATCCAGTGTGCTGACAAATTGTCCTACCTAGCCAGACGTTTCGCACATGCGCACTTTTGCACACCCGAAAAATTTATGCCACTTCACATATTTTTAATTCTGGAGGCAATTTCTGAAGATCAACCTGTCAGAATATGAACCCTGGCATTTTCCGATAAGGTCACAGTAATACAGGAGACAAAATACTTGTGCTAATGTTTTACAAAGACCTATAAATACACACTATGATAGGACAATTTGCTAAATCGTTACAATAATGACACTTTTGTCCACCACTTTACTTGACACATGTCCCCAGAATGCCTTTATTTTTCTATCTATCTGCATAATATAGAAGAATCTTTGAATAATGTTGTACAAGTGGATATAGTAAACGAGTTTGGTTTAAGGGTCTAATATTATCGTCTCAGGATATTGCAAATCAGTGGCTCAAAACAAAAAAAAAAGCTTTTTATTGGACGTATTCCGCACTACATGGGTCACAGGAGCCATTATTTCATTCCCTATATAGGACACTTGTGTAGGGAATTCTCAACCATTTGGGATACAGCCTAGATTAAACCAGTCACAGAGGCAATCCTTTTTCCAACATCCTAATCAGTCAACAATGTGTTGAATATCACAGAATATCGGAAAATGCCCAGTGTATACCAATTTCCATGAGAGGTTAAATGAGGAGTTAAAGTCCATAATATGGAAACACGTGTTTAACATTTAATGCATAAACTCTTAGAAAAATGGGTTCTTAAAGGTGCTTTAAAGAGTTCTTTAAAGGTTTGTTGGAAAATTAAGAGTACATAGGTGTTCTGCTTAAAACCCTTTCTGAAAGGAAAAAACACCTGGTTTTAGGGTTTTTGGGTTCTTTAAGGTTTTCCCCAGATGGACAACCGACTAACATCAGTGTAGCACTGGTCCACGTGGATGATATCAGTGTGTCTGCGGGTGAAATCTCAGATCCTGTGCTTTGTGGTCAGTCAGCAACAGAAGAATGCTTAATGTGCAAAATACCTATACACAGGACACGACTTACACAGGAACTTGTAGATGCTCCACAGATTTAATGCTAAACAGATTTGAAACATTTGTTGATATGGTGAAGCTTTCTGTGAGACGTTCATGGAACAGTCAGAGGTACATCTGTAAATTTAAGTTTTCCATCACCTTTAGGACAGAGGAATTTACGCCTTACGCTTTCTTTGTAACATGACCACCTGCATTTTTCCTGCATAAAACAGGAAACCTCAGGGTGGTAACAGTAACTCAGTTTCTTCACACTACCTCACCACTGATTATTTGCCTATAACAGCATGACACATAGTGTTTTATTCTTTACCTAGTTTACAGGGTTAATAAAGATGTACACTATATGGCCAAAAGTTTGTGTCACCCCTGACCATCACACCCATATGTGCTTGTTGAACATCCCATTCCAGATTTATTCCTCCTTTGCTGTTATAATAAGCTCCACTCT
>CM074980.1:26223228-26234357 GCA_037576825.1 Pangasius krempfi
AAATATTTGAGTGAGTGTGTGTGTGTGTGTGTGTGTGTGTGTGTGTGTGTGTGTGTGTGTGTGTGTGTGTGTGTGTGTGTGTCCATTAACACTAATCCTGTTACTGTGTTCACGTCAGTCAGTAAAACGGGTAACATGCCCTGCAGAAAGACTGAACTGTCTGTTTCTGTTTTAACGAGTTGAAATGTGGAACGAGTTGGTTTTTGTGTGTTTTGGCTCCCTTTCTGTTTCGTCTTCCAGTTTTTGCTTTTTAACGCTTTTAAAACCTTTTTTTTTTTTTAAGGTTGTTCTTTGTGGGGTCGCGTGAAGGTCATCTTCCCAGCCTGCTGTCCATGATTCACCCGAACCTGCTCACCCCGCTTCCCTCACTGCTTTTCACCGTAAGCGCTTGAGGCACACACACACGCACACACACACACACGCCATTAAGGTTACCATCACTTAAAATAAAATCACCTTGAAAGGCACAGAGTTGTGGAGGAGGCGTGGCCTCTGTGTCTGTCAGACATGACGAAACATTTTTGAAAAATTACCCCTTTTAACATTTAAGCACATAAATCATTTAAAAATGTAATCAACCAAACCAATTTGAATTATTCCTGCGTGCGTGCGTGTGCGTGCGTGTGCGTGCGTGTGCGTGCGTGTGCGTGCGTGTGCGTGCGTGTGCGCGTGCGTGTGTGCGTGCGTGTGCGTGTGTGTTCTCCCGCAGTGCTTGATGACGCTCCTCTACGCCTTTTCCAATGACATCTTCTCAGTCATCAACTTCTTCAGCTTCTTCAACTGGCTCTGCATCGCCATGGCGATCATCGGCATGATGTGGCTGCGCTACAAGAAACCTGAGCTTGAGCGGCCAATCAAGGTGAGTGGTGGGCGGAGCTTGCATAATAAACTGTTCTTAATTGCTGGATATCTTTAGTATGAGGATGAAAAGTGGTCCTGGATTCGAGTGGTTTAACAGGTTTTCTCTGTAGCGCTCTCTCTCTCTCTCTCTCTCTCTCTCTCCCTCTCCCCCTCCCTCTCCCCTTCTCTCTCTCTCTCTCTCTCTCTTTCTTTCTTTCTCTCTTTCTTTGTCGTTTTCTCTCTCTGTCTCTCACACTCTTTTTTGTCTCTGTCTCTCTCTCTCTCTTTTTCTTTCTCTCTTTCTTTGTTGTTTGCTCTCAGTCTCTCTCTCTCACGCTCTCTTTTTTTGTCTCTTTCTTTGTTGTTTGCTCTCTCTTGACCTCTCTCTCACTCTCGTTTTTTTTTGTCTCTTTGTCTCTCTCTCTCTCTCTCTCTCTCTCTCTCTCTCTCTCTCTCTCTCTCCGCCCCTCCATTGTGTTTATTAAGTCGTGTATAACTGAGGGGCTGCTGCTTGACAAGCTGTTCTTTGTAGCTTAATTAGAAACATGACAGAAATTTTTTTACGACCACTTTAACGAACCTCTCGTGAGTTCAGAGAAAGTTTGTAGACCTCACAGACTCGTAAAGCAGTCGTTTAAAACCGTAACGGTGTAAAAGGGCATTTGAGTAAATTGCTCTCACGGCTTATATGTGGAACACAGGAGTATTATTCTGGATATTCACACACACTCTGTTTCTCAGCACCATTAAAATTCAGTGTGGCCAGTTTGCAGAAAATCACTATACAGTAGAACAGAAAAAAGTAATCACGAAATCTAGATTATATGAATATGCAAATGTGAAAAACTCCCCGCCCCCAACATCGCATACCCCGCCCCTTTTCCTGGTAAAACTGTGCTGCATTTGCATATTAATCCTGATAGGCTGTTATATTTCTGCATTATTATGCAACAAAACTAATACATGTTCAATACTAGCTCATATTTTCCAAAAAGATTATTACATTTCTTTAAAAAAATGTAGCAATAACGCATTTGAATAAGTACACGCTGATCTGTCTGTTATTTTGATTAAATAAACTAAATGGTAACCATGAAGATAAATTTTTTTTTTTTGAGAATATTAATAGTGAGTGGTCGACTCCAACTCCAGTTTTGTAGTGAACTGAACAAAAAATGAACTGATTTTAAGTTGAATTTAGTTCTTAACATCTTTTCAGAGTTGAAGTTAAAGTAACAGAACCTCCAGACATATTTAAACCTGCGTATAGCCTAGCTTTGAAAATGCTGAATAACGTTCTCGGTAAAAACCTAAACATCTATTAAACTTGTTTGTTTCCTCACAGGTGAACATCCTGTTGCCTATTTCCTTCGTCCTGGCGTGTCTCTTCCTGATCGTCGTGTCCATCTGGAAAACTCCGGCCGAGTGCGGCATCGGATTCGGCATCATCGCCACCGGCATTCCCATCTACTGCATCGGCGTCTGGTGGCAGAACAAACCCAAGTGGCTCCAGCAGCTCATCTGTGAGTGCCTCTGATGCAGTGCTTAATCACAGTCTTTGACTTGTAGACAAAGTCGTATGAAATCGGGAATAGGGAAAGAGAAATGGAGCTGCTCACAAAACACAAGCTCTGATCTCGGCGTTCGAGTTTCCACCTCTCTTCTGTCAACGCTATTTTTTTGTATAAAAGTTTTTATTTTCTCTAGCAGAGCTGTTTGTTAACTAGATTTTATTTGTGTTTTATTAGCGATCTCATCAGCTAGCTTTTTTCACACTAGCGAGCGACACGTGACCGTTCTTTTTTCCACGCACGTGCAGGACACGCAGCCGCCGTTTCAGCGACAAAGCAGATCTGAATTGAGGTCTTCTCCATTCTCTGCAAATTATTTAATCACACAGTAAAGCGACAAATCCGAACGACCGGCTCGAGTGATTCCGCTGACCGATCATATGGCGCGACGTTTCTTCAGTTCCCCGCCCACGACTTTAGTTCCCATTTACCGTTTGACGCACAAATGGAAGAAAAACTAATAACCCTAGCTTCTTCTTATCCTGTCGTGCACGACGTCTCATCAAACATGTATAGATAGTTTATGAAGAAAAATAAAGCTTGGAAGGAAGTAGCAGAGATCGTCGGTGACTCTGGTGACTGTGCATAGCTTGTACTTTTAGCTTGATTTGCTAATCGAATCCGACAACGGCGCAAGTACGGAAACGGGAACGTAACATGGAAATGAAACTTGAATACATTTTAAACATAAGTGATGTGTATAAATCGTACAGTGAGCTGTAGGCTACATATTTTGGCTACTACTGTTTCTCATTAGAGCGCTGGAGAGGCCACGCCCACCAGACAAGCGACACAAGCGACTTGCTAATATAGGTGTCTCTCGGATATAAACATTAGATATTACTCTAATCCTGTATGTTGATAGCTGTCTGAATGACCCAATGTCTGTTTTTCCCTTTCTTTTTGCCCCAGTCTCGGCCACGGCGACCTGTCAGAAGGTGTTGGAAGTCGTGCCTCAGGAGTTGTGAAGGGGGGAAGAAAAAAAAAAGCAACCAAACAGACGCTTTGGGAACGATTCTGCGCACAAACTAAAAGACAACTTTTCATGTTCTCCCTCTGACCTCTCCCTGCTGCAGCCAGGCTCGCTCTCTCCACGAGCTTTCCGTGAGGGTAAACCCGTAAATCCCCGCCTACGCGCGGAAAACCAATGACGAGAGACGTCTGAATGAGTGCAGTGCAGGATTCTCTAGTTTTATTCCTTCTAACCTTTCTGCATTTATAATAGTTTTTTTTTTTTTTTTTTTTTAATCTACACTTGAGCATTGTAAACATTCTCGTTTTGCTTTATTCCTTTTTTTAAAATTTCAGACATTCCTTTCATAATTTTAAGTATAGCATGGCATCATCAAGGTGCCTCCTTATCATTTCAGCTACTGAAGCTACTGTAAAATATGGCAGTATGTATGCGTGTGCGTGCGTGTGCGTGCGTGTGCGTGCGTGTGCGTGCGTGTGCGTGCGTGCGTGTGCGTGTGTGTGTGCAATTACAGCATGCGCTGCAAACTCGAACGTTTTTGAACACCCTCATTTTCCTCGGTTTTATCCCAGTTTAATCACTATTATAGAACGAAAAGGTACAGAATAGCAGAAAACCAGTCATAATGAATAACTCATCTCTCAGTCTCGCGCCCAGATCCGTTCGTAAGAAGAGACTCCGGACATACGCTGATTATATGAAATCTCCACCTGTTTCCGATAAAATAAAATCATAATCGTTAGCTCGCGTAGGTTTTCTCAGCGGCGTGTTTAGACTCAGCCCACATGATGACATGATGTTTATTTAACGTCAACGTTTATAAGGTGTTCAAGAATCTTCGACTGCTAGCGTAGACGAGCGTAGAGCAGCTCCGCCATTCCCGTTTTCTCGTAAGTCGCCTCATTGTTGGTTTAGTATTTTATTTTTGTTTTTTGTTGTTACATGGAGTCAGTCTGCTGTGAGTAACAGTGACAGTAGGAATGTTTTGGAATGGACGTTCTTCCGTTCGCCTGTGTGATGAGATGAGATGAGATGAGATCTTTCTCGTCACTCATCGTTTTGAATAAAAAAAGGAAATTCGGCAGCATTGCATTCAGAAGTCGTTTAAACCGTCGGAGCTGGAGTTCTGTCCATTTCAGAAACTCAAACCGAGACCTTACGTCTGAGCGCAGGAGTAGTCCTGAAAGTGAACTTCACAAACAAAAAAAAACAATATTGCGTCTTTTATCTTGAAATAATTCATATATTTCTACACCTTCGTGTTTTTTTCCCCCAGCATTTAGCATCATTTTTTGCCCTTTTTTTTTTTTTTTTTTTTTTTAAAATCAAATATGCAGTAAAACTTACAAGCCCAGTTTTACATATTTGTATAATTTATTCACAAAAACGCTGATAAATCACATTATGACAAATCGTTATAGCTGGACAATTTGTCATCATGCAGCTGTAGCTGTTTAATTTAATAATAATTCTATAGACACAGCTGAACAGAAGCACTCCGTAAAAATAAAGAGCAAAATGGTTAAGACATTTCCTACATTACCCACAATGCCGTTCAACTGCCTGAGGATAGTGGTGCGGTGGGATTTAGCCCTTGCTTCGCAAATCTCTACCCAAAGAGAGTGATGCAGCGGTGCTTTAGTCCATTAGCTCCATTACCAAAGTTTCAGCGTTCACGCTAATATCACCATCAACACCTTTCGCGCTCGCCATCTCATAGATCACTAACTAGCCAAGCCGAGTCTGTGCCGTGACGCCGTATAGCTGCATTGCATTCTGGGATTCTGAGTCCCAGTGTTTGTTCCAACGTCTCCACTACTTCTACACTGGATTTCTCATTAATACCAGACGTTGAGGTTCGCTGGAAAATGCTGAGAAAAGAGTTTTTATTTTTAGGAGCTAATAGCCGAACCCTGACCTTATGTTGAAATTATTTCTACACTCGCAGTGACGATATGCACCCGCTAACCTGTCACAGAAATAACGAAAATACAGCACTGAGCAACAAATTAGCACCAGAAATATCGCTAATCACGGATATTTCGACATAAACATGTCGAATGTGTTTCAGGATGGAGTTTTTCTTTATCTCTTGTAGAGAATAGCTAATATGTAAAAGCTACACTGGGCTCAGCACTGAACCCTGAGGCACTCCTCGATGCGCTGGATACAGACAACGCTCTTTTACTTGCACTGCAGTCCACGTTTGCTGGCATACTTACGTATTATTGCAGTGAAAATCTTTTAACAGAGCGTCATTAAAAATGAGAGACTTTTTCCCTCAGTTACATTACTTTAAAAAAAAAAAAAACACTTTCTTTAACACACTGCGTTACAATCATGGCTCAAGACATATAGAGAATAGCTAATATGTAACAACACTGGGCTTAGTACTGAACCCTGAGACACTCCGTAATACAGAAAATACTCTTTTATTCACTCAGGAGTCTTTAAACGTGCTTGAATTGGCTTGCCAGAGGTTTACAGAACCAATTTCAATTACTCAATGCTTTCCAGTGCCTCTGGTATAAAAACTGATAAAAAATAAGAAAAATAAAAATATAAAAAAAAGGTGTGTGTGGTGAATAGCTTCATGGGTAGAATTGTGCATAAATGTTTACCTGAGATCATAACTAATCTCATAGGTTCGATGAAATCTTTGAAAGCCCTGTTAAATGTGAGATTTTATTGAGTTTGTCTAAAACATCTTCAAGAATTTTGGGGAATTTTTGGACAAATATCTCACTGGGTAACGCTGAGAGGTTTCGAAATTTAATGTGCTGTTAACATGGCAAAAAAAAAAAAAGTGTTACTGGCTTTCTTCAATTTTTTTATGATGATGTAATATCAGGCCTCAGACCTTAAGGAAATGTAAAGACAATGTAAAGCCCTGGGCTGGAAGTAACTAGATTAACTAGGTTTTAGTTATTTTTTTTATTATTGTAACAACAATTTATCTACAAGTTTTTTGTTTAGTTTTTTTACTTAGAAACTTTCACGTACGTTCATGTTCGCTACCTCACCAACACATCGTCCACATCTAAAACACCATCCTTCAGCTGTGTTATGCAGTTATAACATATCATTACTGACAGAAGTGTAAATAATCTCTAACCTTTTTTCTTTTTTCACAAATTAACGTTAATAGAAACTTACCTGTCAGTTTCATCGGATCGTTTTCACAATCGCTTTCTTCATTCTTTGTTGTTTAAAACGTTTGCGTTCGATTATTGCATTATCAGGATGATACGTTTGGATGATTCTCTGTTCCCGTTAGCGATGAGGTCAGTTTGGAGAAATGTACAGTAAAGATGCATTTGCGTTTCTGGATTTTTTTTGTTTGTTTGTTTGTTTGCGGGTTTTTGTTTTGTTTTGTTTTTTCCCCTCATATGCTATGTAATGCCATGGCTACTTTCTTTCAGGCGTAAAATTGAGGAATGGAGTATTTTTTTTACGCACGATGAAGGACTTCAGACTCTTCTGAATGATTTCTGAGGCCAGTAGGATTTGGCACTTACATGCGTGTTACAGCTGTGTGTTCTGTGTTAGAAAATGTTTAACTTAAAATAGAACTAACACCGATGCCAGTCAGACTAATGTAAATTAGCGCTAACTGTTACTTAATGTATTTATTTATTTGTAGGGATTCTAATATTTTTTATATCTGCTTAGTGCACTAATACATTTATCTTTTTTTTGGGGGGTGGGGGGGTCGGGTTTGGGAAACCTGTTTTTGTTTTTCTTTACTTTTTTAAAAATGACTTGTTTTGGATTTGTTTTAGGTTTGTGTGCTGCTAATAAACTTTCTGCTGTACTTAATTCGAAGCGATTCTCGATTTCTGATAGATGTTTGTCTTGCTAAAGTGTGACTAACTTCTTCCCCGAGTCTGCCCTCGGGTCAGTAACATCTCACCGTGTCATAAATACCAACAAACACTGCTTCTGGATGGTTCTGTTTCCATCTTGCGAAGTTGTAATTAGAGTATTGCTGTTCCACGGCGCTAGGTAGCCATTTTGATCTATTTTGGTATTTTCTGAACATTTCATGCTTCGTCACTTGAAAAAAAAAAAAATTACATACTCAAATTTCTGTTTAGGAAAAATTTTAAAAAATGACCAAATCAGTAACAAGTCAGAAACTCGCATTGGGTCATCATCAGGTCTTAGTCACATGACCAACCCTGCGATCTTGTGCCGTTTTCTCCGACATCCCTTTACCACCTGGAAGTACATAAAACATACGTCTACCAGGGTTCACTTGCGGCACCTGCAGAAAGAACAATGCACTAGAGGCGATTCCCTTAACCCCGCCCCTCAATTTTATATATACAAATTCCGTCATGAAAATTGATACGAATTTGCGAGCGAGTAACATTGTGTGACTTATCAGCAAAACAACGTAAATGATCATCTCATAAAAAAGGGCAAATGCACGTCAAGGTAAACTGTTCCAGTAATTTAGCACACTTTTGTTGACTTCCGTACCTTAATGGAAAGCGAAGTAAGATGGAAATTCTTGGAGACTCAAAGGGTTGACTCAACTTTGCACTTTATTCCTTTTTGGAAAAAAAAAAAACTATATAAACAAATGTTTAAACAGCAGCAATTAATGATGAATATTTCAGTCTGATTCGCGTCGGTTAATCTGTTGGCCTGGTTGTTGTTAGCCTGGTTACCTAGCAAACCCGATCGTCAACAAGCCATGATGACGAAATTGTGTGCAGTATTTGTATTTATTTATGTTCAAGTTTATTTATTTTTTATAGACATGAAATAAAACTAGTGACTAGTTTGTTCCCGCTTCAGCCTCGGCAGCTGAAAACACTCCTCGCACCTGAAGCGATTACTTTTGCATGTTTTCTAGTTTTATGGCTTGTTAATGATCTGGTTTGCTTGTTATCTAGGCTATAGAGGATGCACGGATGGAGACCTCGACTGTTTAGAACCTAATTTAACCCTCACCAATCAGATTGGATTACTCCGATTTGCACTATTTATGAATATTCGCTTCTTTTATTTTTTCAAAAATGGTAATTGCATCAAAGCTTTTTGAGCGTTGTTCTCTCAAAATCTACTCGATCTTGACTTGATTAGTCAAATCTCCAAGAAGGTCTTGCTTCACTTTCCATTAAGATGACGTTCAGCAAGTCGACGAGAGTGTGTTAGATTAATGCGACACAGCCCAGCTGATTGTGTGGCGTCGAAGCAGGAAGTGAACTTGCCTCCGTTTTTCACGAATCACAGAGAGCGTCTCGTGTTTCAGAGAGCATGCCAGAACTCCTCCTGTTGGAACTGCTGATGAAATATTATTCCCAAGCTCTCTCTCTCTCTCTCTCACACACACACACACACACACACACACACACACACACACACTGAGGTCAGGGCAGACTCTGGGTTTGTTCACACTCTGGCAGTTTGTTTCTAACACCAGTGTGTTGCTTGTAGTGTGTGATCAGGCATTGTGATTCAGCTGGTCTCAGATCTGTGTTAAACTCAGTGATGTCCCCAGTCTGGAGTCTCAGCTCTGTGCTTACAGCTGATCTCAGATCTGTGTTTCTGTGTAAAATGTTTCTTAGAAAAAGACAAATCAGTTGTATATATGAACAGACAACCATACCGTCAATGTGTCCTTTCCTTTGCTGTTCACGCGAAATGTCTACTGAATTCTGTGTCCTTTTTGAGAAATAAAAAGTAAAATCATTCGAGTTGTTTGCAGTTGTGTGATATGATGATATGATTTCGGCAAAGCAATATTATTTTGTTGTATATTAATTTCATTGTGTTGCTATAGGAATGAAGCAGAGTTACCTTCTTCTACCAAAGCTATTAGCCAACGATTACATTTTATGTTGCATTTTAATGTTGTGGTACGTCCATGAACCAAGTTAGTTCCTGTTGTCACGTACACTATAGCAGCTATAAACAGTCGTTCCCTCACAAGTCCCTCTTTATTTCTCTTGAAGTTAATAAGAAAAGAAAATAGACTCAAAGCATGAACTCATCTGTCTGAAAATGTAAAGTTACAGCTTTTCCTCTGACTGTTACATAGCACTGACACTGGAGACTCCTTCCATAAATGTTAAACATATTTCCCCTTACAGAAAACCTGCATCAACAAGTACACACTTCTTTTTTTTTTTTTATCCGTTTATGTGGAGCTGTCCAAGTCGCTGTGAATGAGCTGTTGCTCTAGAAACAATAACACTCTAGAATGAATAACGCATTAAATACATTTAATAAAACAATACATTTTGTGAATTTATGACAACTACTGAAAAATATATATTTTTTTTAATTAAATAAGTAGGTAAATTTATGCAATCTGCTGAAATATATTAAACAAACAAATATATAAGGCAAGTTTATGATGCCTACTGGAAAACTATTACATAAAGAATTAAAGTTATGTACATTTCTGCTAGCTACTGAACAGGATGCTTCCTGGGCCACGTGTTCATTTAGGTTTTCTCAGTTGATTAGAATTAATTCTAGTAGCAACACTTCTGTCAGACTAGCATGCGAGACACGGCTGTAGCGTTTTCCCTGATCCAGCACAGCTGGTTAAACTCCTGAACTGCTTGCGTGAGCTGATGTCGGTGTTGATAAAGTGCATGATAAAGTGATAAACACTAAATCTCCTCAGAGATCTGATCCTCCAGTCTGAGAGGCTGATGTCCCGGGTGTAGGAAGCTCCTGTGTTTAAGGGCCGGTTGCTCGGCTGCATGCGGCTCGTGACTGCTGCAGGAAAAAAACTCGTGATTTGAGTGAGCATGTGAACATTTTCCCCCAGGAGGTAAAGCAACATTTACTATGATCATGTGACTTTTCCTTGGTGTTATAATATACACATTACTGTATTGAATAATAAATAATAGTGATCCAGAGAAATGTGTTCACCCTGTTGAGGGAGAGAGGGAGGATGGAAGGAAGGAAAAAAGATAGATACAGTAGATAGATAGGAAGGAAGGAAGGAAGGAAGGGCAGATGACGAGGAAAATGGAAGGAAATTAGTTAAAATGTACAGAAACACCAGGTCAGCTAACACTACTTGTCTCGTCCGTCACAGTACTGATCCATCACAGTACTGACCTTTCAAGTCATTAGGGTTTTTGTTGTCATTCTTCTATATAGCTCGTATACTCTGGGATGAAATGTCATTTCTCCAGGACCATGGTGCAACACAGAACAATATGCAAGACAACATATAAAGTGCACTTACACAGCAGTGCAGGACAACAAATACACAGAACAGAACAATAGACACACCAGGCAATAAATACACAGAACGTGGGCGGTAAACTATAAACTGTTTTGTAGTGTAGCAGCAATAATTATAGCAGCAATACTGGCAGCAAAAAAAAATGAGTTCCATAATGAAAAGTGTGTGATGCAGCTTGTGCAGGTGTGCAATGTCTATGAGTCATACTGGGTTTGGTGTCTTGATTACCCAGGTGAGCGTTGGGAGGCAGCAGGGTGTTGAGCAGCAGAATCTGACTGCCTCAGGGAAGAAAGACCCTTCACAGTACTGACCCATCGCAGTACTGACCCATCGCAGTACTGACCTGGTCACAGTACTGACTCACTGCAGTAATGACTCTTCACAGTACTGACCCATCACAGTACTGACCTGGTCACAGTACTGACTCACTGCAGTAATGACTCTTCACAGTACTGACCCATCGCAGTACTGACCTGGTCACAGTACTGACTCACTGCAGTAATGACTCTTCACAGTACTGACC
>CM074980.1:26236780-26248777 GCA_037576825.1 Pangasius krempfi
TTTTTGGCTTTGTAGGCGAGCATCAGTGTTTTAAATCTGATGCGTGCAGCTACAGGAAGCCAGTGGAGGGAGCGCAGACGTCATAAAAACACAGAGTTGAGACGTGGTGAGCATGACAAGTTCTGCTCTGAAGCCTAAAGTGAAGAGAGAAAATTGTATCCTGGAGAGTATCTCCATAGTGATAGCGATAGTAGTAATAACAGGGATAATTTAATAATAATATGTCCACAGAAATACTCAGCAACAGGCAGGAGATAAATAACCTTCGCCTTCACCTTCACCTCCACATGTACTTCACTCCTGACAGCTAAACACACACATTTTTAGCAAGACACGTGTTTTTCTGCCCTGGAGGAGTGAGATTTTTTAAATATAGTGTTAACACCAGCAACAGGGTTGCCAGTAAACTACTGTAAAACATATTTAGAGTAAAGTACAGTAATCTCTTACATAGTATAAAATAACACCTAATCCAATACATTTGCTCATTTGGATGATGCTTTTAAAACTTTTACCTGAAGCAGCCTTTAACTGAGCCGAAGGTTAACGGTCTTGCTCAAGGAGCCAGCTACAGAGGTTTGGTGGTGGGATTTGAACACACTCCCTTCTGAGCTCAAAACTGAGCTGACACACCTAGCTTAACTTGCGTTGATTCAACCACCTCCACCACTGAATTAACTCGCACTAAAAGACTAGTTAAAAAGACTAGTTAAGCTGGTTACGGTCAAGGTGTTGAGCCAAATGAGCAAATGTACTGTATCATGTGTTGTTTTATACTATGTAAGATGTTACCATGCTTTACTGTAAATATGTTTTACAGTTGTTTACTGTATTTTTTCCCCCATTCCTTCCATTGTCCAGTGCAGCCGTAATTACAAAAGCATCGGTTAAATATGCACTATTTTATAAAATGAAGTCATTAAAACTATCTGAAGCCAATGGCAGGACTGAACGCTTGAAGCATTTTGCTCTAAAGCACAGTTAGGGTAATGTGTAACTGGCGGTGTCATGTGGATTTGGAGCCTTGTGAGGTTCATATGAACAGCCATTGAGGATGAAGAGACAGCTAATGACCCACTCAGGGGCATTAATACCGTTAGCATTCATTTTTCATTCCTCAGATGTTTAACTGAAGAGATTTGTGGTAGCAGGTGGCTTATGTGAATCCGACATTATCACTTCAGAATGTGTGTGTGTGTGTGTGTGTGTTTTTATCTATGAAATAGTCTCTTGTATCTGGGCAACAGAGAACATGCGTAATTTTCCTTTATTTAAAAGATAGCATTGTCCTCTGTGATCATATTCAATACCGTCACAGCAATTTCCGTCAGTCTGATCTCCTCAGAATCATCCTGTGGTCACGATTCTCCGAGGCACTAAAGAGGTTTGTTGACGCAGGCTGTATTGACTCACCACACACACACACACACACACACACACACACACACACACACACACAGAGCCCCATGTGTAGCCCTGTTCTTGCCTTTTGATCCTGACATCAAAATCAATCACAATGGAAAAGCCACAACTTCAATTTGTCCAATTCTGCTAGAAAACCATTGAAAAAATACAAACAAGCATTGCTTCCTGTCTCACAAGAAGGACCCCAGGGCAAGCATGAGACCAGAATAACGTGTGTGTGTGTGTGTGTGTGTGTGTGTGTGTAGAAGGCCAAAATGCTTCTGGTGAGATGCATGATTGCCAAGGAGGAGAAATTAGCATGCTAACACACAATACTCTCTTCACAGCGAATAGCAGGAACAGTCATGTGCTTCCTGAGTCTAAACTATGGCAATAATTCTCTTAACCACCAAAACATCATGTTATATGATGCTCTGACAGTAGCGAAGGTTTATATTAATACACTCGTTCTAAAACGTTATCGTTTCTATAGTAACAGCTCATTCACAGAGATGTGTACGGAGGACGCGCCATATAAACGGGCTAAAAATGTGTGTAATGCGTTTAATCGTTGATATGGAAGGAGTCTCCAGTGTCAGTGCTCTTAATGTTGTAATATTCGAGTTAGCATTATTGTACTACGTGAATATTTAGGGTAGTTGTACTACTCCAGCGGTTATGGTAGATTGTGAGTGTTATCCTGTAAACCACATGGCCACATTAGCAGAAAATTAAAAAAACATTATATGGTGAAACTAAAAGGTAACTGTGAACTGAGTAAACTTATTTTACTGGAATTTCACTTGTACTTCTTTTGCTCAAGGGCATAAAGATATGGCTCCTCAGAAATACTTGGGATTCTGTGACACAGATGTTAGTTAAAAGTGACTCTGCACAGGAAATTTCATTTAATCGCAGACTCGATTTAATCAGAATCCAGGAAAGCGGTCCTGAGCCTCAAAGCAACCATACGGGTCTGTCATGGTTCTGCGGAAAAACCACGAAAAAAAACCCATAGTCAGGTTTAACCTCACTGCTAATCTACTTCTTATCCACAGTGACTTGTAACAAGTGCAGCTGGAGCTGGAGGTGTCAACGTAACTGAAGAAACTGCAAGGACTTTTTATCTGAAAAAAGCTATAAAAGTGTGAGACAAACCTGGTCTTGTTCTATGGTGCAGAGATGCACATCTGGGATTTAGCTGTAGCATTTATGATGTTTGACCCCTTTCTACGGAGGTGCAGGAGACACCTGAAAACTACACAGCTAAAGCTAAAGCTAAAGCAGAGAGCTACAGATCAAGCAGAGGTCGGAGCAAACACGAATAAAATTCACCCGGTGGAAAAGAAGGGGAAAGGGACTGAAAGGGAAAGGTTTTTTTTTTTTTTTTAACTTCACACCAACTTTATCTAGGTAGCGCTGGTCATGTGAGCTAATAGAGAACAAGAAGGTGGGACAGGGGGCACTTTTGGTAAAAATTAATAAATTAATTCATTTAAAAAATGGATGAGCTGCTAATTGTTATGTAACACTTTTGCCATGTGTTCTCCTGCTGTTTCTGAAAATAATTAGCAGTCATGTCCACTGACATACACCAGGCATTTGTGGCAAAATTCTTCTTCTTCTTCTTCTTCTTCTTCTTTTCATGCATGCTACGATTTTCTTGTTAGCAAAGTTGGCACCTCTGTGGTCTCCTACTACACTGGTAGTTTTGGTATAACCACAAATTCTTCTAAATATTGTGACCTTGTGGGTTCACACATCACACGTCCACTGTACCGGTTTGATGGATAGAGATCGGGTTGAATAAACATTAAAGCACTCCTTTAAAGGGATGTTAGGCAGTCCTGTAGTATCCCAGTCCCCAGTATCACAGACTGAGGTCTATTAAGCCCATTAAATCAGTCTTAAGCATTTATTTTTAACTTTTATGGAAGGAGTCTCCAGTGTCAGTGCTTTATAACGGTCAGAGGTAAAGCTGTAACTTTAGGTTTTCGGTCATCTTCGGGACAGACGAGTTTACGTTTTGTGGTTTCACGGAAAGATGATAAGCTGCATTTGTTTGTCTAACTTCAAGAGAGAGAGAAAAGAGAGGCTGGTGAGGGAACGTCTGAGTGTAGCTACTATAAAGTAAGTGAGAACAGGAACTACCTTGATCACGGATGTTCCACAACATTAAAAATTATTATAAATGGATAAAAAAAATATAATGTGTCATTGTTTAATTAATAAAAATTGTTAGTGTTAGCGGACTGCTGTGGTTTAAGAGCACAATGATAATCACAATACTAACAGCACGCCTTGTCATGATTTATTCCCTACTTAGAAAACTCAGAAACACATCTCGGATCCGGTGAAGGACTCTTAGTATTGTGATATTAATGCAGGGAAAACCCAGAATACCATTACAAACCATTACAACTCATTACAAACACCATTAGAAACCATCGGAATTCTATACAGCTTTCCATGATTTTATTTCTTCATTCTTTTTCAGTAACTGTTTTATTCATCACAATTATTTTTTAATAACATATTCAGCAGGGAGACGTTTATCAGCCTTCTTACTGATGCTGCCACCATGTGGACAATCAGAGATCCATGTGGACATTCAGAGATCCATGTGGACAATCAGAGATCCATGTGGACATTCAGAGATCCATGTGGACAATCAGAGATCCATGTGGACAATCAGAGAACCATGTGGACATTCAGAGATCCATGTGGACAATCAGAGATCCATGTGGACAATCAGAGAACCTCAAAATCTTGCGTAGAATTTAGGGTTAAGGACAGACGTGTCTTCCTCTCCATCACGATAAAACACAAACGAAGAGGCCACTGATTATCCGTGTGCTCTTCCAGCTCTCTGCTGCTTGAACAGCAAATTCCTCTCCGATTCTGATCATTCTAATTTCCTGCGCTATATTTCACACTGGAGTGCGAGCCGAGAGCACCGGCCACATGAGAGTGTGAACACGGGGTGATAAGTTTACATCCAAAACCCTGCTGTGTGATTTGTAGAGGCCCTTCAGCAACACGTACACTGTGAATGTCCTCTTGAGCCCAGATGTGACCAGCTGAGACGTCTGAAGACTCTGCAGATATTTACACACCAGACTTCCATCATGTGTTCGTACATTAGCCATGTAGCTCCATAACTCAAGCAGCTAAAATCGGTACTGTCGGACCGCTTCTGCCACCATCCAGATATCCATAGATACATTCTTATACACGTTTTTTTATGGTTATGCATGTGACAAATAAAATTTGAATTTGAATTCAGACACTATTTTCGGCTGATCAACTACAACTGGACAAAGGGCTAAATCAATACCAGCATTAGCAACATTTTAAAGAAACATAAAAAGCTTAAAATGTACATCCTTAATTATGGAGATATAAAACCATAATAGAAAGTTATTTGTAGCATATGAAAATAGATAAAAATAATTGTTTTTGTTCTTTGTTTTGAGCTATATAACAATAGCATGCATAAATATTCACCCCTTTGAACCTCTCCACATTTAGTGTTACAACTTGGAATTTTGAGATTTTGTCATAAATTCAGATAAAAACAGAATGAAGGCTGCTGGGTTTCGCTGCAGAAATAAGAAGCGAGTCGACAGTCGAAAGTCTCCAGAAGAACTGCGGTAACACTTACAGCTTTCCTTATAAAACTGCACCTGAGATACTGTTTTATTTATTTAAAGCGAAGGATCGTCACATTAAATACTGACTTTATTTCATTTATTACTGTTTACTGCTCTTTGTAGTATTTTTTTTTAATGTAGAAACGTTTAGTTTCATTATTTTTGAAGGCGTCTTTGCTCTACAGCATTTCTTTGCATGTGCCCAAGACTCTTGCACAGAACTGTATGTAAACAAAGAGCATCATGAAGACCAAGGTTAGCTATCAAAAAATGTTTAAGACAAACTTCCTGAAAAATATCAACCAGGATTTGGTTATAAAACACATCCCAAACTTTGAAAATCCATTATTAATAAAAAGAAAAGAATATGGCACACCCAAACCAAACCAAAGAGAAGGTTAGTCAGAGAAGCAACCACGTGGCCAAGGGTAACCCTAAAATGCTACCACTACCATGCTTCAAAAAGACAACACCGAAAAGATTCATGTACGCTAGCACCTCTGTTCTGGATGAAACTTACTAGGATCTTAGTGCTAAAACACTATTAATATCTTAATTAATATATAGTAAAAAACAACAGCACAAGCCTGGGTATTTCATACTCAGCATGTGAGGGAGATAATCATATGACTTGTTATTCCTCATGTCTAGGAGGCATGTAGACACCACATGCTAATTACATGTTCATCTACAACGATCAGGATCGTATGTGGAAAGTGAAATCTTCTCTTTGTTTCCTGCTAGTAATCATTCTGTGCTGTTTTGTCCATCAAAGTGGAACAATATTAAAAAATAATTTCAACATGAAACCTGGCTCAATTTCCACTATATATACATACACACATATATATATATATATATATTTTTTTTTTTACATTTAAAGATGACATTTTTAAAGCAGAGATGATCCTCCGGATAATAGTGAGGTGAACCTATGGGACTGATCTTTGTGAATATTAAACACACATCCTCTGTCTTTTATTCTCATTTCACGATTCTCAAGTGGGCGAGGGACCTTGTGTGTGTACTTTGACAATAATGTTGTTTATTTGAGGATATATTTTACAATTACATTGCTGTGAAATCTAAAGATGTGGCCTGGGTCAATACAACATTGCTAACTAATGAATGAAGATTATTAAATTAAAGTATTATGGTTTAGCCGACGCATCCAACGCATATTAAATCATGTCCTTTCATAAATCAAGGGAATATATACGAAGCACGCACGTTGTAAGAAGGTTTTTAATTCAATTATTTAATTTTACAAATGAAGTTAAATGCTAATTTGAATTTGGATTAGCAGACGGTTATAACAGCAGCACCTCCAGTCCACTAGGCGGCACTGCAGCTACATTATATATATTAAAAAAAAATAATCAGACATAATGTTTTGTGGTGTTTCTCGCTTTCTGCTTGAATCTTTACACTTTTCATCGTTGTATAGTAAACAATATAAGTGTTTAAAATTGGATTAAACTTTGTAGGTATGTCTGTATTTGATGTTTTTGATTGATAGCGGAACGCGAGTCCAGTTCGCGATCAAGTCAAAGAAGAAGAATCACCACCGAAGAAGACGCTGTTTCCGGAAGTAGTCCTTTTAAAAGTCCATGTGGATGATTTTTAGAGTTTGGGTGAGACTTTATATCTGTTAAAATTTTTTAAAATGGGTAAGAAGGGCAAGAAAGACAAGAAGGTAAAGGGAGCAGAAAAGACGGCAGCCAAAATGGAGAAAAAGGTCTCAAAGAGATCGAAAAAAGAAGAGGTGGGTGTGTTATCGCTAAATGCTAAAGCTTTATTTAGCTGCATGTGTTAGCCGGTCAGCTAGCTGTCAGTTCTGCAGCATTGCTTGGAGCAATCACCTTAACTAGAGTAAATATAAATACAAATGTAAAACATTATTCACAATACGATATATACAGGTCTGTGCTTTCTATCAAATAAACGCACACTTTGCCAAGTTCAGCACCATTTAAACACTATGTTATGGTTGTGATGTTTTAACACTTGCTGTTCATGAAAATCGAGTAAATTAATCTTAAAATTAAAATTAATAAAAACGTTTTATGTGCCGTTTTATATAAAAGCACACAAGTACAGCCTTTTTTACCTTCATTAAGCTATTTAAATTTTCTAAATATGCAAATTACACCCCGCCCCGTCTTCTAGTAATCCACATTTGCATACTGGAGTAGGATTGGCTGTTATATTTTATGATGCAATAACACTCATCTGTAGCATTCAACACTCTCACATCTTCCAATAAGATTTTCAACTCCTTTGTTTATTTAAAAAAAAACAAAAAAAAAAACATTGTGATAATTTTTACATGTTCATACATGTGTTTCTCACTTCTCCAGTAAATGTATTTAGTTTTTACTCAGAATAGTAGTTTCTTTATTTTTATGCATAATTTTGTTATTACGTTTATTGTTTTTCATTATATTGTTCATTTTCTTTATTGCTATTGCAGTGTAATACACTTATAATACTACTACTACTACTACTACTACTACTAATAATAATAATAATAATAATAATTAGTAGTAGTAGTGTTTATTTCTTTAACATTGCTGTTGATCCTGTAAGGTTGCCAAATCTCCAGAGAGATAATAAAACTAGAAATCCAGTTTCCTGTGTGTTTTGGATCAGGAGGACCTCGAGGCTCTCATCGCCGAGTTTCAGTTACTGGATGCGAAGAAAACGCAGGTTGTGGAGAGCGCGTGTCCTCCTCCGTCTCCCAGGTACACATTAAACCAGGTTCTTCCCGTGTAGGATCATGTGACTGTAAGATGCGATGTGATGCCATGTGATCTGTCCTGTGTGCTGCGTTCAGGCTGAACGCGTCTCTGAGCGCGCATCCCGAAAAGGACGAGCTGATCCTGTTTGGTGGAGAATACTTCAACGGGAAAAAGGTAAAATGCAGGATAAGAACAGTGTCGCGGGCGAGCAGATTCGTTTCCTGAATTATTACCGCGTCTGTATTTGAATTTTTGAAAAGATTGGACAGCAGAAATATTCACAGCAAAAAGAGATTCATTTTGTGAAGTTTAGTATTTGTTTAATCAGAGCTCTCTTTGGCTCCTTCTCTTTTTTTTTTTTTCTCAGAACTATCTGTACAACGACCTTTTCTTCTACAACATAAAGAAGAACTCGTGGGTGAAATCCGACATCCCGAACCCTCCTCCACGCCGCTGCGCTCATCAGGTAACATCAGTTACTCTGTAAGGGGATGTTTACTTTTTAACATTCGTGGAAGGAGTCTCCAGTGTCAGCGCTTTGTAGAGATAAAGTCAGAGATAAAGCTGTACGTTTTTCCCGACATCTTCAGGACAGACGAGTTTGCGTTTTCTCTCTCTCTCTGTGTGTGTGTGTGTGTGTGTGTGTGTGTGTGTGTGTGTGTGTGTGTGTGTGTGTGTGTGTAGGCGGTGGTGGTGCCCCAGGCGGGGGGGCAGTTGTGGGTGTTTGGAGGCGAGTTTGCGTCCCCTAATGAAGAACAGTTCTATCACTACAAAGACCTGTGGGTTCTTCACCTCAACACACACACCTGGGAACAGATCAAGTAAGAACTTGTAACTAACACACACACACACACACACACACACACACACGATCTGTTCTAAATGACACCCAGGTAACACACACCAGCTCCATCATCAAGGCCAAATGCAGATCGTTTATTCATCTGCTCCTTTTTAAACGTTCTCGAGCATCGTGTGTGATCAGCGCTGGAGACGGCGCCCCCTCCTGGCGATTTATTCCCTCACCACACTTTCACCGCGTGATACACACTCAAAAATCTTGTCTACATTCGTAACTAACAGCATAACAACACGCATACCCTGTACACCTTATACATTAACATGAATATGAATATATTATACTAGAGTTAAAATACATAAAACTGATTCTGGTTCTCACTCTGGCTTTCTGGTCCTGTAAAAAAAAACCCAGCAAAATAATTAGGAACATTAACGATAAAATGTTGTTTTCTCTTCACTTACATACGGTATGTTTCATAATACAGAAAATCCAGAACATTCTAGCAGCTGACAGGTTTATTTATTCCTCCCTTGTTCATTAGAAGATGTACTCCAACATAATTTTCCGTCTAATTACGGATGGTTTTCAGAGCTGTTGTCAGGCAATTCGCTAAAGACGTTTTGATGTGAAATTAAGCTGCACGTTATAAGACGTTCTGAACTGCACATCTGTTGTGAGTTAGTTGATCATAAACCCTTGGATAAAAAATTCTGAATGCTGTATTCATTTTCTGGAGGGAAAAAAGTGCAGGTCTTATAAAACTTAGACAGCAAAACATTTTTTTTTTTTTGCATTAGTATAATTAAATCAGCTCAGTTCGAATAATTGTTTAAAGACAGCGTAGCTAAAAAGCCGTAACTCGTACTGAAGCTCTGTAATGAATTTGTTTGTCTGCTAGCAAACTGCCATAAGTGCTGGAGCAGCAATGCTACCATAAATACTCATCTCTCTCTCTGTGTGTGTGTGTGTGTGTGTGTGTGTGTGTGTCTTCATCTTCATGTTGATGTGGTGCTCAGGGCTCCTGGCGCCCCCTCTGGCAGAAGCGGGCATCGCATGGTGCTGTGTAAAAGGCAGCTGCTTGTGTTTGGAGGATTCCACGAGAGCGCGAGGTACGAAACGTTGCAGGCTTTAAACATGTAGCTAAATCGTGTCACGCACTACACATCATTCAGTGTATCATATATGATTCAACTGCATGAAATGAATATATTTTTAATTACCTTATAATACTTTATGGTGTATATTGTACATGTCGTTCTAACGCAACACGAACGTGGCGTCGCACCTGAGGAGCAAAAAGAATCCAGCTGTGCTGCGTATCATTTAACATTAAAGCAGTTGTGAATAGAATCATTTTAGAATAATGTTTAACCCTTTCATGCATAAATCTGTCAGGCAGCAGAGACGGTGGCTGTTGGAGGTTAAGTTTCTTTAGTTTCTTACAGAGGTGTGAGGCTTGGTGTGTGTAGACAGGCACTCAGGTGACACTGAGCGCACGCTTCACAATGAGTGAGTGGATTCAGAGTCCTTAAGTAGTGCGTGATTGTGTGACGCAGTCCGAACGACGGAGAACCTGAACGCGAGAGAGTTCGTCATGGATGAGTGTTGTTGTCCCCTGCGGCCATGTTTGTAGGCCGCGTTGCACTCTGGGAGTTGTAGTTGGCAGCCATGTTTGTTTGCCGCGCTGCGAGAACAACAGATAATCGAGAGAGCTACAGAAGTTTACGTTAATTTACAGTAATGCTCTCAAGTGAGCATGACTGACGGTGATTTATATCTTTATATTTTACTAAAATATAAAAAAGAGCCTTAAATTTACTGTCTGTAAGTGTGAACACTATAAGGGTTAAACGAAAGGGTTAAAATCAGCTAAAACGTGGAGCCATCCAGCTAACACTTTTCCCTCTTCACCATGAATGTAAACGTGTTTAGCATCTAAAGCTTTTTATTTATTTATTTATTTATTAAATGCTGGAGCTACAAGACTAGTGTAGCTAACAACTAATGGAAGCTTTATATATATATATATATATAATGTGTGTGTGTGTGTGTGTGTGTGTGTGTGTGTGTGTGTGTGTATATAGTCATAATAATAGATATATTTATTCTACTATGACAAAAACCATCCAAGACCAATAGCAAATCTCACTGATGGAAAACATGGAAATGTTTAAAATTGGATTATTTTTATTTTAACCCTTAAATATCACGCCAGTTCAGCAAAATTCAGTGGATAGCAGTTAGGATAGTGTTAGTACAGGAAATAATCATAATTAATATTTATTAATATTATTAATCATAATTAATAAATGATAGAAATGAAAATCGAGAAACCTCAAGTTGCATAAAGAACTGTTTCACATCTTTGCGGCTGAGAATTAAAACCGAATCGTGACGTGCGTTGCAATTTCCACCACTTTTACAAGTAAACAATGGCTACTGAGATGATCGTGTGCACTTACCATCTGAGCTAAGGAAGAACTGATAAGGGATTGGAAATAAAGTATAAAATCAAATAAATAGCGTGTGGTAGCTGTTCATGCGTTTTTTCCCCTCAGTCCTGTAACTCTGTGTAAATGTTAACGTGTTTAGGGATTATATCTACTACAATGATGTTCACTCGTTTAACCTGGACACCTTCACCTGGTCCCGATTGGCCCTGTCTGGCTCCGCCCCCTCGCCACGCTCCGCCTGCCAGATGACCGCCACGCCCGACGCCAGCGGGGTCATCATCTACGGAGGCTACTCCAAATCCGTAGGTGTTTTATGATTTTAGTTTAATACAAGGTCATTTTTATGTAAGAAAACATTTTCACATAAAACAGAAAGAACAAATGTATGAATATGTGAAGTTTATGAATACATGAAGGTGTGAACAGTTTTATCTTAGCCTTTTACCATAAAACAAGAGCGTAATATGTTTTGTCACTCTCAGCCTTGGTGTTCAGGCAGTACTGACCATTTTACAAATCACGTAGATGTGATGTGATGTGACGTGATATGATGTAGATGTGAACGTAGACGTTCAGATGTGAGCTCTTGCCCTGGCTGAGTAGGCGAGTTTATCACTCGTACTGATGGTCTCATCAATCCTGTTCCGACTGTAACGATAATAATTGTGATGGTAATCTATACGTTGGATAGAAAAACAGTAGCAAATGCCGCTAGTGAGGAAAAGAATAAAACAGGAAGTGAAGCACGTGCTGAAGCTAAACATTTCACTGTCTCACCAGAGAGCCAAGAAGGATGTGGATAAAGGGACCATCCATTCAGACATGTTTCTGCTGAAGAAAGAGGGCAAAGAAGAGCAAGGTAACGTCCGCTCATAATCCAGATTAAAGACGAGCAAAGTAACGTCCGCTCATAATCCAGATTAAAGACGAGCAAAGTAACGTCC
>CM074980.1:26249000-26270795 GCA_037576825.1 Pangasius krempfi
AGATTAAAGACGAGCAAAGTAACGTCCGCTCATAATCCAGATTAAAGACGAGCAAAGTAACGTCCACTCATAATCCAGATTAAAGACGAGCAAAGTAACTTCTTCTTATAATCCAGATTAAAGAAGAGCAAAGTAATGTTCATTTATAATCCAGATTAAATGAGGATCTCAGAAATATTAATCTTAATATCTTTGACTAATATCAAACCCTGTCTCTGAAAATGTCAAACTAAACTAAAAGTACTGATAAGACCGACCAAAGCAGTGTTTATATAACAGTTATAATTTAAAATAAGTTACAGTAATAACAGTTATAAATAAATTATAATGAAGTACAATAACAGTTATAATAAGAGTTGTAACATTGTTAATGGTTACATTAGTAAGACAATTATAATTTAATAGAACAGTTATAACAGAGATTAATATTGAAATTAAAATATTTATAAGTTTTACATGTTAATATTAATGAACATATTGTAACTGCTATAATTAATAGAACTGACAGTTATAATAATTTATAATGAATCCAGATGAAGTGTTTATATAAGTGCAGGTATAAATAATAATACTCGTGTGTCCGTGTGTAGAGAAGTGGTCGTGGAGTCGCGTGAACCCGTCGGGCGTGAAGCCTCCTCCGCGCTCGGGTTTCTCTCTGGCTGTGGGGCCGGCGGGACGAGCGATCCTCTTCGGAGGAGTGTGTGACGAGGAAGACGAGGAGACGCTGGAGGGAGATTTCTTTAACGACCTTTACCTGTACGACATCAACAAGAACCGCTGGTTCCCGGGACAGCTCAAGGTACAAGACATCCTTCAGCCGACGGCTCACAAGTCACCACTTTATTTTATTTTTTTACTTTTAATGACCTGACATCACATCCCTCGTCGGGGGCCTTTATTACTTACTTGATACCCGTTGTGCGTGAACACAGGGGAGCAAGTCGGAGAAGAAAAAGCGGCGACGGGGGAAGAAAGCAGGAGAAGATGGAGGACAGGAGAATGAAATGAAGCAGGGGAGTAGTGAAGCGGCGGAACAACCGACGGAAATCGTGAAGGAGATCGTCACCGAGGACGGAACGGTGTTGACCATCAAGCAGGCCATTCCCACGGCCCAGGAGAGCGAGGAAGAGGAGGAGGAGGAGGAGGAAGAGGAGGGAGGAGGTGCAGCCGCTCCTTTGGTGGAGCCGTGCCCGAGGTCGAGCGCAATGGCGGCGGTAAAACACGGGAAGCTGTATTTATACGGAGGCATGTTCGAGGTTGGAGATCGTCAGTTCACTCTGAACGACCTGTACTGCCTCGACCTGCACAAGATGGAGCAGTGGGAGGTGCTGGTGGAGATGGACCCCAGTACGTCAACAGTAGTTTTTACACAGGTTTACGTAGGGGTGGGGCGATATGGGAAAAAAATCATATCACGATTCTTGAAGGCATTTCTATGATACACGATATGTATCACGATATAGAGGCTTGCTCACAGCCTGCCAGCAATAGAGTCATGTCACAGTAAAAAAGTATTAATGATCAATTTGTTTATTATTAATAACTCTTGGTTGAAATATATAGTGACGTAATTTATCACGATATCAATATTATATTATGATCTCGCCCAGCCCTACATTTACATTCATATTTATCGATTTGGAGGAATATTTAATCTTTTGGGACTTCTAAGTCCGGCACAATCCCGAATCTGACAGTGATGAGAAAAACACACATTTTACAGAAATGTCAAATTTCAATATCAAATGAAAATTATTACTGGATGTGTGTCTGTAACTAGCCAAGAAACAAAACCTCATTTATCGTACAGTTTCCTGTGGGTAGATAAATAAACTATAATCTGAAATATTAATGTTTTAATGTAACGACACTTCATTTATGTTTCTTATACGACCAGGAATTTATTTTAAGCTCCTATTCACACAGAAATCATTTAAAATTACACCAAATCCCAAATAACTTCATATCCATTATATACTCACTACATAAGGTATAACATGAGGCACATTTTTTAAAATTCAACCACAGAAAACTGACTAGCTATTAACTTTCAATATCACATTAAAACAGAATTTGTTTGTGTTTTTCTTTATACATTTCTACATATTAAAAAAATATATTTATGTGAAAATAAAGTATGCTGTACATGCATTTAATCATGGTCCTCTTCCTATACTGAGTAACTTGGCAAAGAAAATTAATATCGGTAATGCTATGAAGTTAGCTAACGCCGTTATCTACTAGCCAATTAATGTTCTGCGAGCGTGAATATTTTAACTAATTGCTTAAAACAGCTACGTGCTCCAGCTCTGCCTATGAATGATTAATGAGTACTATGTAATGTATACGAAACTCGTTTATTGTGTTGAGGAATGTTAATTTTCTTGTTCGGTATTTGAATCTATGAAGGGAAAGCATACAAAAGCATATCCAGATGATTTCCTGCTGTCATTACAGAAACTCAAGAGTGGTTAGAAGAATCGGAGTCAGAAGACGACGGTGAGGAAGAGGAGGGTAAAGCAGGCGAGGATGAGGACGAGGAGGAAGAGTCCTCTGAGGAGGAGGAGAGTGATGATGAAGGTGGTAAGAGTTGAAAAAATGGGGGAAAAAATGTTTTGTTATGAACCTGTTCTCTGATTTGAGGGAAAAACAAAACATAAGAGTACAAGATGTAAAGTTGTTTTGTAAAGTTTCTTGGCTTAATTCTGTTTACAGTAGAGTTTCCTTGATAAACATTATTTCGCTCCATTAGTCAACATTAACGAACAATGTAAATGAACATCAGCACTGAAAATGCCAGAAGTAATGTTTAATAAAGTAATTCATGCTTATTTTAATTAAGCAGATACGCCAAATGTTAAATAAATAAATAATAAAAAAACAATTCCTAAGTAATAATGAATGGAGGGTGCCAATATTTACAGCTGGAGCTCAGCTGGGTGTCAGACAAATTAACAAATTTTGTAACACACTGCAGTTTTCATTTATGTGGACTATTGATTAATAATCATTAGTTTATTAACCCCTTGATTTTGTGGAGTATTTGTCACTAGCCAAAACACAAAGTAAACAAGATGAAGGGGGGAAAAAAAACGACTAGCAGATTACTAAAGCGTTCCAGAGACTCTGTCCAGCAGGTGGCGTTAATGAGCCACAGGAATGTTTCACAATTTGTAGAAAAGTCAGTAAACAGTCGCAACAGATTTTCCTGCTGGTTTGCTTGTGTATCGATGTGTAAAGAAATCGGTGCGTGTAGTCGGATGGGTTAAAGGTGACCCCGGCTTTGTGTTTGTACATGTACAGATTTGTGGTACATCTGGCAAAATTAGCTTGTTTTACGTAGCATTAGTTACGAGTTTGAGAGAGTTTTAGCAGTTTCACATGATCACTATAAGCATTCTGTTTTTCCAGGACAACACGGAGTGGTTTATTCCTTACATTTAAGATTAATTTTTTTTTTTTTTATGATTACCACCTTACCTAATGATGAGTAAGGACCAACACTCGACAGACCAGGGTGCTGTGAAGCAGCACGACACGAAGTGGATTGGCGGTCTTTCGTGTGTTATTCCGCTTATACCGCATCGATTCGCTAACAATTACAGTGTTTAATTTATTAACAAACGACACGTCACACATTTTAACCGTTCCTGTCCTGACTTACCTTATAGCAACAATAAACATACATAAGCATACATTACAAATCCCTGTGAATGAGCTGTTACTATAGAAACGATATTAGAACCAGCGCATTAATAGAAACCTGTTGTTCATATTACAGCCGGAATTACCGTCTAAGCTGTGCTATTATACAGAAAGAATTCACGCCTTCTGGACCAATCAGATTAGAGGATTTTAAACCGTTCTGTGGCGTCAAGAACAAGGCAAAAGCAATTTAATGTCCTATTCTCTAATTTATGTTGCACTTAAGTTTTTTGTTGGACTCACCCTCATACATTTCTGATCATTTTAAATCAAGGTTCGGAAAATGTGCGTAAATTATAGTAGTTTTGCACTTAAATATCCTGCACTGGAGGCTCCTCAGAAACAGCCACAGGAATGAAAAGTGCGATCCTTAACACTCAGGTGTCCGCGCTTGTATGTTGCAGAGGGTGAACATCCCCCGGTGAAGCCCGGCGAGAGTGTGAGTGAGTATCAGAGCCGGACCGAGGCGTACTGGCAGCGACTGGCTCGCTCCAACATGGGCCCTGACGCCAAGGACAAGAAAGTCAACAAAGTGGGGCTCGCCATGGCCAAGGCGTTCTTCGAGGATCAGGCATAGCAGAGGGTGTTTATAATGTGTGTGTGTGTGTGTGTGTGTGTGTGTGTGTGTGTGTGTGTGTGTGTGTATGAGTATGAGGGAGAGAGCGTGCATGAAAGCTAAAAATCTGTGTGTGTATGCACATTTGTTTATATTCATGTCTGCATCCTATTACCTTTATGATCTAATGAAAGTGTGTGTGTATGTGTGTGTATGTGTGTGTATGTGTGTGTATGTGTGTGTGTGTGTGTGTGTACAGTTATAAATGTGTGATTGAGTTTTAAGAGCAGCATTTTTTTTATTCTCTTTGACCTATATGAGGATTTCTGCTCAATAAAACTTTTTCATTCTAGTCTTGTCTCTTTTTATTTCCTGTGTTTCATGATCTCATGTGGGAAGGTAAAATATTCCTGCGTAAAATCTTTAGTTCGTTATAAGCAAATGCACCAGGATTTAATCTGAAATGAAAAATACACTAAAAAAAAAAATCTCTGTAAAAGCAGATTTGAATAGTTGTAGGCTAACTCAAGCTAGCTGAACTATTTTACACCTTGCTATTTTCTCACATTGCTGAATTTAGCTAGCTATATTAACTATAGTCGTTTTAGCACATGCTTGCTAGCTTAATTTCATGGCACGTTTTGTCAGATTTTAGCAAACGGCCATATATATCAGAATATATATCATTACAATCAGAAACATGCTAGCTAGGATTGGTTTGCCATTATGCTAGCTGTTGATACCAGATATCAATTATTTTTCCACATTTTGATGACTGCATGGTAAGTTTAATAAAGAAAACTACAAGACAATAAAATTCAACAGTTAAAATGAGGACATTTTAATGAAGGAAAGCTAGTAGCGTTAGCCTGAAAGTTAACAGCAAGCTAAAATACATGATGCTGTGTTATTGAAAGTTAATTTTGACAGCTCACTGAAGCTAGAACAATCATTTGTAATCATGGTCATGTTTTGTACACCTAGTGGGTTCTTGCATAGGTTACTAAATCTAGCTTTTATACACTATAGTGGCTTTAGCACAAACTAGCTAGCTTTTCTGGCTAACTGATTTTTTTTTATGGCAATTTAATTTCTTCAAACAGGCATAAAGGTTCAAATTTTAGTGAATAACCGAATACATATGACAAAGACATCAACATGAGAAAAACTTCTGGCTATTACATGATAAGTTTTAATGAACAACACTGACAACAGTTAAAATGAGGACAGTTTGATAGAGTAAAGCTTAGTAGTGTTCGACTAAATATGGACAATGTTGAATAGTAACTAGCTGACAAACTACCATACATGCTAACTAGAGTTAAAAAATTAAAGCAGGCCAATATGCTAGCTGCTGATATTACCACACCAGATCCCACACACTTTCCCACATTTTTGACAACTACATGGTAAGTTTAAAATCCTTATGTTTTGTCCACTTAGTTAGTTAGTGAGTTCTCCCTTAGCTGAATTGAGCTAGCTAGCTAAATTCACTTTAATGGCTTTAGGAAAAACTAGCTAGTTTCATTATTGTTGGCTGCTCCCAACTCAAACGTATTACATCGTCTTTCTCAGCTAATTCCTCCTGTGAACTGTTACACCTTGTATATCTGACAATGAAATTACCATCATAAACATGCTAGCTAGCATTAAAGTATGGTGCTATGCTAGCTGCTGATATCACCACACCAGATCCCAGATATTTTCCCCACATTGTGACTACTACAAGGTACGTTTAATAGGGAACAGTGACAAAACGTTTAACAGTTTCAATGTAATGTAGCAGGTCAGTGTAATGAAGAAAATCTAGTAGTGTTAGACTGAAAATGGACATAGCTGAATATTAGTTACCTAGCTAGTAATCTAACATACTGTACATGATGCTGTGGAATCAAAAGCAGATTTTAATAGTTTTATGCTTACACATAATCCTTGTTATGTTTTCTACACCAAGCTATTTGCTTAATTGAATTTAGCTCACTAGCTAGCTGTATAGTGTATCTATGGTGGCTTTAGCATAAACTACCTAGCAGGTTAGCTTAAATTTTTGGCTGCTACCAACTCAAACTTCTTATAGCATCTTGCTCAGTTAATTTTTGTTTTAAACATCTATAAAGTGTCAAAATTTAGTGAATAACTATGTGTCTTTGGCAAAGAAATTACCATCAGAAACATGCTAGCTCGAGTTAAAGTCAGCAGTCAAATAGGCTAGCCGATGATATTAACACAACACACCACATATCAGATTTTTTCCCCTCACATTACTGTAAGCATGGCAAGTTTAACAACAAGCAATACCGAAAGAAAATACAATTTAACAGTTAAGAATTACTGTATCTAAATCTAATTAGTGTTAGACTAGCCATTTGAATAGTAGCAGCTAGCTAGTAGACCTAGATACATGATGGCTTTAATGACTGGATTCATGTTTACTAGATTCAATTTTTGGCAGAAAATAATGCCCTTGGTTTTGTTTGGGGCACTTAAATATAGACAGCCACCCAAGTATATTTTGTCCCGTTGAGATCCACTTTAATAGGAACACCTGTACACCTACTCTATGCAGTTATCCAATCAGATGGTCGAAACAAAAACAAACAAAAACTGTTGCACCTTTTGCACACTATGTCCTCAAAAAGCTGCTAAGATTCCTCTTTTCAAGCTGCTAAAGACATTTTTACTTATTTTTACATTAGTTTCTATTCTATTCTATTTTTCTATTCTTTTATTATATTCTGTTTTATTATGTATCACAGTTGCACTGTGGGGACGAGACACTAAGCAAAAACATTTCACTACATTAATACATCACATGTATGTAATGTATGTGACAAATAAAGAACCTTGAACCTTGAATCAGCCAATCATGTGGCATCAGTGCAATGCATAAAATCATGCAGATACAAGTCAAGAGTTTCAGTTAATGTTCATGTCAAACATCAGAATGGGGAAAAAATGTGAAAAAATGGCGTGGTTGTTGCTGTCAGATGGGCTGGTTTGAGTATTTCAGAAACTGCTGATCTCCTGGGAATTTCACACACACCAGTCTCTAGAGTTTACACAGAATGGTGCGAAAGACAAAAAACATCTTGTGTGCGGAGGGTCTGCTGAAACACCTTGTTGATGAGAGAGATCAGAGAAGAATGTCCTGACTGGTTAGAGCTGACAAAAGGCTATAGTAACTCAAACAAGCACTCTTTACAACCGTGGTGAGCAGAAAAGCATCTCAGCATACACAAAACATCAAACCTTGAGGTGGATGAGCTACAACAGCAGAAGACCACATCAGGTTCCACTCCTGTCAGCCAAGAACAAGAATCTGAGGCTATCATGGGCACAGGCTCACTGAAACTGAAGAGTTGAAGACTGGAAAAAGACCAGGTGATTTTTTTTTTCTTCTAATCTTCAACTGTCCAGTTTGGATATTTTGTGCATGCAGTGAAGAAAACTAAGCCTACAGAGATGAGACGTGGGCGCGAACTGATAAGTGTAGATCAGCACACAGATTAATACCGAGAACAGCAGTAGAGCTGCAGAATCTCTACTAGAAATCACAGCTTCTCCAAACCAAACGGCCTGACCTATTTCTTCATCCGGCTGAGCAGAATGAGGGACGGAGAAGGCCTGATGAATAATAAATGCACTGCTGAGAGATGGATGAGGTTACTATGATGCAGCCGAACCGAGCCGAGTCGACTGCTCCTCCTCCTCTAATCTCTCATCATGCACCGAGGCGCCTTTTTATTTCATAACTCTTCATAAAAAAAAAGACTCGGTTTATATTTACACCTCAAAAAGTGTCTATTTTTGTAGCTCTGACGTCCTATGGCACATGAAGCGGCAGTCGTCAGAGAAACGTCAGAGGAGGTGTGTGTGTGTGTATATGTGTGTTTTAAAGAGAATTTGAGCCATGCAATATTTTCAGACCTAAGTGTAAATATGTTAATTTTATATATACATACATAATATATATATGTTAATTACATTTCCACCGCAATTACTGGAATAGCTATGGTAAAAAAAAAAAAAAAATAGCACCCGCTATGAACTTCATGGCACATGATCTCACCTTCATCTTCTTCATCATCTTCTTCATGTTCCTGAAAGAACCCAGAGTTTGTTAGAGAACATGCCTAAGCAAGTCTGGGACAAAGTTCTGAAAAAAAGTATTAATGAGGGTTTGGTTATTAAAAAAGAAATCCCGAACTTTTAGGATGAAAGAATACGAACTGAATGAGAACTGTAACTCTGACTAGAGGAAGCCATCCACCAAAACTCAGTCCCTGGATAAAGACTAGTCAAAAAGCAACCAAGAAAGGAAGGATAATGCTAAACTTGATGCCACCACCACCATGCTTCACTGTGTGTACGATGTTCTCAGGGTTATTTGTGGAGTTGTGAATTTGTACAAGGAAAACCCTATATATAATTAGACCGTTGGCTTTGTTTGTCGTTGACAATAACAGATTCGCTCATTATTTTTGACAGTATTATTCTATCATGCAGTCAGTCTAAGGTGAAGTGTACTGTATGTAACCAAACCTTATCTATGTTATCTTTAATAATATTTTGGAGGAGGCGTGGCCTCTGTGTGATCAGCCATGTTTGCTTTTTGAAGTTTCCTTTTTTGTTGTTTTGTACCGTAGCTATGTGGCTAAATATGAACTAAACTGCACTGTGTAGTTAGCATCGGAACTTCACAGAGGCGTCCATTTTGAATAAAAGAGAAACATATTTGTCTTTACAGCAGCTTGGTTTCACTCCATCTTTTAGGCCCCGCCTCTCAATGTGTGTAAATGTGGACACTCCACGCTAATTTACAAAGCCTAATAAAAAAAAAACAACTTCAGATTAAATAAAATTTTTCCTAAAGCTGGCTTTTATTCTTTTTTATTTATTTATTTATTTATTTATTTTTTACTAAGTATTGGGGCCTTTGCAGTCTCTCACTTCTGCAGACGTGTTACACTGATAATGATTTTACTGGATGTGGAATAAAGTTACTTCACTAAAATATTAATTTAAAATGTTTGACCAGCTGTGAACGCGTCACCCCACACACACACACACACACACGCACACACACACACACACACACACACACACACACACACTCAGAGGGTGTGTGTTTCCCTCCTCTCTCCTAAACTCCTCCACAGATTTAGAGAAACAACCCATAATCCTCTTCTGCTTTTGGGACAGGGCGGCACTCGGCGTGGCGATTCGGTTGCAGTAATCTCTGCTGAAACTGGCTTTCACTCACACACACACACACACACACACACTCACACATGCTTCAGAAACAGTCCCACCATTATGAGACATTTTTGTACAACACAACTCCTCACACAGTCACACTGTGATCTTAACTGCAGCGGGATTTAGCCTTCACTAACATTTTAAATCTGCTACTCTGAAATTCTTTAGCTTTTCCATTCTACCATGCATAAATGATAAATATTCCTGTATTCCTACTAATTGTGTTTTTCCTTATTTTTATATATATTTAATAGAAAAAAAAATCTTCTAAATTAAAAAAATGCAAATCCCAAGATACAAGATACTTTGTATGCATGCTAATATTCGTGTATATAAATGTGTATGCTAATTGTTTGTTACACTGAATGGGTTTTTAATGAGCTAAAATGTATTTTTCGACATTTTGCAGTTTGAAGTGAAAAAAAAAAAATGGAACAGGAAATTAATGTCATTTGCATATTGTAACATGATTGGCTTTTAAAATCTATGATGCAATAAGACTTGCTTCTCTCATGAATAATACTAAGGTTTTACACTAAGATCTTTCAGCTTCGTGTTTCTAAAAAGAATGCGGCAAAGCCTCCACGTGAATTTGTCCCTGAAAAAAAAAAATAATCGTAAACCATTTATCTGACTAAAGGTAAATTTCACTGGGTATAAAAGCTGATTTACAGTTTTGGCACATTTGGATCACACTAAATAGTAATACAGTTCAAACATTAGCTGATGTGTGATTGATAAAATTATACATGTCCTGATTCTGTGTGTGAGTGTGTGTGTGTGTGTGTGTGTGTGCAGTTCAGTATGAGAATCTTCTCAACACTCATTCCTTCCTCTACACACAGTCTGAAACACACTCCGCATTCAGAGTGTGTGTGTGTGTGTGTGTGTGTGTGTGTGCCGGAATATACCATCTCAAGATTCTCGACAGGGGGAAGGTAGGCTTGTTGTTTTCTTCCCATTTCTAGTTGTGTGTGTGTGTGTGTGTGTGTGTGTGTGTGTTAAGAGATAGTATTTTGTCAAGAAATGTTGGGATTAACACAGCAGAAAGACAATAAAGAAATGATCAAACACAGAAGCTGTAGTTATGTAATATGATAAAGAAAAAGGAAATCCCTTTTCTTCAGGAAGTCGTCAGGAAGTCGTCAGGAAGCGTCTGGGACGAGCAGCTTGAACGTCTAAAGGAGCGTCTGAAGTGGAGTTAGCATTAGCATGTGTAACACTGTCGGAATTTTAAACACAGGCACACACACACACTGCATGCAAAACACCCTGTGGGGATGAGCTGTCTCTCTAGACATACTGATTTGGATTTGGTCTGTTTTCTAAAGTGGGCGTGGTCAGATGCTTTGGGGTGGAGTCTTAATGGGACTGAAGATTATAAAGAAGTTTGCTATACTCAGAGTTAGTCTGGGTTTCTTGAAATTTTATATTAGATATATTTATAGTTACATATTAATGATATATTTATATTTTATATTAGATTTCATACTATTTTTCTTTTGAATTTCAGCTCAGCTTTAGTGGTTTTGTTCATTTAACGTCAATTTTAATCATTATTCATTTGTTAGTAATTGTAGTTAAGGAAATAAACAATTTTATTAAATTCGAATCGGAAATGGAGCGAGGATATTTACATGACTACAGTTAGCAAAATTTAAGAATACACTCCAAAAAAACCCCAAATGAACAAACAAACAAATATAAATGTACATTTGCATTTTATTTATTTTATTTTATTTCAGTTGGTTCTGAAGGCAGTAATTTTAGTTTCCTTTTAGCTGTAGTTTTTTTTGTTGCTGTAAGTGCTTTTTTTTTTTTAATTAAATGCTTTTAACATTTATTTATTTATTTATTATTATTTCAATTTATTTATTGCATTAGTTTACTGAGCTTTATATTTATTTATAGCTTTAATTTTTTATAAAAACAGAAATTTGCATTCCAACAGTTTCTGGATACTTCTATTTCCTGTTTTATTGTTGTTGTTTTTTTTATTCCTCAAATGTTTTATAGTTTTATTTTTACAGTTATGTGCACAGACCTGCTAAACCCCATCTTTTTGGGTGAAAGTCTACTAAGTTCTATTTAGTCTATTTAGTTTAATTTGAGTGATTTTTGTTTGTGTATTTTTTAGTTTTAAAGTGGAGTAAAAATTTTGCAACATTCATGGTTTCTGGGTAAAAAAAAAAGAAAAGGTACCTCGAAAACGAACACACTAACTAACCAAATAAATAAATAAAGAAAGAAATTACTACTACTAATACTAATACCATTACTAATAACAATTCCAGTAGTTTAAAAATAAAATGTGGATGTATTGAGCATTTTTCCCGCAGCTGTACTTTTCATTAACAGTAACAGTAACCCTGGCTAGATTGGAGTAAGTTACATCCATTTTAGACATCATTTCATCAACGTTTAATAAAAGAAGGCAGTGATAAAATGAGAACCCGTTTCTTTTTTTAATGACCACAAAAACAAGAGCTTACTTTCAAACACTTTCATTATGTTCTCCACATAACTCAAAAAACGGACAAACTCCCAGGAAAACAAAAGTAAAGAACGGAATAAGAGAAAGAGAGAAAAAGAAGTGGGCATGCTCGGGCATGCGATGGCCGACCGCAGGGTCGTGGTGCGTCCGTCTGGGCAGGATGGAGGTTACAGAGGAGATTTCAGCCACCGCATGCTTCATTTTCATCTCCCAATATCTCCCACACACACACACATATTACACACCGCACATGGAGGGTGTACACCAGGCCATCCGATTGTAACGTTTATACCAGATCATGTGACCAGTAACCTGCATTCAGTGCTGTTTTTAACACACTCTCGTTGACTTCCTGTTAAGGTTTGGAAGCGTGTATAAACATTTAAAACATAGACTTATCTAATAAACATTGTTGAAGCCATTTCCTTTCATTTCCTTTCCTTCCTTATCTTACTTGTATATTGTCACATCATATTGCTAAGTAGCTAGCATACTAACATGAGGTTACAGTTCAAGTGGCTGAAATCATTCGCGTGGTCATCTTCACTGTGCCGAGTTTGTGGTGTCTCATGGCCGTCATATTCATTAAATAAAATATAGGTATTAACAGGATCAAAATGGGTGTTTGATAAAGCTAGTTATCTTCCAGTACCTTGATTTTTTAAATAATCTAGCTAGCATGACGGTGGGGGAGGGGTGGTTGATGATGTCACCAAGGTAAACGTAAAAAGCTAGCTAGGTAATAGGCGGCTAGCATGACATCATTTATACACTGTACATAACTCACTATTTAACTAACTAGCTTCATAGTTAGCTAGGCAGTACAACAACTTAGCTATCAAAAGGTACCTTTACTGTTAATTATTTTAAAAGATTTTCAACAATATTCAATCAAATATTGTGACGTAGGTACCGTAGCTCAACATCATAACTTGAATGAGGCTGTGAACCATTTTTGCTTCTCTGAGAAAAAGAAATTGCGCTAAATCTCAACGCCTCCAGAGTTCATAAAACCGCAGATTCCAATAAAATCTCAGCCGAATTCTATAACAAACTGCGTGATAACGTGAGTTCTCCATATCCGATTATAATCACAAATCCTGTTCAAAGTAAGCTTGAGGTAAAAAGGAAATATTTTTCTGTCCGTTATCATGTTTCATTTTCATTTCTCTATTGGCGCTACCGTACTTGTAGCTGTCCCGTGATTGCTATCCTCCTATCGGTGGATTTTAGACGAGCGTCATCTGAGATTTTAAACAGAAATTTCTCACACTGACACGACTTTGTCGTCGGCCATCTTTGGTCGCAGCAGCACTAAAAGAATTCTTTTACGATGTGCAGTTTTGGTCTGCGAAAGCAAACTCGTACAGCGCAAAACTGGCTTAAGTCGCTGTGATGTTTATGTGATCCCTAACTGTCAGCGGTGGGAAAATCATATGCTGGCGAATTATACTTAATAAGTGAAGAATAGAATAGAGGATAGAACACGTATGAAAATTTTATTCAGTTAAAAGTGGAAGTATCCAGCCAAAAACGTACTCCAGTCGAAACGTTGCAACTTTTAAATGTACTCAAGTATTAAAAAGTGAAAAGTAAATACTTTTATTTACCTGATGAACAGTAGATAATGCATTGGCAGTATAGTTTATTTTTCATACCGATAAAATTTGAAAAATGAAATGTAAATGAAATGCAAATAAAATGCGCAGGAGTCTGTTCTATTGACGTTTAGCGTACAGTCACTGGCTGGATGAGAGAAGAAGAGATTTGTAATGAGGTCTAAATAAAACTGTAAGGAGGGAAAAAAAGTCATTTTTTCTTGAATTTCAATAACAGTCATTTAACAAAGTAACAAACGTACTGTTACTCGAGTCGTTTCCGCTCCTGACGCTTGTGGACGAGGGTGTGTTAAAACCAGCACTGCATTTCAGCAGCTTTGGCCTCCACCTTTTTTGTCCTTTCCGTTCCTTTCCATCACTTCTTTTTTTTTTCTTTTTGAAAATTGATGTGGTGGGAGAAGGGAGAAAAAGAGAGATAAAGGGAGAGAGCACAGACTGTGAGCGATCAGTGACTCAGGCGGGAGATACAGGCCCCATACACACACACATGCTATAAAAAAACCACACACAGCTCAGAGTCTTTGAGTTCAGTGAGCTGGCTAGAAAAAAATAAAGCGGACATCTCTTCGAGTGTTTATTCCCTTTTGGTTCGATGAGGAGTTCATCTCAGATGTTTGAATCCTTCTGAAAGGTGATTTTTTTTTTTTTTTTTTTCTTTTTGTGGAAAGACGTCACTGCAGTGCTGGGGTAGATTCAATATTTTTGTCAGGGTTTAAGAAAAAAAAAATTACACAAATAAATTACTGAATAAAAATAAAACGCAACCGTATACTGCTTCCAAAACTAGAAGACTTTTATATCCTTATTTGTCTCGGAAGGTAGCTTTACAAAACTAAACCATACATCAGCATGCAAATTGGTCTCTTTAAAAAACAAGGCAGTCGGCATTTTTTCCAGACATCTTGCAAATAGCTAAAAAATCTTTTTTTTTTTTTAAATCATTTTTCAATAAATATTTTTTTGAAAGCAGCAGTTTTGGAAAAAAAAACAAAAACAAAAAACGTTAACAGTCTCTGACACTGGTCGACAACAGCGGCTTCCTCGGGTGTGTGCGGTGAAGTGGGTGCCGACGTTCCTCGTTAATTAATGGCACCCCGTCGGGATTTAATACCTTACAGGATATCATGTGTTAGCCCTCATCCAACATTCAGACGGTGTTTAAACAATGAGGTCTGTCAATGAAACTAAAAAAAAAAAAATGGATGACACATTGTGAATATGAGTCTACTATCAAGAATGAGCGAAATGTATAATGTTGTGGTTTAGAAATGAAAGCTAGCTAGTTAGGTTAGCTAAAACCTAGATTGTTAGCTTAAAAGCTCCATGTGCTGGGGCAGATGAGGAAATACGCTGAATAAAATCACAGCGCTAAATGTGACACGCTCATGAAATTTCGGTGGGCATCAGACAGCAGGAGAAGCACAATTTACCATCCACCTTTACCCAAGCTTTAACATGGATCATCGTAGGAAATGAAATACCTTTATGACAGTTCCACTGCAAATATTTAACTTGCTAGTAATACGGTGGAAATGACATCTTGCTTTATAAAACCAGGAGTCTCATTTATCAACCGTGTGTCTGCAATATTCTACACACGGAACCTTATTTATCGGTTTCTTCCTGTGTATAATTACGCACGCTCCTGACCACGCGTACGCAGAAACCCCCTAGTGGTAGAAAAGTGAAATCACAGATAAACTGACATGCAATGAGATCTTAGTTGACCTCGATTCTAAAGTTTTTAAGCCATGAGTACATTTCGACGAGAAAGTGCAGACCAGCTATGAGATTTTCCAGCAGTGACTCGCGTCTTACATTCATATCGCTCACGCTGCAGTACAGTACATTTCAATAGCCATAGCCATAAAATCTAAAAGAAGACAAACCTTAGACAAACCACTTGTTTGGTAAAAGAACCAAATAAACCAATTTATCGCTACCTAATTGTCGTCCACCACATTGTCAGCAACAAGCAGTGCCACGTGCAGGCTACTGGGCTTTGCGAAGGGAAAGTCTTTACCATATATGGTGATTCGGGGGCGTTTCTTTATGCAAATGAGCGTGGCCATGCACGGGCAGAGCAAATTAAGAACGTGTAGGGTTTATAAACATCCATTTCGAAGAGCTGTGCATACGCCCGCGTGATAAATGACAATTTTCCGGCGTGTACAGATTGAGAAGTCTGATAAATGAGACCCCTGAAAGTGCGGGATTCCTGATTGGTTAGTTCTGTTTCTCACCGTAAGGACTAGTAGCCAATGAAATGTGATTAAACAAAAGTTCATTTCACGTTGACCTTTTATTAATCATTATAACGTAGTTACTGCGTGAAACATGTTATTTGATACGTATATAATCAGCTATGTTCTTTGTATTATGTTAAATTCCTGAATAAGCATTTGGAACTGTCATAAAATATTTTAAACCCAAAATACAGCCTCTTAACTACGCCCCAGCACCAGGCTTCCCAATCGACTCAGGCATGGTCTTTTTTAGCCCAGCTGTTTATTATTAGAGTGTAAAATCCCCTTCATCAACAAGGCTTTTCGCCTGTATTTTTATTTTCATCTGAGCACTTATCCTGTGACGGTGTCGTCGTGGAGGAAAATGAACTTAAACCGGTTCTGGTTTGGGGACGTTCCTGTTTCTAAACATGCACTGCAAACGTGTGTCTCTGTGTTTTTTTTTGTGTGCTCTCCAAAACAGAACCTATCCTGACTCTACAGTTCCTGACCCGGCCCTTCCTGACCAGGAAATGAGAAGGTGAAGCTGAGTCCAGATGGAGTGATGAGACGGGATGGAGGAGTGGTGAGTACAGACAAGGGACCGTTTCTCAGCCAACGACATCAATACAACGTTTCAATGGAGTAAAGTTCACCTGTGAGCTCACACCACCTCACACACACACACTCTGTCTCGCGCCACCATACATTCGAGTCCACTAGCCGAAAAAAAAAACAACAACAACAACAACAACAACAAAGAAAGAGCTATGGAAAAGTCAAGAATGCCAAAAAAAGACAGATAAAAAAAAAACAAGTGTAGCAATGAGGAATCTTAAAACAGTAATGCTAAAGAAAAAAAGTGAACAAACACAAGAGCTCTTTGGAGAAGTGCAGAGAAAAAAAAAAAAGGTTGAGCCCCGAGTTGACTGTAAATTCGTTTTTGTGTCTCCTTCTTTCCTTCCTTCTTTCCTTCCTCCGTCCTTGTGATTTACGCTTCCTTTAATCAGATGTAGCCGGAGCCGGATAAACACTCACAACTGATTCATAAATAAGACAAATTAAGAGGGAATAAAGGAAATAACAGGAGTTTTAAATAAAAAAGTGAATAAACAGAATGGCAACTCCGATGTTGAGCAAAATCACCATGACAACCAGAATTGAACTGGAGCCCTGTAAGGAGAGAGAGAGAGAGAGAGAGAGAGAGAGAAAGGAGGAGGGAGAGAGAGAGAGAGAGAGAGAGAAAGGAGGAGGGAGAGAGAGAGAGAGAGAGGAGGAAGAAAACATCAATATTTCTTATCATTACTTAGCGTTAACCATCATCCTCATGCAATCTGTCCGACACTGAGATCCCACACACACACACACACACACACACACACACACACAGACACACACACACACACACACACACACACACACACAATGAGCCCAATGCTGCTATCTACAGTATGTATGTTTATATGCTTCACTTACACCTATTTTTGTTTCACTTAAAGTCGGTGTGTGAGCATAATCATGTTCCCATAAAGATATGAATACACACATCTGCCATAACACCTCCACACCCACACACACACACACACACACACACACACACACATCCTTGTAAGGACCTTTCATTGAGCTAATTATTAATGCTGCTAATTAATGTTATGCTACACTAAATCTAAATCTAACCTTAACCTTAACCGTAACCTCAGTAATTAAAATGAAAACTTTCGCCTCTTTTAGTTCTTTTAAATAAAAGCTGCAGGGAAAAATCAATCAAACAAACAAATAAACAAATAAATAAACAAATCGTTAGTCCCCAGAGGGTCAAACTTGTCAGATATTCCTGTCCTTATGGGGACATTTGGTCCCTACCAAAACATAAACACACACACACACACACACACACACACACACACACACACACACACACACACACACACAGATCTGTTGCGATGTTTGTTTGATCTCTATCTCGTGCCACTCAGCAGATAATTAGGATCAGCATGGAAATGAGGCTGCATTGTGCTCACGCTTCAAAGATGATGAGCGTCCGTCCGCATGCGATTTTTAATTGATGTGATTCTGCAGATGTGTTTACGGCTACACACACACACACACACACACACACGCACACACACGAAGACACACACTACACGAGGAACATGCGAGGCATGAAATCGGGCTGTGACGAGTGAAGCGTGTGTTTCTTGCAACAACAACACGTGCAATGAAACACACACACACACACACACTCTGTCACAGTTTAATACGAATAGGAATATCATGACGAATTAGCATCACGATGACATATACAAAACACCGAGCCGTAAATTTGTGTTAAAATAGTCAATAAATCGCATAAACATCACTGCATAGGAGTAGTTACTTCAGATTTATTTTATATTTTTAATATAAATCGCATGCTGAGGTTTTATTTTACTGTATGTACTTATTTGTAGACCTACATCTTTCCCCTCAGTGTGTTGGTGTGTTGTGTAAACCTGTTTTACACAACTATCCTGCACTCTCTGACTCTCTGCGGCTATACACACACACACACACACACACACACACACACACACACACACCCGCCACTCTGTAACTCACACACTCTCTCCTATTGGCTAATATCAGAGCAATGCATAAGCTGTTCCCTAGCAACAGTGTGAAGCAGCCAATGTGAGGCCACTTTAGCGAGCTGCTGTTACCAAGGTGCATGCGGCCGGCGCAGTGTGTGTGCGCGTGTGTGTGTGTGTGTGTGTGTGTGTGTGTGTGATATGGTCGAGGTGGCCTGCTCTGTAGTGCTCTTTCCATGCACCTGCTTTCAGAAAAAGTTTTTTGCTGAGGTGAAGAAGTTATCTCAGGTAATGATTAATAAGAAAGTCTCGGCGTAGAGACAACATCTGACTGGAATCCAGGAAAACGATGGCGTATCTGGAGCGATTGTTGACCGACATTGTGCGGAGGTTGCTCTCATCGTAGCAGGGCGACCTCCACAGACGAACACGCTACACAACTGAGCCTGTGATTGGTCATGACTAGCGACGCATCCCCATGCTGTTTCATTCCAAGACGGATGATTTTAAGGAGAAGTCGGCTTCCTGTATTTGTAGAAATTTGTCATGAAAGTGTAACAGCGCCACCTGCAGTGCTGGTGCACTCGTACGCGACGGACAACACGAAACCACAAAGAGACTGCGAGCTTCTATACACTCTACAAGTACGCTGAAGCTACTGGCTGCCATGTTGGAGCCTCTTTTGCACATCGTGAAGTAAATTGTTGCCTGTAGATGTAATGTAATCTTTATATTCTTTAAAAAAGTTTTTAGAATGAAAATAATCAGGTGTGTGTCACTGTGATTGACACGGGAGTGAGAGTACCTGTGTGTGTGTGTGTGTGTGTGGACACTCACCGAGTTGGCTTTGAGCTGTGTGCGATTCTCGTTGTCGTGTTCTAGTGCAATGGGTGAGGATTTTTGCGGGGGCGAGAGCATGAGGTCCCTGCGCAGAGGCCGAGCCTCCAGTTTCTCCCCCACGCGCAGACTGTCCAGCTTTTGCACCGAGTCCACACTGGGCCGTGCCGTGTCTTCTCTCTCTCTCTCCTTCTCTCTGTCCCTGTCTCTCTCCCTGTCTCTTTCTCGGTCCCGGTTTTTGCCCCGGTTCTTGCCCCGGTGACGCTCCTCCCCTTGCCCATAGGGCTTCTGGGAGTTGGAGTCCATGGGTTGCAACGGCTTCATCTCCATCTCGTAGTTGCTCAGCTTCTCCTCATCCTGCTCGAGCAGCCGTGTCTGTGTACGGTGTGAAGTCCACTCCGCCCACTTCTCCCGTGATGACGGCTTGTGATTGGACGAACCGTGCTCGCGCGACGACACCTTGTGATTGGATGAGGAGTGCCGGTGACCGTTGGAGTTCGCCGTTCTCGGGTATTCCTCCCCTAATCCACTCCCTCCACTCGGCCTACCGTGGCTTCGGCCCTCCACCAGAACCTGAATTTCAGAGGCTCCACCCCTCTCGTCGTCCACAGCGCTCTGTCGCAGGAAGCGGGCATTTTTGGGGCGGGCCCGAGGTTTGGAGGTGGGACTTGGACCCGGGCTGGCGTCAGGAGTGAGCTCTGGAGGAGTTGAGCCCTTCATGTAGAGCTCGGTGCTGTCCGGAGTCTCGCTCGACATCATCTCCACGTCGTTGTCACTCGAGGGCTGTGGCTTCGGCCTCTCACACTCCACTCCTGCACACAGACACACACACACACACACACACACACACACACACACACACACACACACACACACATTTCTGTTCTAGTTTCTTTGCAATTATTTAAACGTTGTCCCATATATTGAACAGCTTTTCTTAATATATGATAATGATATCAAATGCAATGCGCTAATCCATGATGCATCAACAAGCCTAGTTTTTTTTTTTTATCTCTATATAAAAAGGTTTGCTATCTTAAAAGAAAAACAAGCTGTAACAGGACTTATAATAATGGATTGAAAAAAAGAAAAAGAAAATGCCACTGTATGCTAATATTCCATCATAACCCCATTTCAGATCTGTGACCTGCTCCATCATTTTAATTTTTAATTCATGTTGAATTTTATCCGTTGGTTTAATCAGAGAATTACAGATGATCAAAATACAGCATGGCAAAAGCAGAGACAGTCCAGGGTCAAAACCTGGAGAAAAAAAACTAAAAACTAACCACTAAGGATGAGGACAAGGACAAAAATAGGAACTAGAAAAGCACAAGACAAGGCTGGGGGAGGGGGGGGGGCGACACGGCTTAGACTTATAATGGATATAAAAAGTCTACACACCCCGGTTAAAATGGCAGGGTTCTGTGATGAAACCAGGATAAATCATGTCAGAACTTTTTGCACCTTCAGTGTGAAAGTACAATGTATAAAAAATTAAGTGAAAAAACAATCAGAAGCATTTTAGGGAAAAATAAGAGGAACAGGAAATAATAGGAGAAATAAAAAATATATAATAACCTTATTGCATAAGTATGCACAACCTTTTATAACTGGGGATGTGGCTGTGTTCAGAATGAACCAATCACATTCAATCTCATGTTCAAAAGTAAATATCATACAACTGTCATCAATGAAATTATTCTGATTAACCCCAGATAAAGTCCAGCTGTTTCTGTAGGATTTTCTTCACATCTTCTTCATTTCACCTGACTTCTGAAGCCATGGTCCGCAAAGAGCTTAGAAAGACTGTACAGGGTCCCAATGTCAAAACGTATTGATCAGGAGAGAGGTACAAAAGACTTTCCAAAACATTAGATGCACCATGGAACACCATGAAGGTCATCATCAACAAGTGGAGGAAATGGAGCACCACAGTGACATCACCAAGAACAGGACCTCCCTCCAAAATGTATAAAAGGACAAGACAAAAACTTACCAGGGAGGCTGCACAGCAACATTAAAGTAGCTCAGGAACATCTGACAAGATTACTCTCTTCATATCCTTCATGTCTGGACTATGGGGTAGGGTGGCTAGACTTTCTCACATCCAAGCTCAACTAAATCACCCTAAACTATGTGTCAAAATGTGTTATGCTCTGATGAGACCAATTCCAAAAGGTATAATAATTCCACAATTCCAAAAGGTATGTTTGGTGCAAAAAAAAAAAGGACATCACCAAAAGAACACCATACCCACGATGAAGCATGGTGGTGGAAGCATCATGCTTTAGGGCTGCTTTTCTTCAGCCAGAACTGGCTCAAGGTGGAGAAAATCATGAATATCTACAAATACCAGTCGATTTTATTGCAAAACCTTCAGGTGTCTGCTAGTGAGCTGAAGCTTCAATTCAATTCAATTCAGTTTTATTTGTATAGCGCTTTTAACAATGGTCACAAAGCAGCTTTACAGAAATAAATGGATTCACAAAATATATATTATAAATATTTGAATTTATCACTGTGAATT
>CM074980.1:26282745-26303918 GCA_037576825.1 Pangasius krempfi
GCTGTGAGGCAGTATGTGTGTGTATATGTGTGTGTATGAAAGAGCATCTTCATGTGTGTTGTGGCTGTGAGGCAGTATGTGTGTGTGTGTGTGTGTGTGTGTGTGTATGAAAGAGCATCTTCATGTGTGTAGTAGCTGTGAGGCAGTGTGTGTGTGTGTGTGTGTGTGTGTATGAAATATCTTCATGTGTGTTGTGGCTGCGAGGCAGTATGTGTGTGTGTGTGTGTGTGTGTGTGTGTGTGTGTGTGTGGGCATGCTGTTTGCTAGCGTGTGATTTGTGCTGAGTGGGTTTGAGCTGTGATGGCTGCTCTGCACCGTGTGTGTGGGTGTGTGTGTGAGGGTGAGGTGAGCCGAGGTGGGACAGGCCTCTCTGGTTGTCCTGGCAACGGCAGGAGAAAGTGTGAGGGAGGGATGGCGAGAGAGAGAGAGAGAGAGAGAGGGAGAGGATGCTGGGCCGGGAAAAAAAGGAAAAGGCAGGTGGATAGTAGGAGAAGGAGAAAAGACAGAGGAGTGGACATGATAAATCATTTATTCACTTTCAGTCAGTTTCCTGGAGGTCTGTGCGCATGTGTGTGTGCGTGTGTGTGTGTGTGAGATAGAGAGAGAGAGAGAGAGAGTATATTTATGCCTAGGTAGTGTTCTTACTAGAGCATAACCCATTTAAAAGATTGGTTAAAAAAAAGGTTAAAAAAAGAGTCAATTATCTGATTCCAGCATTTGTGAATCAAGAGTCGACTCCAGTGATTCAGAATTGAATTCACACAGTAAAACTGATTCAGTGTAGAAGACGAGTCTCTCTCACCAAACCCCAAATAAAATAATAAAATAACAAAAGCCACGCCTCCTTCAGTGTTACTGCCAGACACATAGGCCACACCTCCTCTGTGTCTGTCAGTCTCAGTGAAGGAGGCGTGGCCTATATGTCTGTCAGTGTCAGTGAAGGAGGCGTGGCCTATGTGTCTGTCAGTCTCAGTGAAGGAGGCGTGGCCTATATGTCTGTCAGTCTCAGTGAAGGAGGTGTGGCCTGTGTGTCTGTCAGTCTCATTGAAGGAGGTGTGGCCTATATGTCTGTCAGTCTCAGTGAAGGAGGTGTGGCCTCTGTGTCTGTGAGTAACACTTAAGGAGGCGTGATTCTTTCCTTAATTAAAATCGAATTGTTTGTATATATATATATATATATATACACACACACACACACACAACATACAGCTAGCAGTCATGTCTACTGTCCCTGTGTTCATTCTAAACCACTGCTTAGCTGATTAGCTGATTAGCTAATATACTCCTCGCAAGATGCTAAATGACATGTAGTTTTGCTGTTGTTTCGTTCTGTTTGTTTTTCCGAGTAGCAGCAACTTCACCACTTTGATTTAAACCAGTTAATCATTGCATGGCATCAGACTTCTCTCATTCATACACAAACATACACACTTTTTTTCACCCCTCCTTAACACGCAGTTCCTGCCTCTCGCACCTAATCACGTTATTCTCACACATGCAGTCTCATTCATTAACACGCTGAACGAAAGACAGAGCAGACTGAAGAATGTTTCATCTGAAGCCTATAACACAGTACCAAGCCCAGACAGACAGAATTCTGATTTGGGCGAGAACCAAAGATGTGCAGATTTTCAGATTTGTTAGGTTTGTTTGTTTGTTTGTTTGTTTTTTTCAGATAGGTTATTTAACATCTCATATGCATTTATTCAGGTTAATCAACCAAACGCTACATTTTCAGTACGATATCACAGCCAATATCGCAGTTCTCACTACATCATCGTGTCTCGTGGTGTCTTATAAAACAGGACTTAGTTAAAAAGTGAAATATTGATTAAAGTGGACTTAAACAGAACGATTAATCAGAAACGGTTTTCTATCTGGAGTGCAGCTCATGACAACAATCACGACGATGGCGGAAAGTTTGAACGGAGCGTGTCTGTGTGTTTAATATCACTCTGCATGAAATCGCTAAACATTTTACAGTTCGGCTTGGACACCTGACGGACAGGGATGTTTTGGCTCTGATGTGCCATCTAGTGAATGTCGTATTTAAATCTTCCGGATATACATAAGACACACAGAGAGTGTGTGTGTGTGTGTACAATGCCACTGGTGTTGCCGTTGTTTTTGCATGGTTTATACCTTAAGTATATACCGACATTTACTCCAGATATAGCAGATTAGCAAAACCATGTTTGATCTTTGATTCTGAACTACTAACAACTAATGGAAGTCTACTTTATGTCACCCAAAATGATTTGTGTACATTTCTGCCTCAAATCACATTCAGTGCTTCAGACGTGTGGTTGATGTGGATTAGGACACAGCCAGACTTTCCTGTACTCTGTAAATTACAGGATGAATGTATAGATGAATGCCGGAATGTTATTAGGGCGGCCATCTTGAGTGCAGGCTTAGATAGAAATCGCAGAGATGGGTGTGTCTTTTCACAAAGTACACGTGCTCGTCACGCTAAAACCGCTGCGCGTACTACTCACGCCTCATTTTAATACCAACTGATTGTGGGCGTGGCCACACAAGTCACACCTGATCATTAGTAGTGGTGCCTTCAGAACGTGAGAAAAAGAATGGATGGTGTGAGAAAACTTTTGTTTATATTTAGTTTTTCTATCATCAACACGCCCCCGAACACGGAAAGTTGGGGCTCATGGAAAAATACTAGTTATTAATCTGTAATTACGACATTGTGGTGGCGTTCAAGTGCGCTCACCTCATAATTACGATATTTTTCCGAACAGGACTTGAAGGCAGCATGGATCACAAAATACGTCTGTAGCCTGTACCTGTGTTAGGAACTCAAAAGCATCGCTTCTCTGACATGTCCTTTTAAAACGCCATCTAATATTTTATTGTTCTGCATTTTAAACTCGGCTTCTTTTTGGTTTTGGCGACAGAAAAGAGAAAAGAGCGAGCGCTTCCTGGAGTGTCTTTATACTGAGGAAAAAGTGCAGAACCTCTTTTCCTACAGGACATAACACGATCTTTACCAACGTGTCAGTTCAGATGGGTATACAGGTATTTTACCTGGAGCTATTCCTACTGCTCATTTTATAGAAGGTAAAATAAGTGAAAATTTACTGACATGACAGATTCGGAGAGGACGAAAACCTCAGGGATTCTCCAGGAATAACATCATTACCCACTTCATGTGTATAACTAATCCAGTCCGAATAGGGCTTTGGAGAACTGAAATCACTCATTTCCTCTGAGCAGTTTGCTGTAACTCCGCCCCTTAGGCCACGCCTCACAAAGTCGAAGGCGAAAGTGTAGCAGAAACCTGATGCGAATGATAATATAGTTCCCTACTGACCTTCATTTGCAAGTATGTACTCTTCCGGCTACTTGATAAAATTGTTTTAAAAAAACTGATTACGAAGCTTAAGTTTTTTCTAAATCATTATATTAGGTATTCCCTCTTCCAGGTTACTGTATTGATGATACAGCTGTACAGTCACAGCTCTGAATGCAGGTGGAAGCCAGAATCATACTCATGACCAGCGAACACAGAAAACCAGACGCACTCTTCGAAAATAAACACCGGCGCTGTAGCTCTAATCCGACACCTCTAACCTGCGCTGATATAGCGCTGAGTCACGCTAATTTCCAGTGTTAGCTCATCAGCAGGTGTTTGGGTCTCTTTATCGCGTCTAACAGCGATGACCCAGAAGCTAATCAGCTTAGCCGCTAGCCCATATCCTGCACGTCTCTGCTGGACAGATCTCTACTAATCTGTAACACACACACAGGTTGTGACCACTGTGACTTGTTAGAAACCTAGTGTTTGCATTAGCTAATATAATGATGATCACCTGAGCATTTTCATTACGGTTTATGAAACATCAAAGAAATAAAAACACTATGAAAATACTATTAAAACTATTAGTATGAAAATACTATTAAAGGACAGTAAAGCAGCAAATAAAAGGTGTTACGTCCAGTAAATTGCACAATCTGAACCCGTTGATAAAGAAAGATTCAAGGGACACCGATCAGGTTGGAACTACGGCATATGTTTTGTAATTATATCGTTCAGGTACGTAAATGAGGCATAACGACGAAGGCATGGAAACTAACCACGCGTTCACAACTCGCTTGTAGCTTGGGTCTCGTGGGCCTGGCCTGTCCAAGCTTCTAAAGCTAACTAGCTAAAGACAAATTACATAACGCACTAATCAGTGTGAGAATCGGTTGTTTGATTTACATGTTACGTGCTCAGCTTCAAACTGGCTTAACTGATAGTTTAGCAAGGCAAGCTAACTCTACTAGCGACATCCACTCACCAGAGGCACCAAACGATCTCTGCTACTTCCTTCCAAGCTGTATTTTTCTTCCTAATGTCTCTGTACACTCCTGGGCAAAAGAAATGGTAATATATGAAGCTTTTAATGGTCTTAATAACAAATCATTAGTCAGGAAATGAGCAAGAATTAAACAAATAGATCAAGGAGCTTAGTATGCGAGAGCTTTTCCCTTAGATTTCTGTAAATGTTTAAGCCTCGTAGCTCTTGATGGGCTGCATCAGGTGTGACAGATAACCAAATAATCACTAATCTTTTAAGAAAAAAACATCCCAGAAGATATTTTCGGAAAATCTTGTACACCCAGACATGTGTAGCTTTTCTCCAAACAGTTCAGTGCAGCAAAAGGAAACCAGCGAATGGAGGCACAGGAGCTCTCAGGAGTGCATCTGTTTCATTCTTGCTCATTTTCTGACCGATGATTTGTTTTTAAGACCATTAAAAGCTTCATATTTGCCATTTTGGGCTTGGCTCTTTTTGTGTATACAATTAGTGAGTGTAGAACGTAAAGTTGTGAGTAGAAACGTGAAGAAATTTTGCACCGTGTTGCACCACACGTGCCATAGGATTGGCCCGAGAAATCATTCAAGCCAGGTGTTTGGATTTGTCACTTTAGTGTCATACCTAATTTGCATAGAATTGAGAAAATCTCAATTTAAATGTCACTTCCTTTGCTGTTGTTTGCAGCTTTCTCTGAAATCGCAGCTCCATTTTGTGGACATCTGTAGAAAATGTAAAAACTGACCTGTCACCTGCTAATATGAACCTTATTATAAATAAAAAGATTGCTATTAGCCTAGCTTAGAGGTCCGATGTAATCTGGTTCTTTTTTGGTGGATGATAAAATTCTCCATAAAATATGGTGCAAAGGTCATTTGTTTCTTAAATACTCTTTAAAAAAAAAATCTCCTAGAGAACTGAATATCGGCATGCCTACTTCACAGCATAAAGCGTGCACTTTTATTTATTTTTAGTTAAACTGTACATTTATATGAAACGCTAAACGCTCTGGGGCCGCTTCTTATGTTCTTGACACAACAAACTATCCAATTAGCAAGCTGTAAAGAGCTAAATGTGGTGTGTAATGCCATGCAAGCAGGTTACACACCTGTGTTCAGTTTTAAAGGGATTAATTTGGACAGGAGCTAAATGTATACTTCTCAGGAAGAGTATTTAAACAACAGGAAGAATCTGGGTTACACGTCACTGAACTTCAGCAAGGAAATAGTGAAAAAATGTAAACGTTAAAACGAAAATGGAGCTAAAATAGTAATAGAGCTGCTTGAAATTGGTCACTCTCAAATGTGGAAGTGCAGTAGGCCTGCATTTTCCTGTTTCTGACGAACTCAGCTAATTTTTGGGAGACAGAGAAACACTGCAGTGTCAAGTGGACGTGTATTTCACAAACACTATTACACTCTGGTCATTCCTGATCGAGTCACACGAGACAAACGATCTCGTATAAATCACAGAGATGGGCGTGTCTTCACGACGTACACGTGCTCGTCACATTAATAATTCCATGCATACTACATACACCTCATTTTAATACAAACCGATTAAAAAACGTGTGATCGTTGATATGATGATTTATATTTAACATTTATGGAAGGAGTCTCCAGTGTCAGTGCTGGAGTAACAGTCAGAGCTGAAGCTGTAACTGTAAGTTTTCCAACATCTTCAGGACAGAGGAGTTTATGATTCTTTGCGGTTCCTCACTAACATGACAAGCTGCTGAGGGAACGATTGTTTATAGCTGCTATAAAGTAAGTGAGAACTACATGTCACTTCACGATGTGCTGGTATTGGAAATGAATCAACTTCAACACACCACACTGCCACTCATATAGTAATTTACTATAACACACCTCCATGCCTTTGACCAATCAGAATGGTGTATAGCACAGCCGCTATGTAACTGCTAATTCGCCCATTCCTTGTCTTGTAGCTAGCTAATAAATACACTACAGTAGTGTAAAGCTTTGATGTTTTCTTATCTTTTTCTTTAAGATGCAACAATTTTTATGATTCAGTATAATACTATCCCAAACGGTATTCCTTCTTTTGTTGTTATTGTTGTTGTTGTTTTTTGACAGCTAGCTCTTATAGCTACATAATTTCTACCATGCTAGCATGTACGAGCAGCAAGGATAAATACTGTTCAATTATAAGCAGAGAAAACGGAGAGATTTGTGTCAGGGAATGTAATTTTAATTAAGAACTGTAATAAAAAAAATACAGCATGTTCATATATACAGTACGTGTAGCATCTATCTGAAAGCCCAAGGTTTCTTTATGAAGAATACGAAGAATCGTGTCTTCCTTCCATTTCACGTTCATGCGTTTTTTTGTGAGACTGTTTTTTTAAATGTGTTTTTTTTTTTCTCTCAGCCTTCTGCTATCCTAAGAACTTTAGCAGAGTGTTATAGATCACTCGGTTCCTCAGAGCACTTTGTTTCGAGTCTGCTGAAAAAGTCACATTCTCCCTGGTGTCCTTCCTGTAATACTCGCGCTGTGTTGTAAACAGGTCTGACCGAAAGCTGAATGGTGGGTCACCGCGCATATTCGCCATTTACACCGTGAACAGCATGTGCAGTGCTGTTACTGAAAATTACCCGATGCTATTTCGTCCAGACGGAGGCTGAATTGGTAGAATTTTTTTGGCACCACTTTGCCTGTTTCAGAGACAGATCCTGTCCCATTCACATACATAATGCTGCTTTATATTAGCCATATGGTCTCATAAAATGCAATATTTTAACAGAATATCAATGATTTATGCACGAGATCTTATAAGGGACCAGCACGGCTTCATGCTTGCAAATCCGTAATGATTCATGTTTTATGAAAAGATACAGAAGAAAGCTGATCACATTGCCCTTGGTTATTTGCACAGATTTTCCATTATAACACAAAAGGAGTACTTTATTTTACATATTTATGTCAAATCTTTATATAAGAAGCTTTATCACTATCTACCAGTCTATCTACCAAAAAATTTAAACAGGCTCTAGATTTAAATCTGTCTTTAAATCTTTAAATCTGTGGCCGAGCCGACGACTGACTGAACACATGGCTATACTGATGATTTCACGAAACAATTAATCTAATATTTACATTTGTGTGACACCTGAAATGTCTTTGTTAGCAGGTGGCAAGTCTCTGGTGTCACCTGTAGTTTGTGAGGCACCAGTGATCTCTGCTACATCCTTCCAAGCTTTATTTTTCTTCATAATGTCTCTACACACATTTTTTTTAGAGGTTGTATATGACAGGAGAAGACGAAACTACTGTTTTAAGTTTTTCTTCCATTTTTGTGTGTCACACAATAAACGCAAACTAATTGCAGGTAACCCTGGACCACACTTGCAACGAGATATCATCCGAGGAATAATTCAAGCTGATGTTTGGATTTGTCACTTTACAACATCATCTAATTTGCATAGAATTGAGGAAAATATCAAACTAAACATCACTCCTGGGTCCTCAGCTCGAGGTTCTGTCCGTGTGGAGATTCTCACGTTATCACACGTCATGTGTGGGTTTCCTCTGCGTTCTCTGGTTTCCTCCAACCTCCCAAAAACATGCTAAAAGGTGACTCGTTTCCCGTCCAGTGTGTATTCCTCGCATTTGTGTTCCCAGGATGGGCTCCGGATAAAGGATGAAGCACTTACTGAAGATGAATGAATCAATGAATCAATGAATGATCCAAGACATTGAAATAACCTTTTTTCCACCCTCATTTTTACCTTCCATTCTACTACTATGGATGCCTCAAAAAAATTATTTCAGTATCTAGATATAAATCCCATAATACACCTATTTCCTGGCTGAGTAATTTTATATCTTGTGACACATCCAATATAATCCCTTGATGAAAGAAAGAACAAAGAGAAACATCCATCCATCTTTTGTGTAACGTGAGGTATTAGAAGCAGCCGATGCTTCATTCTGAGCTGTTACAAAGACATATGTATTTGTCTTGTCCAATCCCAGATCAATTCCCATTCCTCATTAGAAATATCAACTCCACACTTCTACTCCCAGTCCTCCTTCTTCCCTCAGGGCACCTGTATCCACTACAGACACGGCGCTTAGAACTTCACTCTCTCAGAACGTTACTAAACCGTATCTTTCAGAGCTAATTGCTTGGCACTGTGGTGGTGTCCTCAAGGGGACGTCTTTTGTAACACCAGTCAGAGTATCTAGAGGACATAGTGCAACTTGTAAAACTCCTTTAAAGTACATAATTAAACCTTAAGGACCACTGAGAGACCTTTGAGGTTTCTCTTTAGGGAACAGAGCTCTACTATACATCTTGTCTCTGGACATATTTATGTTGATGACATAGATGATGAATCCTCAGATGTTTCCTTCAGCCGAACAAACTTCAGGCCTAGTTTAGTTCCTGTTCTCACTCGTGTTATAGCAGCTATAAACAGTCGTTCCCTCAGCAGCCACTTTTTTTCCCTCTCTTTTCAAGTTAATAAGACAAACACAAAAAAACGCAGCTCATATTGCTGAGAAAACACAAAGTGTAAACTCATCTGTCCTGAAGATGTCGGAAAGTTACAGCTTTACCTCTGACTGGTACAAAGTGCTGACACTGGAGACTCCTTCCATAAAAATGTTAAATAAACACCTCCTTACTTTAAAAAAACATATAACAATATCAATGATTATTTTTTTAATCTGTTTACGTGGGGGGCGTCCATCATACAAGTCCCTGTGAATGTATCGTTGCTATAGAAACACTAACGTATTAACGAGCGCATTAATATAGACCTGTGATTTTCAGCTGCACCACTGTCAGAGTTGATTAATAGAAAATTAATCAACTGATTCTTTTGACCAATCAGAATCCAGAATTCAACAGTGCAGTGGTATATTACCGTAATTGCGCACATCGCGATTCAGACCTCAGACGTAACCAGAGACTTAAGCACTATTCAGAGGTTATGTGAGAGTTACACGTGGGAGGGGCGGAGTTTGTCAAAAACAGAGGTGTGTCTCAATTATGCATGATTCTGACCTTGAAATTAAGCACATCCAGTACCTCCATCTGAAAGTTTGATGTAACCACAATATGTTACTCTGAAATTTATGTTTTGGCTGCAAACACTATGGAATGTAATTTGAGGAGAATATTAAATACATAAATATTACATCATACTTATTGAGACTTCAATAATCCTTGGTCTTAGCTAATTAAAGTTGTTTTTCTCGCACAGAGGAGACGCATCTTAATCAGAGACATTGCTTATCTCGAGAAGTGAATTTTCTATGTATAAAATTACAAAAGTACTTAAAGTGAAGCAGATTTGATTATCCTTCAAAGAGTGGGGACATTTTCTTTACAGGAGAGTGCGTCGAACAACACCGGCGTTATATTATTAATTCGACAAATCAAACTCGCACTCTTGTGGCTTCATTAATTCGTGCACACGAGTAAGTGTCCGTGCATGATATATAAAAATAAAATGCAAAATAGTCTGTGCTGGATCAAGTGCTATTCTATGCGCTGCTGAATAATGAGTGTGGAAGCCATTTTGTTAACTTAAATCAGTGATAATTACAGCAAGTAATTCATGAAGTAATATACTGACAACATACTAGACTCCTATTAGATTTACTGCAGTGTTTTCCATCTTCTCTCTGATATATCGTCGTATTAGTCTTTTTATTTTTCATTTTAAATTGTCTCTTGCTTTTATGCATTGTATAACATTTAACAGCAAAGGGGGGGGGAAATGTGATCTGTTTTTTTCAGTATGCATTTTGTATCCCTGAGTTTTGTCAGGTTTAAAGGTGAGTGTTTGTGTTTAAAGGCAGTGGTCTAGTCACTGTTGAAAACCCTGTCACAGATGCCTCTACTGAAGAAAAGAAAAATTTAGCAACCTCAGAGGCCTGAACTACACGCAGGTGATTTTAATATTCCGTACAGAGAGCCCAGAAAAGCGACTTAAGCATGCGCGTAACCCGACTCTGAATACCAGGAACTTTCAAGGTGTTAATATTCATGCAACTTTTGAACTTAAAACCTTGGATGTGTTTCTCCTGGTGGTAAATTTTCGATGTATTGAATTGGCATGCTTTTTTTTTGGCATGCTTTAAAAATCAAGAACCAAACTTTAGGATTATTTCGGATCCTTGGGCTCTTCTAAAGGTCTGAGTTTTTAGATTCACACAGAAACAATAGGATTAGGAAGGCATTCTGCAACAAAACACAGCCCAGTTGATTCTATCTGATATTGGGAACATCGATTCCACACGTGATGTTCCATTTTAGAGCCATTTTTTGGTTTTTCTATTGCGTCATATGAAGAAACAAAGCTATGAAGTGTCTGTATTGTTATTGCATAATGCTAACAGACATGAATAGCTAAAAATGAAGCAACATTAGCATTTAGCATCAGTGTCTCTTCAAGAAATACATGTCCGATTTTTATTACGGTTTTATTTTATGCACAAACACTTCGTTCACTGAATTTTTCCAATGTAATGTACTAAATCACAGACAGTACAACTGTCAATACTTCTATATACAATGCTATAACTGAGCTTTAGCAACATTAGCGCTTAGCATCAATTGTATTAGCATTAGCATATAATGCAGAAATGAAGGAAGCAACAGCTTTCTCCCCCTCCCCTTAGCCTAGCATGAAACCTTGACAGCCATAAATGACAATAACGGCATCTGTCATTCAGGATCTCAGCACAAAAACTCATAATATAATAAATTAATAATTGCACAATGATTTACTTAACTAATAATATAATTAAAAACATTTTTTTTTACATTTGTATTACTTTATAGGTAGTTTATTTAATTTGTAATATTTTGCTACATTATGTGGAAAAATGTTATAGGTTAAATATTTCATTTTATTCTTTTTTTTCCCATTCACACACACACACACACACACACACACACACACACAGAGAGAGAAAGAGAGAGAGAGAGAGAGAGGCAGTAAAATGTAAAATGAGTTTCAGGGTCATTTGAGGTGACATGTGATGTATTTAATGTGTCACTCTTCAGGATATGTGTACAGCACATTTATTTATTAAGGTGTGAGTCATGTTTGATTATAGACTGCCGACTCAGCCGACCATGACCAGAAAAAAAAATACTCTGTTCATACAAACTTTGCAGAGGAGAAGACTGTTTAATCATGTACAGTGTGCTCATTTTTAAACAAATCTACACTTAACGAGTGGAGATTCCCGAGGGCTTCGCTTCTACCAATCCTGTTTACGAAGGGAATTTTAAAATATATAATGAAATATCAGTGTTATTATAAAATGATCATGGGACAGAACACGGCTAAGCAGTGAACAGATCAGCAGGGTTAGCGTGTAATCGCTCGCTCTAAAACGAGGTCAATGGGATTTGAAGGGTGAGTGATGATCTAGATATAGCGCATGCATACCTCTGCACGTTTACACACACCCACACACACACACACACACACACACACACACACGACTGACTTTAAATGAGAAGGTGTAAATTCATTTTCTATAACCAGAATCGCAAAAACGGTTTATATTAATGCACTCGTTCTTACCCGGTATCGTTTCTATAGTAACAGCCCATTCACAGGCTCTACATAAATGGATTAACAAAATAGTCTATATAGTGGATTTTTTTTTTTGCCGTCTTGTAAGGAGATGTTTATTTTAACATTTATGGAAGGAGTCTCCAGTGTCAGTGCTTTGTAACAGTCAGTTTTAATACCATCTAGAAAGAGAAAGAACAGAGGCTGGTGAGGGAACGACTGTTTATAGCTGCTAAGATAGAAACAGGATGTTCCATAACATTAAATGTAGCTATAAACAGATAAAAAGTTATTTAATAAATTAAAATTTGTAATGATTGGAAAATTGCTGCGGTATACGAGGAGTAAAACACTTGGGTGGGGATGTGCCGATATAGGAAAACAATCAGCTTCACAGTGTAACACTAACTCATCCTTCATTATTTTATAATAACAGTACAACATGGAGTGTTCTGTACCTGGGAAATGTTAGCACGTAGCTAGTCGGCTAGTTAACAGTTTGGAAGCTAGTTTGAATTTCAGTGTGTCTTCGTTTGTGATCATTATTTTCATAATGTTACCATAACAACCACAGTTTCACAGTAGCTAAGTTAGCCAGCTACCTAAAGCTTTCCAAGTCATGTGATTGGTTCATACCGTCGAGGATATTTAGTGACATCGCAAACTGTGCTCCGCCCCCAGAACTACTTAGAACGTCTGTCTTAGATTAAAAAAAACGTGACTTTCATGCTACGTTAACAAATTTGACCCAATCTTTATACTCGGAATGAGTCTGTAAGATAGGATAAGCGTTTTAAAAAAATGAGTGTAGACGAATACACACAATAAAATTGTTAGATTTACGTACTGATAGATCGTCACACCCTTAATTCACACGTATTTATATTACAGTAATGCAAATATCTAGTGAAATGTTGTCAAAGAGAGAGAGAAAGAGAGAGATTCAGATTTCTGTTTAGTCCTCATCGCTTCCGGATTTTTCTTCGGCAGGTCGCCAAAACCCTGTTGGCGTAATGCGGAAATCGCTCTCGGTATCCAGTGTGAACCCTCCTCCCTGCTGACAGCTAGCAACTTATTAGCTGTGACCCAAAAAAAACCCCAAAAAAAAATATTGCCGTGATTAGTCATGCTAAAACGATCCTTCTGACACGAAGCGAAACGAAGACGATCCATTCGAAATGAAGCCTTACTGTTACATTACACAAATCAGATTCGGTTCAAACACACTCACGCACAGAAACACACACCAACTACGCAATCTGCAGCCTTCTCACGTGTTATTGATCGAGCCCCTGCTGTCATACATCGACACACACATCTGCCAGTGTGCTGATACACCAGCGATCCATACCAGCCTCATTCAGCTCCATTTATCCAAATCACACTCAGCTTCTGTGCATAACTTACAGAAGAATCCAGGCATTTAATCTTGAGTTTATGCGCTTAAGAGAAGTGTTGTAAATATGCACCGCCCTAGTTGAGTTCTCAAATCTGATTGGTCTGAATCTGAAGATGTTGATTAATTCTCTATAACAGCAGTTCTGACAGTAGTCACAGTCACGTAGTTATATTAATGCACTCGTTCTAATACGTTATCGTTTCTATAGTAACAGCTCATTCACAGGGACTTCACAGGTTTTCTGCGAGGAGACATTTATTTAACATTTATGGAAGGAGTCTCCAGTACAAGGACATACTGTATTTGTTGCATAATTTACGAATAAATAGCACGAGTTCCACAAAAGCAAAACCAGATCCACAAATAAACAGTAAGTGATTCACAAATATAAAATGAGATCCAAAAATCAATAAAATTCACAAATATTTATTTAAAAAGCCCAACCTCATTCGTTGTATAGTTTATTTGTGGAATTGGCTGCATTTGTTTGTAGATTGCTCCGAGGGCATTTGTGCATCACATGGCATTTATTCTTGGATTTCTGAAACACTTCTCGCTCAACTCATGCAATTCAATCCACAAATATGTGTGTTTTCACTGGGTGTGCTCTAGCCAATCAGATAGCCAGATGACCTTTCACTAGCACCCACATTACTCCAATCACACCAGATATATGCTCAACCAATCAACAAGTGCCAAGTAAGTGAGGCAGAACTCAGTCCAAGCATAAAGCAGAGCACAGTGGAGGATTAAAGAAGCTGTATGTCATTTTTAAAAAGTGTTCCTTGATCTATATTTAATCATTTGTTATTTTAAAGCTAGCTTGGAAAACTGATTTGCAGTATTGCCGTGCAATGAGTCTCACTAGATTCTGTGTTTCAGGCTGCGGTTTACTTTTTTCTGGGCCAGAAATGAGCTCCACCTCCAGCTAGAAAATAACTGAAAAACATTTATAAGGCACACAGAGGAGGTGTGGCCAGGTGGCGGAGACGGATTGCAGTTGTGACTCACCAGCAGAGGGCAGTCCTGGGATTTACACTCAACCCTGTGACCATCTTAACTTTCAAGCTAACGCTGTTTATAACTCCTCCACCTGTCCGCTCTCAGCAGGCGATGAGTATGATGTAACGACCAGTTTTCACACTCACCTGGACAAAGCGATCTCTGCTTTCTGCTTTGCAATATCAGCCGCCTTCTCCGCGCCTTCGATGGCGCGGTCCACCTTCTCTCGGATCTTGCTAGCGCGTAGCGGGATTAGATTCTTGCGTTTGCCGCTGACCAGCGCATTCTGCTTGTACTTCCCCTCCTCCTTGGTGCCATCGGGAAAGGTGGTGCAGCCGTAGCCATGGCGCTTGTTGCTCAACCACTCGCCTTGGTAACAGAGACCGTCCGAGCGTCGGCTCACGCCATAGCCGGCGCGCTTATCGTTCCTCCACTCACCCGCGTAGCTCTCGGTGGCCATAGCGTCCACGCCGTCATCGTCGTTGGCATCATCATTGGTGTTGGTGCTGGTGGGCAGGAGCTCTCCTTCTGCCTCACCCAGGCTGATGGTGGAGTTGACGTCTGAGGCGGCAGAGCTCACCGTACTCATGGCCGCCTCGCTCCGGAACGAGCTCTGCTTGCTGCGCTGGCTGGCCAGCGAGCTCTTCGACTCGGACTTGCGCAGACGCAGGCCACTGAGCAGAGAGCGCCGGAAGAAGAGGCCTTTCTTTTTTGCCTTCAGGAGCTCCGCCTCACTGTGAGCTGTCAGGACAAAGCCTCCGCGTGATGCCGCCGGGCTGATGCCGCCCCCCGTGCCTGGCGTACCCGCCGTCCCGTTACTGTGCTCCGAGCGCAGAGAGTTTATTGAGGTGCGCAGTGGAGAGCGAATCACGGCCGCCATGCCGTATGGGACGCTCTGCCGAATGCCGTAGCCATGCCGCATGCCGCCCACCCACTGGCCCTGGTACGTACCTGCAGGAGGGAAAACACAAAAATGGAATGAAGTCAGAAAGGGATGTTTTGCTGGACATGATGTGCTTTCTACAAACGCAGTCATAGGTAGAAAAATTGCTCCCTTAAATTCAGGCCCAAATCTGTATAGTAAGTATGACTACATGTTTCTGTACTCGTCATGGAATTTTATTCAGCTCTGTACTTGTTGGTTGTCGTGCGCTGCTAGCTGCTAAACTCAGCCTGAGGTTTATGTTTAAGATGTTATAGCATTTAAAGAGTGCGTATAATAGAGTGTGTCTCAGTGCTCAGTGCTCGCAGAAGTGAAGTGCTCACATTTCTCTGCTTTAACACTCATGAAGATCTCTTAAAGTTTAAACGTTAACTGTTGTTTAAATGCCACAAAGCTGTTTTATCCTGTGACTTGTATTGTAGGAAGCTGCTCTAGTTCCTTTTTGATATTTTCACAGAGCACACTTTGCAGGCTGATTGTCAACATTAATCATGAAATAAGTTCAGATCGCTGTCCTTTCGTGTCGTCTGGTCATTAGTGGAACAAGGTACACTAGGCATATGATGCATAGTATCCTGTAGTGTTGGACGTTGGGATTGGAGCATTTTTTTACGACTGAATGTGTACAGTACCGAAATAATACCCGAAACCTGTGTTTGTACAATTTTGTAAACTTGTACGAAGAATCTTGTAACCATTTAAGGACAAAGTGGAACTATATTACAGTCAGCATCAGTTGTACAGAGCCTAGAACCAAACCAAGATGGCCGCCCTCGTAATGTTACAGTATTCAGATCTGTAGTTTACAGATGACAGTAACTTATAACCGAAGAACTGGCTGTGGTTCAATGCAGATATTTACAGAAAGGTTGTTGAGTGAGATAAGACCTAGCAACATTAGCATTGTAGCTCCAGAAGCAAACTTCATCAAACACCATTATTAACTCCATGTAGAACTTTGTTAAGATGGGAAAGTGATGCACGTTTGATTTTTCTCCAAGCTTATATTTGGGAAACCACTAAACCGTGTGGGTTTCCCCTGGACTCGGACAGCGAGTCGGCGAGTTAGAAGGCGTAGATGATCGGTGATTTTGATGATTCATCCTCGTAGGCTGGTGCCCTGAACACAAATTAAGCCGAAGCCCAGGACTTTTTAAGCAGAGCATGTTGTTGGTTATATTAAAGCTTTCTTGGGAGACTGAGCTAATTACACACTCAGCGTTACTGTGTGTTTAAAGAAGTCCTGGAAGCAGCATAATGTGCATTCAGTAAAGCGTCCTACGAAACCTGAATCATTAGAATCACCCATCATCTGCTCACAGTGCCAGCGTTAGGGAAGACACACGTTCCTACATACGCACACACACACAAACACACACACACACACACACACACACACACAAAAGTCTTATTTAGGAGAGCATTAAGATTCAGGAAGTTAGCATACAAAGCTAATTATTGACATCATGGCTACAGGAAAACAACAAACTCTTAAAAGTGAGATTAAAAAAATAATTTTATTTTTACATCCTGCCTGAGTTCCGATTTTGTTTCATTTCATTTGTTCATTTGTTTATTCACCCTAAAGTCATCAAATGTTAAAAATAATCTCCTCACGTCTGACTCATATTTATAATCATGCTTATACGAAGTTTTAATTGATGTAATTCACAGAAAAATAACATCCACAAAATGTATTTGTTGAGCAAAATACTAATTGGATGTCACTCTAACCCTCAAAACAGCTGCTAATGTAAGTGAGAAGAGAAACACGTCAGGATATGCTGTTACTGGAAAATAATCAACTTCAGAGTGGTAACAGTTGATTATTTTCCCACCCCAAAGGTTTCATTATGTTCTCTTATACCACAGCAATGTGCTAACGTTTACAATTTTTTATTAATTAAAGAATGAAATGGTATACTTTTTATCTGTTTATAGTTACTTTCAGCATTTTGGAATGTCCAAGAAACAAGTTAGTTCCTGTTCTCACTCCCGTTATAGCAGCTATAAACAGTCGTTCCCTCTCCATCCTCTCTTTTTTCACTCTCTTCAAGTTAATAAGACAAAAAAAACAACGCAGCTTGCTGTTACCAAGAAACCGCGAAAAAGCGTGAACTCCTCTGTCCAGAAGATGTCAGTAAACAAAGTTACAAAGCGCTGACACTGGAGACTCCTTCCTTAAATGTCTCCTTACAAAGAAAAGAAAGTCCCTGTTAATGATCTGTTGCTATAGAAACGATAACATTTTAGAACAAGTGCGTTAATATAAACCTGCGCTGCTGTCAGAACAGCACTGAACAGCACAACAGCAAATGTCTCTTTAGAATTTTTTTTTTTTTTTTGCAGGGTTTCTCACTTGGCCACGATCCTACTGGAGTCTAAACGAATAGTTTCTCTTTTTTTTTTAAGACATGCAGCTTAGTCTTTAACAAAGCTCACAAAGCTCACATTAAAAGGCAACACTGAAAAGCCCAGGGTGATATTTTAAACCTCCCAGGTTTCATTTGCGCTCAGAAAACCGTTGGACAAAGCGTGACTCACCAAAAAGCCACTCTCATGCACAGATGGCCAATTTTTTTTTTCATAATACCTTTCATTTCGTGGCGCTGGAATAAAACAAGATTTTTTTAGAGAGATGTGTGAAAGTACTCTATTTTTGTCCTATTTTTTGTATTCATTGTTCCTTGTTTAAACATTAACTTAACAATGCTGAATCCTGGACTGTGATTGGTCAGAAGGTGTTGGTTAATTTTCCATAACAGCAGCTCTGACAGTAGGGCGGGTTTATATTAATGCGCTCGTTCTAATACGTTGTTGTTTCTATAGCAACAGCTCATTCACAGGGACGGCACCGCTAACAATAAAAAGGTTAATAAAGCGTAGATATGGCGAGGTTTTCTATAAGGAGGTGGTTATTCATTTAACCTTTGTGGAAGGAGTCTCCAGTGTCAGCGCTTTGTAACAGTCAGGGGAAAAGCTGAGGCTTTAGGTTTTCAGTAGGTTTTAGTTCTCTTATGTGTAACTATAAATGGATAAATAGTGTGTTGCTCGTTCATAAAGAAACATTGTAATCATTGTCAAATTGCTGCGGTATAAGAGGAATAAAACTCCACATCATGCTGTTATAGTAAAATAATCAACTTCACGGTGGTAACAGTAACTCTGCTTCATCACACCGCCTTGACACCGCTGATTATTTTACTAAAACAGCAGGACACCGAGTGTTTTAGCCCTGACTTGTATATTAAAGTTTATATTATATATGTTATTTTTGGTTACTTTTTGTTTTATTTTATTGTAGTTCTGTCACCAAAGGCTGAAACAGAATGGTGCTGTCCATGGTGCTGAAAAGTGAGACAATCTCTCTCTCTCCCTCGCTCTCTCTCTCTCTCTCTCTCTCTCTCTATATATATATATATATATATATATATATATATATATATATCTCAGATCATTTAGATCTGTGCCATCATTTTTGTGTATCTGTGTTTGTATCTGTGTGTGTGTGTGTGTGTGTGTGTGTGTGTGTGTGTGTGATGTAATTATGATCCCAGCACGCCAGTGATTCATTCAGCCTTCTAGAACATGCTGCTATTACCGGAGTCACCTCACACACAAACAACACACCACTCTGTCTCTCTCTCTCTCTATCTATCGCTTTTTCTCTATCCCTCCATCTCTTCATTCGTTCTCTTTCCCACTATCCATCTCCTTTCTAATCCCCCTTGTCCTTCTCCCTCCTTCTGGCTTTTCCCAATTTCTATTCGCATTGCTTTGCTTTTGTTTTGTCTCTCTCTTCTTTCTTACTTTTTTAACTAACTAGCTACCTTCATTGCTAGCATGCTAATGGTTTGTTAACTAGCTTTACTGTTAAATATCTAGCGTGCTGACAGTCTGGGCTGCCAGTGAAATAAAGTTGCACTAATTCAAACACAGAAAACATTAAAATGACATCCGATAGCGGTAAATTTCAGCTCAGCCACCGTGTCAGTGGGGAATCTCCCGGACGAAGCTGTGTCGGTTTATGAGGCAGAGAAATCCACAGCGCTAAACATGGCATTGTTTTCCTGCTACAACACACCCGATTACACACATCTGCTCACCATCCAGCTGTTCACAACGTAGATCAGGTGAGATATAGCAGGTAAAACCTTTAAACAAAAGTTCTCATACGCGTGTGCGATATTGATCTGCTCATGATTTTTAATAAATTGGAATAAACAATACACTTGCCCAGAACCAGCAGCCTAAAAACAAGAAAATGAGAATTTCCACCATTTCAGGTTTAATGAGAGTACAGTACGATGTGATAATATTATCAGCTGTGCAGTCAGGAACTGCTTGGTGGCAGTGGAACTCGCAAAAACTCAGCTGGACGGTGGCGTTTCAGATGATTCTGCAGCAATTCACAGTAAACAGTAAAATGGGTGAATACTTGTGCAATCACAACAAGCAGCTTTTTTTTTTTTTTTTTTTAATTGTACATAATTTTGCAAATTATATTGATGTTTGAAATTTCAGGAGGTTCAGGACAAAAAAATAAGTTCGAAAGTTGTAACTAGAGGTGTAAAGCTTTACAAAAATCAATGTATTTTGTACATTTAATTTAATTAAATTTTTGCATTTTAATTTTTTATTTAATTTACATTTAAAATATACATTTTTGTTTATAAAAATAAAAATCTGTAGAAATGTAAACTTTTTTATTTACAAGAATAAATATTAAAAAATGAACACTGAAAAAGCTGGACAGAAAAATGTGTAAAAAAAAATGTTTGATGATTTTACAATTTTAAATATTTAGTATAAAACCTTAAGATTGAATCAGCTGCTTCCGGTCAGTTTGTAATTATTTAGAAACAACTTATATAATGTATCACTCTATTGATATTATATTGTCATATCACCCAACCCTAGTTGTAACCCTACAAACCATGGACACATTCCCAGGAAGTAAACGGTTACTGTTTTTTATTTTTTTTTAATCTTTAAATATTATTAGGCTGGTTAATGGTTTTATGGAGCCTCAGTTCCACTGATAGTACGGAAAAGAAAAGCTACAACGAGCTCCAGAATAATCTCCTTCATTTAGTGGAACTAATCTTACAGAGATATGATCAGAGCAGTGTGTGTTCGGTCACGGAGCTCTGCGCTCTTAAACACAGCTGCGTAATTGAGTCTGCCATGTAGCGCATGTTCTCATGTTCTCATGTTTAAGCATGAAAACTCAAAAAGCCGAAAGTCGTTCTTTAAGCACCGGACCCCATTACGAACCGTTATTAAGCGCATAATCCTACGCACTCCATGACTGCAGCCATCCATTTCCACTCTTCCTTTTATTTATTTAAGTCTCTTTTCTCTCTTATAATCCCTCTCTTTCAAACAGTTATTTATAGAAGAAAATATTTATTCATCGGAAAAGGGCTAAAATGGTGACAGCTTGGAGGAGGCGATATGGTATTATGTAAGATTTAGGTACATCGTAGTGATAAGCGGTGAAGATCAACTATCCTGCTAAACATTAGCCGGGTTATTATTCAGTTTAAACACAATCTCCTGACTTTAAACCCAGAAAAACACCGGGGAGAGAAAATGCAGACCACTAGAGGAAATAGTGTTTTTTCTTTGCCGCTAAATGTAATAAGATATAAGGAAAATAAAAGCGAGAGACAATCTAAAAATGAAAAATGCTAATGCAAAAAAAGACTAATGCAATGATATATGAATGATGACATCATTACTGTAGATGTGAATTCTATACATCTACAGCGCAAATGTTAATTCACTCATTAATGAATTAATGAATATAATTAATGTATATGACGAATGAACGTGATAAATCATGAACTCATTACTATTTCATTAGAGTAGGTGTTAATTCTACAGTGTAGATATTAATTCATTAGAGTAGGTGTTAATTCTACAGTGTAGATATTAATTCATTA